>OX459034.1:11987954-12587954 GCA_949775005.1 Orthosia gothica | reverse complement strand
CACTCGGCACTGGCGCCGGTGACTGAGCGGTCAGAGGGGACGCGAATGTCGACAGGCGCTCTAACATACGCTCACAGATCTCTGCATTCGATTGTTGAATCGTTGATAACAGAGCGGTAAAGTTATCGCGAGACAGCGTGACGCTGTCGTTGAGTTCATCGTAATGCGAACCACTGAGGGATTGCCTACTCCGTGTCTTCGGCATTGTTACACGATCACAATTATGTTCACAGTTGTACACACACACACTAAGTCAGAGCACTAAAAAGTATTTTTACTACAGTTTTTTTTTTCACAGAAACTGTGGCATTCGGCCTACAGTTGGGACGCCATATTTCGTAACTGTGTTCATATTGGATTGACGTGGAATTGCGGAATGAAACACTTGAGTAGTATATGTCGTATAATTACGGTAAAGGTACACTAAGAATCGAGGAACTATTTCTAATACAATAACCGATTAAAAGAAAACGCGCGGCGGTTAGGAGCTCGGTCGCGCGCGTCGGTTCGAAACGTGTCTCTGCGTGTACTGTCTTGCGTCGGAACCGGAAGTTGGTCGGCGCGCGAGCGTTTCGGTTGCGTTATCGCTCTCCCTCTCTTATGCCTCGAGTACATAGTCATTAAAGCGAGAGGGAAGGCATGCGCGGCGGCGTCCGGAAGTACGTAGACTTGAATTATTTGCGACACACTGATGAATTGTCATAATGACAGCGTGCGCGCTTGCTAGGTTGCTGCTACGAGTACCACCAGCTACGGAATAACACCTTTAATTTGAATGAAATTTTTTGAAAAGGTCTAGAAAGTGGCCACCCTGGTATTTTGTTGCTCTGTGGTGTAGCTTATATGCAAAAGCTAGTGCAGCATCTTTGTAACATTCTATAATTAAAATTATATACCGCTTTTTGGAGAAATGTTCCTGTTCGTTCGTATTTAGTTCGTTCATTTGTTTTTGTCTGTGAATACAACTATGCGCGATGTTTTCCGTATATTGCTGTGTTGCAGTATTGTTGATACAAAGTAAGTTGTTTAATTAAATCGCAGTTGTATGAGACTGGCTTTATTATGCAATTTTTTGCGTAGATTAATCAAGTTAGCTGATTGTGAACCTATTTTTTACGAGATAGTACCACATGCTATGAGTATACGAGATAGCTGCTAACTTGGTGTTAAGATAATATATCTGCCAGCACGGTTATCAGCGAAGCTACTAATAGAGTATGAGTCAGTATTGAAAGCTCTTTCTTTTTTGCGGGCATTATGAATATTGGCCAATATAGCAGAAGAATAGGCATGAGGCTCTAGACGAGTGACCGTCTACTAACGAAAGCGTCACGATAGCGATTGGCAAATGGTTAAAAATGTATGGGATTGCCACGCGCTTTCGAAGACGACATTGAGAGAACAAAACGCACATTCGTCTCACACCCGCGCGACCCAAAATCCAGTAGTTTTTCGTACTTTCCTTATTATTCTTTGACTTTCAAAACTTTTTTTGTGTGAAAGTTTGTATTTCTCTGTTTTTAGTTTTAGTACCCAATCACAAAAAAATGAGAAAGTAAGGTAACTAAAGGATTGACAAAATATCCATAGTAACTTAATTTACACATTCGTACTGTTTGTCGCTAAGGAGTTCGGGTTGTATGTTCCTTATTATCTTGAAATTAGCAAAACCGATTTCGATGAAACTTGCACTGTTCCCTAAGTTGAGAGATACGTAATCTGCAAAAAAGAATGATCACGATCCGATAAGTAGTTTAGGAGTATTGCGTGGCAAAACATAAAAACATACAATTATAAAATTTGGCATATGTGTTTAGAAGCCCATACAGAGTATCATCAGAGTATCGAATTGATTACGTTATTTTTTCAAGTCCGTAAAAAATAGTCTTTATCAAAATGTAGATAATTAAATTTTCTTTGGGATAACACACGCTTTTGTTTTTGGTGCGATTTAGTTTTTTTGTTCGTGTTGTAAGTTATACAAATAAAACTCAAAATATTTGAGTATATATTTTATTTTTGATCAATCACTGACATTTCAGCATTTCTATCATCACCACCTAGAATGGTGTTTTGTCTAGAGTATTCGATCCCTGCCTACATTCGCTGTCAAAGGGAAGAAAGAATTAGTAACTTTTTGATAAGGTAATGAGGCTGAAAGGCTTATATCCTCAGCCAGTAAATAAATTAAGGCCATTGGCCAAATTGACTCCCAGGAACCAAATAAATTCTTTGAAATTTTCATTCAACTAGTGTGCGGCCATTTTCTTACGACACATAAATCCATCTGATTCTCAAGGATGCTGTAAATCAGAGGACGACAGCCAGTAAAAGAGGGACCTGCATTTATTGTGATAACGGTAACGTATAGAATGAAGTGTTGTTATTATAGCCATTCCTACCGCTATTGGAAAAGCGGAGTACCTACCAACTTACCACTTTTTGTTTTTTTGGAGTAGGTACAAAAACCATGTCACATCATTGTACGTTCAAAACCGTTTAAAATCGTTAGACTAGATGAATCTGTCCCAGGCTGGGTGCAGCTGTTCAACATTTTCGCAAAAATAATAAAAACGAATATGGTGCCAACTAAATCAGTTAATAACTTTTACCACAGGTCGGTTAGTTCTCTTTTAATTAATAGAAAATTCGCCAACAACATTTCCAATCTGTTACTCAATATTTATTAGGTTTTACACCCTAAAGTTTGTGAATTAAGTGGTCAATCAAATTCGCTGATGCTAAATATAATCTTGAATCGTGTATTTCATTAGTTTGTAAAATCACAAATTCTTTCTTTCTTTTTTAAAAAAACCCACACTAAGAATTTCTTACAGTATCGTAGGTGCGCTTACAAACATTTAAACTCAGATATACGTGGGACACTCAGAAAGTTTTGCGAAACTAAAAAAAATTGTTCTATACGTACATATATTTTTATTAAATCTTTTCAAAGTACTTTCCACCAGCCTCTATACAAAGATTCATGCGCCTAAACCAGTTCTCAAAACACTTTTTCCAGTCCGCCGCAGACACCTCGTTTACAGCCTGCTCGAACGCAGCCAGCGCATCTTCCGGCGACGAAAATTGTATCCCTTTGAGCTGATTTTTTATTTTTGGGAATAAAAAGAAGTCACACGGTGCTAGATCAGGGCTGTAAGGAGGGTGACCCAGGAGTTTGACTGGCGTGCTGTCCAGGAAGTCCCTCGTTTTGAGTGCGGTGTGCGCAGGTGCATTGTCGTGGTGGAGCAGTAGCCCGCGGAGCCCTGTGTTTGGTCGCTTGTTGCTTATAACAGAGAAAACTTCTGGCAAACATTTGGTAGTATACCATTCGGCATTAATGCTTCTTTGATCCCGTAAGGGAATTGATACCAAGTGGCCAGTCAAATTAAAAAAGCTAGCGATCAAAATCTTACCCCCGCTTCTAGATCGCTTCACTTTGGTAGGCGTTGGCTCATTTTGAAACACCCAAACAGTCGACTGGCGCTTGGTTTCTGGGTCGTATTGATAAATCCAGGAGTCATCACCTGTAACGATGTCGTAAACACGCCGAGACGAGCCTGCTTCAAATTTGTTAAGCATATCACGGCACCATTCCACCCGGGCCTGCTTCTGAGCATCGGTGAGGTTGTGCGGCACCCAGCGTGATACTATCCTCCTCACGCGAAGATGGCTGTGTAGAATCTCGTGAACGCTTCCCGATCCAATCTTCAATATGTGTTGAATCTCCTGATATGTAATTCGCCTATTGTCTTGGATTAAATTTTTCACTGCTAGCACGTTTTCTTCGGTAACAGCCGTCAAAGGGCGACCGCTTCTTTCGTCATCCCCCAAAGTTGGTCGACCGCGCTTGAATTCGTTATACCAACGATACACGGTTGCCTTGGAAGGGCCTTCATCCATGAATGCCATTTGAAGTCTATCGTACGATTCATCCGGTTTCAGGCGACACTTGAAATCGTATAAAATCATAGCTCTAAAATGTTCCCGGCGCAGATCCATATTTCAGTGAGACACAATACTTTGAAATTACTCGCAAAAAATGTGGAGGGAAATTTTGAAATTGGAACTTACTTATTTTTACTTATAAATAATCATATTTTCGAAAAACATTATAACTGGCCAGTCTCCCATATATAAAAACTTTTTTTCGCAATACTTTCTGAGGGGCCTGGTACAAGACGTCAAGATCCGGAACAACAATCTGTGGGCCATATTTTTTCCGTGCGGGTATTGAATCCGCGCGCTGCAGCTGATCGCTCAACCACTACGCTAACCGTTTTCTTAAGGCGGTACCCCAAACAAAACGCCGCGCAAGCCATTTTTGTGCTGTTTTTAGGAGCTATCTACTCGTTATTTAAAAAGAAATATCAATTAATAAAAATACATTAATTTTCTATATAATATTGATTCTCAAATGGTATATTTAGTTTTTTTACCCGACTGCCGAAGAAGGGTAATGTGTTTATCAGTCTATGTATGTATGTATGTAAGTATGTATGTATGTATGTATGTAAGTATGTATGTATGTATGTATGTTTGTTCCTATATGGCGTTCCAGAGACCAAACGCATTGACCGATTTTGATGATTCATACGTCAATCGATGCGTCTTAACCCTGCGAGTGTCATAGGCTACATTAAAATTGGACAATAGAAAAATGGCGGCTTTTGGGTGCCATATTGTGGGGGCCCAATTTTTTTTTCTGCCCAACCCATCGTGTGGGGTATCAAAATAAAGGGTTTTAAGAGGTGATTTCAAAAATGTATCACACTTATATGTTTAATTGTATCTAATTCGAACAAAAACTAACTTAAAAGATATAAATAAAAAAACTATTAAAAAGATCAAAAAACCCGATTGCTTCAAAAGCGAACTAAAAAGTCGTAAACAAGGAAAAAATCATGCTGTGCAGGCGGAGGATACACCAGATTTTGGTGAGCCAGCCCGCGAATAATTATCTGTGTCACTTAGTTACACATGTATTATTTGCGGAATAGTCTGTTGTTATCTTAATATTATGTGGTTACCTATTCATGAGGCTTCATGTTGACAACCTTATTTTGCAAACATGGATCGTTCTTTGTAATAACAAAATAATGACGTTTTGATTTATGACTTTCGAATACGAATACAAGAAAGACTGAGGCTTCGAGGCTCTAGATATGTGACATTTTATCAGCAATAACGGTTGTCAAAAGTAAGAAAATATCATTTTCAATATGGAAGTCAATAATTTCTTTTTAATTTGTTAAATGACAAAATATTGGGCATTTCAAGAGCGACGCACAACACCACACGTCCGTATGGGAGACCAGCCGGGTGAGCACGGCTTCTGTGATAGGCTTGAGTCACGCATTTCATCACGGTATTTGCGCCCAAACTGTGATAAAAATGTATGATTTAAGCCTGTCACTGTAGGCCGTGCTCACCCGTCATCGAGTGGTCTGTTGATGCGCGTTGTAGTCTCGCTCGCGTGCTCACTCCTATACAAAGCCAAGTAGTGTCACGCGTCGCGCGGTGATCTCGCCCCTTTACTCTGAACTCTTGTTTCTAGTTTCAAACAAAACAGTAAAGATGAAGTAAGGTAGGTATGCTACACAAACAGTTTAACCTGCGATGATACTTACACTAAATAAAATATGAATAATTGTAAACACAATGTTTAATTATTTGCAATTAGGCTTCGTTATAATTGGACATACAAACCGACATAATTGTAACGGCTATTAAATTCAACAACATTATTGAACTATTGATCAATTATGAATATTGCACTAGTATTACATTATCTGTGATACTGCTTTTAAACTACATATTTCAACTAATTTCTCCAAACTCTAGGTTAAACTAGCTAAAACGGATTATCAATAAAATGAAAGTAGGTACGTAAAGTGAAAATGGTGACAAATATTTTCTAAATTAATCAAAACATTTATTGGTATTGAACATTCAATTGAATTAACTAATAACTCTTTCGAGATGTAACTATTTGCATTTTTTATTACAATCAAATTATGAATGTAACTATAAATAGAAAGTTAGTTTTATTAATGTTTGCATTAATTACAAACATTAATAAAATTAGCTATTGATTGCAAACCATTCATGGTTATTTCGTAGTCCCGCACTGTGGTCAATTGCGACATTTTCTTGTATTTAAGAGATTTATCGTGTAGTATTTTTTTATTAGCTTCTCTTCTGGGACCTACTATTTTTCAAATGACCGGGACATGTTTTGGAAGCGCTATTTTAGCGTTTTTTCCAAAGAAAACATCTGCAAAAAAAAACTCTGGGAGTACAGAACTAGGTTGGTACTTCTATCCTGCAAAATCATTTCAAAACATACAGTTAAAAATATTTCTTAGGAAACTTGTTCGTACTTCGTTAAAAGCCCGCAAAACTGGTATCGAATACATGTCACGATTTCATTCAGTCAAGATTCATATCGGTAATCCTTGGTCTATCCATATGTCCGGTGCATGGACCGTGATCAGTAAGGCTCGCACATATTGCGACTAAAAACGGACGGTCCTATAAAAACAGAATTTTAGTAATAATGTACTAATATATATAATGGCCCGATGACCTGAATAAGGTTGCGGGAATTCGGTGGATACGAGAAGTACAGGACCCCTTATAGTGGCGATACTTGAAGGGGAGGCCTATTTCCAGCAGTGGACGTCTTTCAGCTGATATTATGATTATGTTAATACTGTTATATTATTTGGGCCCAGTAGATGGCAATGTTTATTACATTATTTAGATCGTCAATGGTGCAGGTGTATATATAAAGCACTCCAGCAAATAGGATCTAGCCTCATTTGAAACACACTACACTACATAGCTAGAGCAAAATTCAGTAAAATTCAATAGTAGATACTTCATAGTACCTAGATTTTTTTATTTGTGATGCAATAAAAAAATCATTGTAATGCAATATTTAACATAATATTTCAAAAAAAGCAAAGATTTTTTTATCATTCCATCAAAGGCTGTCAGTAATGTTGTGTGTACAAAAGAAGGGTGTTATAAGTTTCAAATGTGCTCGCGTCGCGTGTGTTTGTGTATTTGTTTACCTATTTGTGTATTTGTATCTGTCTGTGGCATCATAGCTCAAAAACATATGAACCGATTTTGATTCAATTGTTTGAAAAGTGTATCGAGAGTAATAAATAAATAAATAAATAATTACGAGTTCGATTGATTGTCGATCGAAGCGTGTCTACTACCTACTAGATAAATTATGTAGTTTAAGAAGCAAGAAATAAAAAAATGTCAGGGGTTTTTAAATTTTACTTGTTAAAAATATTGACAGCGAGCATCACTAGTGGACACAGCCTCATAATCCGTGCAACACACAACAACAAAAAGTACACACACGTACACGGATTTCCTAAATTGAAAACTGCCATATCGAATCCGGATATGACGTAATATTGATATTTGATAAGACATTTTTTTGTGTTTAAGCTTTGATTATCCTCATATGGACCTCTGAATGGCTACCTAGCCATTCAGTTTGATGAGGTAATACACGGAAAATAATGTTGTGAGGTTTCATGCCTCGAAAAGAAAATTGTCTGGTCGGTTTTTGATAGGGGTATCATCAAAGTGTAATGGCGTTGTTTTGGGATTTTATGTTGAATACTTAGCTATGTTATGTGTATTGAAATAAATATAATCTATACCATACCAATATTATAAAGAGAAAAGATTTTTTTTGTTTATTTGTTTGTTTGTACCGAATAGGCTCCGAAACTACTGTACCGATTTTAAAAATTCTTTCACATTTACATTATTTCTGAGTGACATAGGCTATTTTTTATCCCAAAAGCGGGTCCTGTGGGGTTGTCCACGGGAGCGAAGCCGCGGACAACATTTAGTATGGTATATACGTATAGTTCGAATACGATGATTCATTTCATGTTTTCGTATGTAAGGATGGTAGCAGGTGGCGTTCTATAGTTTCTGCCTACCCCTATGGGAAAAGGCATGAATATATGTATGTATGATTCACATCATTTAGACGTGCGTCAAAATGTCAACACGAGTTAATAAGGACATCTTCTATGCAATATTGTAATGTCGAAATACACTGGTCTTCAAAACTTACTCCACTTTTGAAATCCCCAATTTCTCCTGAACTATAGAAGACAGAGTTTTGAAATAAAATATTGTTTTATATCAGTATCGATCTATCTATACTAATATTATAAAGCTGAAGAGTTTGTTTGTTTTTTTGTTTGAACGCGCTAATCTCAGGAACTACTGGTTGGAATTGAAAATTTCTTTTGTGTTGGATAGTTTATTTATCGAGAAAGGTTATAGGCTATAGAGCATCACGCTACAACCAATAGGAGCGGATATTAAATGAAAAATGTTCTAAAAACGGGGAACATTTATTATTTATGAGAGATTCCGTTGCGTGCGCTGCGTAAACGGTTAAAGTTACGCAACAATCATGTATGTAGGATAGCTAGCGTAGATGGGTAGGTAACCAGTTGACGGGAGCGAAGCCGCGTGGGACAGCTAGTTTAAAATAAAGTTAAATTATTTTTTAAAGTTATTTAGTTTTAAGGCATGCAACAAACATTGTAAATATTTATGCAACTTTTATTTAGACGAAAAATTAAAGAGGAGGTTACCCTCTTTACAAAACATATAATCTTTATAAAATATAATAACGTCGCTTTTCTTCCCGCACTGTATAGATCTCATTATTTCTATGGTAAGTACATGAAATAAAATTATAATAAAAGGACCACTAAATAAAATTACCTTGCTCAAAATGTATTATAATATTTATCTTATAATTATGCGAATAACCTTTGATATCATATCTCGTGCCGTGTAGGTTTGTGGTATAAGAGGTCTCCATTTCGCTAGACGTGAGATTGAGTAAAATGGCAAGATTTTCAAAAACTGGTTCACATTTGATAAAAGCATATCGCAAGCGGTCCAGTTAGGTAGGTTTGACTTTGAAAAAGACGTCAACCGTCGAATCTGACTCGGCTTGGCAGCGTTCGGAAAGTTGCGTGGTAACTTGTCGTCTAATATGTGGTATATTCTATTAGTGTCATAAGACGAAAATCTATGGCCAGTGTATGTTGCTTACGGAACTGAGACGTGGTCAATCACAATGGTCCTCATCAGAAGGTTTAAAGTAACCCAAAGAGCAATGGAAAGGGCTTTGCTTGTAAATCCTTTGCCTGATCGCATCATAATGAACTTCTACTTATACGTACTCACCTGAACACCTACTTATATGAGCACGGGGGCACAGTTGCAGGGAAATAGTTTCCATTAAAGCCCATCAATATTCAAAATTATTAATAGACGGCATAATTATTAATATCTACTCTCAAACTTTAAACTGGAACACGTTGACCTATTTAATATATGGGCATAATGGCATAATTGCTTTTGTATGGTTTCCGGAAAATAATAACCTCAAGGGCCATACTTTTGAAGTGAAAAAGGGATAGTTATATTTGTCCTGTATAGTTCCGTCTCTCTCTCGCACACCAGAAACATGATGTTTTTAAAACGTCATAGTTGGGGCCCAGTTTTTTTGAATTGTCTAGCTCATTCTGGCGATTTATAATTTTATATATTTTACCCATGTTTTGGGCAGAAGGCACCACTCAATCAAAATCAATTTCATTTTTTTTTTCATGTAGGCCTACATGGGCACTTATAAAACGTCGACAAAAGGTGCACGGTTCGGGTTGGTTATTTCCTATGGAGAAGAACCGGCAAGAAACACCATAGTTACTCTTTTAAAAAATGGTTTGGTTTTACAATATTTTCATGTTACAGCATTGATACTTAGACATGGGAGGAGAAAGAAGGCCCGACAGTAAGTCGTAAGAAAAACAAAAGAAAAAATTACATATTATATAACACAAGGAAATAAAACGAATTAAAAAGTTAACAAATGTTAACAAGCATTTAGAAGGCCTACAATGTTCACACATTTACAAAACAATCGGTAAAAGAATCTTTACAAAGGTAAAATAAAAATAATAAAAAAAGACTAAATTTAACAAGTGGCACAAATGTTGTTATCAGTGCTGTAACTATTCTTAGCAAAGGGCAAATCATTTGATAAGTATTGTAATTGACTACTCGACGGCGCGTAGTATGCCACGTGATGTAAGATGTGTAAGATGTAAGATGTCAGTAAAACTGACGGGGTCCGCCAGGTCCGTTGCCTCTCCGGGTCACGGATTAACCTGAAATAGAGTTCCCACAGCGCTGGTTCAAGCAACTGAAGCAACACGGGTAGGTTTTGGTTAGTAAAGGTGGTCACCACTGGTGATTCTGGCTTTCAGGAAATGTTGCAGTGGTTTGGGAATAGTGCGGTGGGATTGAAACGCCCTTCCGCTTCACCCAGAGCGGGAGAAGTCATTGGACGATTTCCCACCACACAAAAAAGAAATGTAAATATCTCATTAAAAGTATGCAGGCTTTTAGCATCATTTATTAATTTTTCCACAGTCCAATTTATTTCAACTTCCGTTTCGAGTGCATAACAATAAAAATTAGAAGTTGTTAAAATGATTGAAAGTTATATTCCTACATTTTAAAAACTGTATTTTATTTCCATTGCCGGATTATTTCTCTGACTGACTCGTTAGTATAGCAGTCGCAAACGCTACTGCTGATCATGAGTTACTAGGGTTCGATGCCTGTTTTCTATCTGGAATTTCTCAGGAGCTGCCCGGGCATGTGCCCGGTTGATGGCAATAGGCTCGACTCAAATTCATGGGACTTAATAATAACTGACAAAACATGGGTAAACGGCAGAGGCTCTATACTCCATTTGAAATAACAGTAGAATTTTTTACAAACCCTTTTTACAGTTCGTCCAACCGATTTTGAGTTCTATCCCGTAAATGTAAGGATGTTATAAAAAGCAAAAACCTGTTACCAAGACTGTTTAGTACAGCTGCCATTTGTCATATCAATAACGTAATAGAAGTCAAAATCGGTTGAACGGACTGTAAAATGGGATTATTTAAATGTATAATGTTATCTTAAATGGAGTATAGACAAGTTACTAAAATGCAAAGGATTGATCACATCATTATCTTTCGATCGCTGTCGGGATCGCAGATTCAAAGATAGACTGTCCCTTAAAGGTAAAGCGTCCGCTGCACCTCTGCCTTACCTTTCGCGAAACACAGGCCGGAAAAAAGTCTAATTATTTATTGGGTTTTCACAATAGTTCCTTTTGTAGTCATCTTTACTTCTACATATGCACTCCTCATTCCCGTTTCACCCATATTTATGCTAGTCCCACCTTGATTCACCCGATGTGCCTTGTGAACCAACGTTGCTTTAGAATTAAATACGTTTTATAGGAAGTGTGGTCACGCGGCCATAAGTTTTCGCCAAAGACTTTGCTGCACCCACCGTAGACGTTATTTAGTGTATTGATATTGTGAAGTTTCTTATCCGTTCGTCTCCATAACAACCTACTATTCTGAATGGACGGTAGAATCAACTATAATTACTTGTAAATTGTTATTGTTGACATTCTAAAGTGCTGCTTATTGGCCTAATTAAAAAAAAAAAAATTTTGAATTTGACTATTGAGCCTGACAGAATGAGGTTGAATACCAGCATTATAAGTGAACCGGAAGTACCCTATAGGTTTTGGCTCGAAAACCAATATGGTAGTTCCTGTTGGCCTAAAATCACAAAATTTGGAAAAAGGAAAAATTCCAAAAAAATAAAAAAGTTGAAAACTAAGGTAAATTTTGTTACTTACAAGTTTTCACGAAAATCTAAATTTGCCCATATCTTTTTATCGTGTTAACTCAGGACCTTGATTTTTATACCCTGTACTACTACTACTGTGTTCCCACACGTTAGCAACGCACACACATACACACACTTAAAACTTAGCCACCAATACTTAATAGGTACTTAATTTTGTATTTTGTTTAAGTTATTTTAGGTAAAATATTTTGGAACTACTTACTAAATGTTGGTATTTAATCAGAGTAAGGTTTTACCTAGCTAAGATTGTGGGAAGGCGCTGGATGCAAGACGCACGGGATCGGTCAATGTGGTGACGCCTGTGGTAGGCCTATGTCCAGCAGTGGACTACTTTCAGCTGAAATGGTGATTTTACTGAAGGTTTTTCCCTCTAGAAGCAAACATTGTGGCGACAAACCGGCTATAATCTTCCCGCACAAAATTCCGTGAAATTTAATAAAATCTCATTTCAGAATTTTGCAGTATATTTTTTATTTATTTTGGCTTTGTTTATTTTGCTATTTTATTTTGTTTCTTTTATTTATTTTGGCCATTATTGGATTAATTTTATGTATAGTGTTGATTTTTGTAAGTAGAAAACAGGGTGAATAAAAGAGCAAAATAACTTTTTTTGATTTGTTCTGGTCGGATCCCCTTAAATTTCACTTTTTATTCAACTATCGTTACAGTTTTCTTTATTTCATAAGCCTATCGTCCAACATAATTTCTAATAACTTACTAATACTTAAGTATTACCAATAATAAAATTTGTCACATAAAACGCTCAGTGTTCTTCCTCCTCTCTCCTACTTGATCTATGCTGTGCCCTACAGGGACCATAATTTTTACTAATATAATATTTCCCTACAAACTATATACATTATGGTACGCAATAAGGAATTGAGAATTGATAAGTAAGTTTTCAATAAAACCCTGGCAAGCAATCAAGGAAAATCCGATATCCTTAAGAACTCCACGGTCAAAGTAACACCCATAGTGGATTTCCTAGGCCGCCTCTGACATTGATTAAGTACCGAATAGTGGTCGCAGCACAATAGTAAAGGGACAAAATTAAAGAAAATGCCCAGTATGGAGACGAATGGGAGCAATCCGTCTTAAACCTTAGTTCTAGGGAACTAATGAAAGAACTGTGAAGTTCCATAAATGCCGTCCTGGTTCTTAATATTGAATGACAGACTGAACGTGCTGAATATGTTTGATAATCTTGTCTTGATTTAGGTCCGGTTTTCCAAGTCCGTGTCAAACATTAAGAAGTGTTTGACACGACACAATGCCAAAATTTTACAGGTATTCAGGCTAAAGTAGAGTTTGACAATATTCAACAACAAATTCTTAAGGCACTTGTCACACAACCGGCGATGAAGCGATTGGCTATCGACTATATTTTTGCTGAAGAAACGAGAAAAAGATACAGATCTCGTATCAATAAAAGAGATAAATATATTAATCACAGAGTTCATTTGTTGGATTCGGTTTCTTAATAACATTATTTATATGTATCTAAGTGTATATATCTATACATATATTTAACTGTTTTATTTATATTTATTTTCTATATTTGATTTTTTATTTATTTGCACCTGCACTTTTTATCACTGCACCACCCTAAGGTCGAGTGGAAGAAAATGCCTTAGGCATTAAGTCTGCCTTTGTACTTGTGCATAACATTTTAATAAATAAATAAATATTAGATGATTGCTGGCTGTTCACACTACCGGCGAGTACTCTCTCATCACAAATTTGTCGCAGCGACAAGAGCTATCAAAGAAAAAACTAGCTCAGCGATACTCACTCGGCGATGTTCCCTTGGCGGTCAGAACTCACGCCGAGAAACCAACCAAACAACGCGTGCAGGATTGACCACACGAGCGAATGTTGCGAGTAATCACCCGTCGCACAAAAACAATCGCTCATTGCCGAGCGGTAAAACTATCGGAACTACATACTTGCTTCTCGGTGCTCGCCAACTCATATCTAGGTACTCGCTGTCGTCGGTGGTGGGAACAGTGCCTAACTTAGAAATCAGTGTTAACGTTTGTCAAAAATGCTTGGGATTACCCAAGTGATATTTTAATAGCGCATGTATATCGTGTTGCGCCTGCCCCAAGTAACATGGGATAAAGTCAAGCAGATGATGATGATCATGTAAAGCCCGTTTATTTTTGCATTTTGATTATTTATAATTGTTCTCGCTGATAGAACGATACTAAGGGCGGTTACCACACTACATCCGATCCGTGTCCGTAAAATTTTGGTTCTGAAGTAGCCGTAGTACTTCTTCGAGTGAAGCTTACTCACTACATCTGAACTCTATCCGTCATAATCTATCGTATTTCAGAACATTTTGAAATCGGAACTCAAATCAAGGAAACGGATCACGCACACGGACGTGTAATGCGTAACCGCCCTTAGAGTTATGACTTTTTTGTATTAATAATACTTATCACCAATACCTACATATTTTCTACTAGCTTCTTACCCGCGGCTTCGCTCCCGTGGCCCATATCCCGCAGGACACGTTATTTTTTCGAGATAAAAAGTAGCCTATGACACTTAGAAATAATGTAGTTTCTAATGGTGAAAGAATAGAAAAAAAAAAAACAAAGTTGATTCAGTAGATCCAGAGATAATTACAAACCAACTCACTAAATTTACTTCTTTATAATATTAAGTATAGATAGATTATTTTCTTGATGTCGCAATTCTGTGGCGGTGTCTAGCAAAAAGTAAGTTTGCATTACTTTTAGAATACCCAATATTATATTATCAGAGGGCTGTACTCTGGCTAAAACCCAGTAATCATATTGGGAATTCATTCTCTTTTTCCTTCATTTATGTAGAAGGATACCAAACTTCTCTGTCTGTAAAAAAATTACAACATTTTTTGGCACTACTTCATTGTCGTTTTTCATTTGTCGCTGCAGTGTAGTGCAAATTAAAGACACGCCCGATGTGGAGACGAATAGGGGCAATCCATCTAGCCACGCTGTTCCCACGGCAAGAACTAATGCAAAACCTTGCAAAGTTTCATAAGTGTGAAGAATAAAAACGAGCTCTGTACGAAATGTTTGCAAAACTTCTGTTTATGCCAATGACAAGGCAAGATTAGTCACTTATCTATGACCTACGTTTAGGTTTTATAATTACGATATTGCTGAAGAGAAGAAGAGGCCACTCGCATTGGACCTGGTGGTTTGCTCGAAGGTTGTTTCTGCATTGGATATACAGAAAAGTCCTCGAGGTAGGCCAATTGCCAGAACAGACAAAACAAGGTCGATCCAATTGATCGTACGTTCCTGCGACCTCCAGTGTAAGTGTGAGATGAAACAATGGGATGGTTTTTGGTCAGTAGGAGTCTGAGGACCCCTTTGAGGCTTTTCCAACACGGAACAAACAAAAATGTTATGAGGAAATGTCTTGACCCCAAATAATGGGACCAGGGGAAGGAAGAAGAAGTGAAGCCTTCTTAGGGTTCCGTACCCAAAGGGTAAAAATGGGACCCTATTACTAAGACTCCGCGGTCCGTCTGTCTGTCTGTCTGTCACAAGGCTGTATATCATGAACCGTGATAGCTAGACAGTTGAAATTTTCACAGATGATGTATTTCAGTTGCCGCTATAACAACAAATACTATAAAAACATAATAAAATAAATATTTAACGGGGGCTCCCATACAACAAATGTAATACTTTTGCCGTTTTTCGCGATAATGGTACGGAACCCTTCGTGCGCGAGTCCGACTCCCACTTGGCCAGTTTTTTTTATAAACATAAGATTCAGTGTGGAAAAAACCGGCACAGTTCAATAGCCTTCAAATAGTCGCGAATCGGAAATCAAGCCCCGTTTCTTACGATAGAACACGGACACTCCAGATCCGTTTAGGTCATCAAAACAAAAACATTTACTTACGAGAACAGCTGACACGAATCCCCTTTAGACTAACATTCTATTCAAAATATAAAAGGAGGCCGATACCAAAGAATTTAAATGTATGGGCAGAAGCGTAACTTTCGATTCAGAGATAATCTCAATGCCTGGAGTTACAGGCCTGTAGAGGTATAGCTACTTGTAGGACAAGCTATCGCAGGAATATTGTAACATTGTTAGTATACTAGTATGTCCTAGACCAATAAATTCGTAGACATGTGACATTCACCAATCCGCTTCTACCCCCACACCCACAACCCAAAATCCAAATCACTTTTGTTTGTGTAATACCTCACATAAAGAGAAAGTTTGTGTTCCAATAGCGAGTATTATATGCTGAATATGCCATCCACGACAGCATTTGTTATCTTGCTAGGGATCCCTATTAAACGCTTGATGCATCTGGCATCAACATCGCAGAGTATTTTTAAGCGTTTTGAAGACCCACGTCTGCTTTGTTGTCACGGTCTATGTACGGCAAGATATTGCGTGTGTTTGATGACATTTACAGGAGGCTGAAGTCCTTTATGTTTTAGGTCTGCGCTCGGAGGGCAAACCTAAAGGACCGATGGGTAGCAGCATAGAGATATGCAGAACAGGGTGGCAAGTCTTGCTCGCTCCTGGAAAAAAGAGGATCCTCCATCTTGACGGGTACTTTTGCCGATGGTTAATCACCTGATGAATTTACGTATTTTTGAATCGTGCGGAGAACTTATATAGCACGATGCAGGATTCGTAAGACGTCAGGTGTTTTTTTTAGTTAGAACGTTGTGCTATACCCACATACATTACGCTACAGTATCGACGTACGTTCAAACAAAGGTACATGATTATCGTTTCTACACGATTTTATTACTCTATGCCGATGGCAATAAATAAGGGTGTATATCAAACCAGATCTCAGGAGCATTGTTAAACCTATCCCGTAATCACGTTGCCTCGTAAACCGCATTACCGCAAACAAATTAAACGTTTTTAATGCTAATAAATGGAGACGAAAATAGAAAGCGTGTCAAAACATTATAATGGAGAATGTTTTCCGGATAACAAGCGTGTGTTCTATGAAACAATATCGATTAATTGTTTCAGCAAATTTACTTAGTTACAAAATAAAACCGTTCTTACGTAACGATCCTGTTATAACTCACCCGCCTGCCATAATTCAGGTCAATTGTAAACGATCCTGTTATAACACACCCGCCTGAGACAAGTAGTAAGGGCAAGGCCAGGCAAGGTTGCATTCAAATATGTTTTTAAATTCAGCCTTGTTTTGGAGCGGAGTAAAAAGAGGAAAAAGCATGCTGTGTATTTAAATGCATTTGTTTTAGTTTATTTCATGGACACTACGCTTACTGTGGAAATTTTGTGGTAGTAAATCTGGTTCATTTAACAGTCAACGACCCTCTAATCAAAATTAAAATAGCTACTTTTCAAAATAGGAAAAATGTCGGTTGATATGACAAAATATGTTGAGAATTTCCTATGGCCACCTCCATGCTTCATTATAAGATCATCTCCATGTTCATCAAAATTATTATTACTTATTATTACATTATCATCGAAGTAATAAAAGTGTTCCAAACAGCTCAAAAGGTTTGGGGGAACAAAAGCCAATTTTTGTACTTAAAACACGTTCATAATTTTACAGTCGCAACAAGTCGCAACATCATCTCAGCGACAATCAATGACAAGAACTTGGCGAAATATAGGAAAATTAGAGTTATGTTTGACTGATCGCGATCTATGATCTAAAATTCAGTTGCAACATTTGACCACATATTAAACAGTATGTGGCATAATTCGGATATTATTATACTAATAAATTACATGGTAACGGAAAGTTAAATAAATACTTGAAAAAATCTGTCTGGTTACACAAATGAGCAACTAAAATTATCTACGTTAAAATAATTGGACGCCTTTGCTCAATTTCGCTGTTGCTTCAAATTACCGTTTCTCGTTATCGAAATCAATTTATTCTTTGTACGAGCATCGCCACATGATATAACTTGTTTTAGTTTTTACCTGAACAAGCAGTCGCTAATTCACCGATTATTTATGTACATTCGCTGACTAGGCTATTACGCCCGCCACAACTCACCTACTTTAGGTATTATATAATTTATTGTTTTGCCTAATAAACTGTCAATCATTAACGGACACATAGCAGTGATTTTATTTCCTGTACACATCCCGTGTGATTCGTCCATCTACATTCTACATCTCAGTGTGCGGAGCTATTGCCCGTACATTTTTGGTCCTTCGAACCGGATCGCCACTACTGGAGCAAACAGTCCTGCAAGTCGCACAGGTACGAAGTGTTTCTACTGACGATAGCGAATCGGTTTGACTGGTCTTCCACAAGCGGATCGCCCCAGTCAGATTGAGAAGGCGCACAATATCGTACAGAGATTCCTTCGGACGGCGATTGCCACAGGAAACATCAACATTTGGTGATTCGGGAACAACAATACACAACAAATTCAACAGTGAAGTCAACAGGTCTAACGTCCGTCAACAATACGCATACATACCCGTATAACAATTATGGACGCTAGACAACATGTCAACATGATGATACTCTGCCGCTTGAGAAGTTCTTCTCAAGCGGCAGAGTATCATCGCAGAGGGCATTCGGAAAATTGGTGTCAACTTCGGCAAAGATGGCCCTGACCGCAAAACCACAACATACATCCGGGGTAGACTGGATACCCTCCAGGCGCACTGGAACGAGTTCGAGATGAACCATGGCGTGTTACAGGGCGCCACGGACCGGACCGATGTATACTACAGTACAAAGGTGTACGACAGAGTCAAGGCGGAATACTCAAGTATACAACATAAGCTGCAAGCATGGTCTACCAGCACTGCCGAACCCGCGTGTTACCAAGGCGAAGAGAGCAAAAACACTGGAGTCCTTTCAAAATCAGACGAGCTCAAAACTCAGCAAGCAACGAACTTCAGAGCCTTCTCCCGGTTCACCAGCAACTTGTGCACTGCTGACATTATTGAGAAATGGGATATAGAAGACAAGCTCCGGACCCTCGAATCTCGATGGAGGGTGATTGACGAAGTACACTGGCAGCTTGACAACATTCTCGTCGGTAGCGACGTTAACTACGAGCTTGAGTTTTCGAAGTATGAAGAAATGTACGAGTGCACAAAGCGAGATCTTAACCGCAAGCTCAACCTCGCTGTCCAACAACGGGACAATGCACCGAGGATCGAAATACCAACATTCTCTGGTAATTACACACAATGGCCGACATTCTTCGATCTATATGTTGCGGCCATTCACAACAACCCGTCCCTCTCGAAGGGGCAGAAGATGCAGCACCTGAAAGGGAAGCTGAAAGGGGAGGCTGAACGCCTTGTGCAACATTTGACTGTTTCCGAAAGCAACTACGACTCATGCTGGGAAATCCTCCACCATAGGTACAATAACTTACAGCTTCTCTTCACCAAACAAATGCAAGTTTTGATGAGTCAACATACGATTCAACATCAAAACGCTTACGACTTGAAGCGCCTACACGACACCAGTCTTGAAACCGTGCACGCGTTGCGTAACTTGGGCATCGACACGACATCATGGGACCCGATTTTGGTGCACATTCTGGCCGGAAAACTGGACACACAGACCTACTCTGATTACATGGAGGCGAGGAAAAGTCCAAGAGGGCTTCCCAATTTCAAAGAATTCATCCAGTTCATCGAAGGGAAGTTCACGGCGCTAGAATCAGTGGTGAAGAAAACAAGCAAACCAAATAAGCAAACAGATGCAGACACAGGCAGCTCGACTACAGCAGCACAAAGGGATGCGTACAACAGATACAGACGCTACCCCAAAGCAAACCATACAAGCTCCGACAGGAATTGCCCTGTATGCAAAGCAAGTCACATTTTGCTCCACTGTAAAGCGTTTCAAGAGATGACGCCAGACATAAAAATTAGGACAATTGAGCAATTGAACGTTTGCAAAAACTGCATGTATCCGCACAACGGAAAGAAATGCAACTCGCAAAAAAGATGCAAGGTGTGTAACGGCGCACACCACACAACGCTACATGACCTAACACGTGATACTACGTCAGCGACACTGTCGTCAAGTCAACTGACCGACAACGTGACTGACCGCAACTCGCAGCGAAAAACTAATCACGTGTCAGGAAATTTTAACGAAGTTCTTCTAGCGACAGTACAACTTAAAGTCAAAGCCGCAGATGGAACCTACACCGTACTCCGATGTCTTCTAGACCAAGGTTCCCAACTGAACCTTATAACAGAATCGGCTGTGCAACGACTTGGCCTTCCGCGACGCAACCACAACTCAACCGTGTCGGGAATCGGAACATTTTCCAGCCAGAGCAACGGAACCGTTCAGTTGGACTGTAAGTCCCTTTACGGAGATTACGAGTTTTCAACGCCGGCGCTAGTAATGGCCAAACTACTCAACAACCTACCTAACTACTCCTTCGAAAAACAGGATTGGCCTCACATAGAAAATATTAACCTGGCTGACCCACAATTCAACTTATCAAGGCCGATTGACATTTTACTTGATGCCGGAGTATACGGCGATATAGTGATGAGCAGCATAATTCGAGGAAACATATACGCACCTATAGCACAACAAACTAAACTCGGCTGGGTATTAGTTGGAAACACAAATACCTTCAATTGTCATGTCGTGGTAGATACTAACGATATCTCTCGTTTTTGGGAAATTGAAGACATAACGTCAGACGACAAGTCCACGAGTGTTGAGGAGGAGTACTGTAAGAGGCTGTATACTGACACAACAAAAAGACTTGAAGACGGGCGATACGAAGTTAGAATCCCCATGAAGACCAACTTCGAACAAAATTTGGGACGATCAAAGCCTCAAGCAGTCGCGCAATTCAAGCAGTTGGAAAAACGTTGGGCTAGAGACGAAAACCTCGCTTCAAGTTACAAGGCTTTCATCGACGAATACAAAGCTTTACAACATATGAAAAAGTGCACAGAGCCGGACACACCGAGCTGTTTCCTGCCCCATCATGGAGTAATGAGACCGGACTCAACGACAACCAAGCTCCGAGTGGTTTTCAATGCATCAGCAACCACCAGCACGGGACACAGTCTAAACCAATTGATGGAATGCGGGCCTAACTTACAACAAGACTTACAAGCGATGATTCTACGATGGAGGGCATTTGAATACGTGTATACAGCGGATATCGAGAAATTCTACCGACAAATACGTGTTCAGGAAAAAGACCAACACTTGCAAAAAATCGTGTGGAGGGATTCAGTCACAGAACCGTTACAAGAGATACAACTGACAACAGTAACATATGGCACCAAGTCCGCACCCTTCCTTGCAATGCGAACCATAAAGCAGTTAGTCAAGGATGACGGCGCACAGTACCCTTTGGCGGCGGCTATTCTCTCCAACCAACTATACATGGACGACTTACTAGGCGGATGTCACGACTTCATAACAGCACAGAAAGCTCAACATGAACTAATAACAATGCTGAAAGGTGGTGGATTCAACTTACGAAAGTGGGCTAGCAACAAAACGCGCCTACTCGAATTGATAAGCCGGCTTGTCAGATGAATTGATAAGCCAGAAAATGTTCGACTTCAAGGACGCAGACACAAACAAAACGCTAGGCATCACTTGGAACCCGCGCACGGATCAATTTACATACAAACAAATATCACTCTGCAACAAACGTGATGTCAACACAAAACGCACACTACTGTCGGATATATCAAAACTGTATGATCCACTTGGCTGGGTATCACCAGTTACCGTGAAAGCCAAGCTAATCTTTCAACATGCATGGTCGACAACAACGAGCCGGGATGATCAACTCCCAACAAATATACAGCAAGAATGGGAGCAATTCCGCAATCAGCTCGCGCACATTCACGACATATCCATACCACGCTGGGTCGGCTACACTCAACAACCCTTCGAACTACATGGCTTCTGTGATGCATCTGAAAGAGCCTACGGATGCGTCATATATTGCAAGTCCACGGACAAAGAAGGTCAACAGGTGATCAGGCTAGTAGCAGCTAAAACAAAATTAGCCCACAGAAAAACCCAATTTCCTTGCCACGACTGGAGTTATGTGGTGCAGTACTGCTAGCACGACTGATCGAAAAAGTGGAAACCTCGATGAACTCACAGACAGTCACCATACATTGCTGGACAGACTCCATGGTGGTACTTGGCTGGCTAAATGGTGACGTGGGTCGCTGGAAGAGTTTCGTAGCCAACAGAGTCACCCAGATAACGAAAATAACTCCATCCAACTCCTGGAAACATGTCAAGTCCGAAGATAACCCTGCGGACTGCGCAAGCAGAGGAATCTCACCATCAGACTTAATAGGTCACGAACTCTGGTGGAAAGGCCCTTCTTGGCTTCAAAACAACAACATACCCCTACAAGGTATTTTTACAACGAACGAAGAGAAAAGGAAACGAGGTCAAACTTGCGCAATACAAGCAAAACACGCGCCACTCATCGAGCAACTACTGCAAAAATACAGCTCAATGACTTATGCAACCCGAGTCATCAGCTGGCTTATACGATTTATAAATAACTCGCGTGACGCAACAAGAGCCAACCGTAGGTCGCACTTAACTACAGAAGACATAGTGCAAACTCAGAACCTGCTCGTGAAAACTGTACAGAACAATACCTTTGGCGATGAAATAGCGCACCTACACAAACATAACAAGGTACGGGCCACAAGCAAACTGTTGAGTCTGAGCCCAATGCTAGACGACCACGGCATCCTTCGAGTGAGAGGAAGACTTGAACATGCCAAGTTAAACGACTGACAAAAACATCCAATAATTTTACCAAATAACCACAAGCTATCAGAACTCTTGATTGACCAAGCCCACATGAATACTCTCCACGGCGGTGCCAGGCTTACATTGGGACACCTTCGTAACAAGTATTGGATACTAGGCGGCATGAAAACAATCAAGAAGCAACTAAACAAATGTGTCACCTGTCATCGCTATAAAACGCAACGCAGCAATCAACAAATGGCAGACTTACCAACACCTCGAGTTACACCTTCACGGCCATTCACACACACAGGCGTGGATTTCACGGGGCACGTTGAAATAAAGGCTAACAAAGGTCGCGGCATTAAAACAGTTAAGGCCTACATCGCGATCTTCATTTGCCTATGCACAAAAGCCATCCATCTTGAACTGGTGTCCGACCTCAGCACTGCAACATTCCTCGCAGCATTGAAGCGGCTATGCTCTCGACGAGGAACGCCGAAACATATCTATAGTGACAACGGAACGAACTTTGTCGGAGCAGCAAGAGCACTAGCCAAAGAACGCCAGGAGGCAATGCAACTTCTCGTCAACGACGACCTGATCAACAGCACTTCCGAGAGTGGCATTGAATGGCACTTTAACGCACCATCTTGGCCAACAGCGGGAGGATTATGGGAAGCTGCAGTAAAGAGCATGAAACACCATCTTAAACGCGTTCTTGGTGAACAAAAGCTTACGTACGAAGAGTTTACTACCTTGCTAGTACAAATTGAAGCCTGTCTCAACTCGAGGCCATTAGTCGCTCTAACAAATGACCTCGACGACATCGATTACCTGACACCAGGCCACTTTTTAGTCGGTGGACCGGTACTGGCACCTCCGATGACATCAGAGGGCGATAACAGCCAGTTAACGTTACGATGGCGCTTGACAGAAAACATGTACAAGGAATTTTGGAAGAAATGGTCCAACGATTACCTACAAACGTTACAATTACGAGGAAAATGGCAAACCCCAACACACAACATTGCAGTGGATGATGTCGTCCTTATAAAGGAAGAACAAGTAGCTCCAGCCCGATGGTTATTAGGGCGAGTTATAGAGACGCACCCTGGACCAGATAATTTAGTACGAGTCGTCACGCTCAAAACTAAATCCAACATAATGAAGAGACCCGTAACAAAATTGTCCCGGTTACCCATTGAAACAGGGAATAATACCGAAAACAAATCAATGCAACCCTCGGACAATAAACAACCAGAGGCAACTTCCTCAACATTACAACGACAACGTCGGATGAGCTCTAAACAGGAACGGAAGGGTGTTTCCAGCTGTAACGTCCTCAAGTACCTAAGCACGTTACTAGTACTCATGGTTACGTGTGTGACACCGTCCACACAACAACTCGTCAATGTAGCAGCCCTAGACCCTACCCGTCTTGTATACTTTGATAAAGCCGCCGACTTACAGATAATACAAGATGAATGGAGACTGGTGGTGTACTACAATATGTCGACTTACTGGAAAAGCGTTTCTGCCGTTGAACAATACGTCCAGCAACTACACGGACTTTGTCAACGAAATATAGCCTACTTGACTATATCCACACAACTCGAACACGAACTAAACGAGCTCAAACACTACAACGAAGTACTACAATCAGACCATGGAAGACGCAGTAAGCGAGGTCTCATAAACGGAATTGGGAACATTGCCAACTCTCTCTTTGGTGTCCTCGATGACAAATTTGCCGAAAAATACAACAACGACATCAAACTACTGCACAGCAATGAAGACCACTTGTTCAATCTGTACAAACAACATACTTCAATAATCGAAGGGGAATACAACCTCCTGAAAAGGAACGAACAAGTAATGAACCGTCAGTTCATCGTCATCAACAAAAGCCACAGAGACTCGCTGCAACAACTAAAAACCGAACAAGACCAAACTACTTTCCTTACTGCTACTGCACTTGCCGCAAACATGATGGTGGCCAACTTGCGGAGAATACAAGATATGTTGATCAACCTAGTTACAGATCTTCGCCACGGCAAAGTCGACACTCACTTGCTGAAACCCGATGCATTCGAAAAACAGTTGAACATCATATCAGGACAAGTACCAAAAGGATTATCCCTACCCTGTTCAAACAAGTTCAAGTGTATCCGGGAAATGTATAAACTAGCAAGTGTACAAGGAAAACTAACCGAAAATTTTATCCTTTTTGAAGTAAAAATCCCGTTAGTAGCAGACGAACAATATGAACTAACCGAAGTCATTCCAATCCGCAACATAAAGGGAGTCTCCATGATTAACATAATACCAACAACTAAATACATAGCCGTTATCTTGAAAATGGACATGATGATACCACTAGATCAACAACATCTTTCATCATGCACACAAGTAAACACAAATCAGCTGTTGCTATGTAACCTTGACTTACCTATATATGGAATAAAAACAGCCACAAAAATGTGCGAAGCAGACATAATTAACAATCGAGGAATATCAAATTGCCGCACTGAGGTATCAAGTTGCAACAATGAATGGAAAAAGCTACACAGTAAGGGGGCTTGGCTATTTACGTGTTGCGAGGAATGCGCTATGCGCATTTTCTGTCCAGCTGGAATTACGTCACAGACACTACAAAATACAGGCATAATCACTTTAGCGACAGGTTGCATAATGCGCGGCGATAGACACCTAATTCATTCGCACTACAATATGCAAAGCACAATGGAATTAGGCAATGAGCAAGAGATCTACATACCAGAGATAAACCTTAACGAACTATTAACAAGCAATAGTCAAATTACAAACATAACTAACATGGAAATGGAAACACATGAAGAACAACTAAAGGATCTTAACAGAAAAATTGAGCTGGTTAAAAAACAACAGGACATCCAAATGGTCAATTCCGTGGAGGTGGAGCAGCATCACTACGTCCTGTATGGTTTTATGATAACCTGTGCAACAATATTCAGCATATGGGTATACTTTCAAATAAAAGCACGCTGCGTCCGTTTACCTCAAGGAAGCTTAAGAGTAACGCAGGCGCACAAGGAAGAGATTGAGATGGTAACAAGTCATATCCCTAGGGAAAGACAAACAAAGGCAGATCCACAGACACTAGAAGAGGTCATCGGGCATCGTTCTATCAGCAACACGGTGGATCGCGAAACGTCGCCAATATCAGTTAGCGGCGAACGCAGAACCGTCTAATAACTTTCTTTACATACTTTACTTACTTTTGATACTCCATTTTACTTGTTATATTTTGTACTTTTATAGTTGGCAGGATGTACGAGCATCGCCACATGATATAACTTGTTTTAGTTTTTACCTGAACAAGCAGTCGCTAATTCACCGATTATTTATGTACATTCGCTGACTAGGCTATTACGCCCGCCACAACTCACCTACTTTAGGTATTATATAATTTATTGTTTTGCCTAATAAACTGTCAATCATTAACGGACACATAGCAGTGATTTTATTTCCTGTACACATCCCGTGTGATTCGTCCATCTACATTCTACATCTCAGTGTGCGGAGCTATTGCCCGTACATTCTTAGTTAAACATTAAATTAATCTTCAATTTAATGGTTTGTTAAATATTTACTTCAACCAGCTTTGAAATAAAAAAATAGAGATGATGACTAGACGTTTTTGTGTCCTCCCGATAAAATAATATAAAATATTGGACACGTATTTTTACTTTTGTCATGTTTACAAAAATTTCGACGATATTTCGTGTGACGTCACGTTTTAGTGTACTTTTTACTCAAAAATGACGTCAAAATCGGGACTCCTGATTTTTGTTGCGCTTTACCTTTGCAATTTTTTATTTATTTGATAAAGCAAAAAATACGTGTCCAATATTAATTAATAATGTCACTGACAGATAAAATTATAATTTTTCTACTCAGGAATGATCCCAATTGTTCGCACGTATATGAATTTATATGAATTTATTCGTATGTACCTACTTATATAAATATTGTATAAAACTTTTTTTTTAAAAGAGTAAGTATGGAGTTTCTTGTGCGTTTTCTCCATAACAAGCTACATTTCCGAATGCACGGTAGAATCAATTTTTATTAAATGTAAATTTTAACGTTCAAAAGTGCCACATAATGGCCTACTTGAAATAAACACATTTGACTTTGACTTTGACTTACCGGAGTTTTTTCCTGTATCAGTTTCATTATTAACAGTCCAAAATTCCCGTACGCAAAATACGCGCTTGGACGTGGAGTTGCGGACACCAGCCCGTCTTAACCTAACCTAACCTAACCTTACAGTCCAAAAGGCAAATTGCTAATTGATGGGCGGGTGACGTCATTATGATAATTTTACGCGAACATTCGCAGTCACTATGTTTTTAATTACGGTATCATCTGAATTTTAAGTTTATTAAATTTTCATGTTTCGTCGGATATAATTTATTAATCTTATTGTGGACTTTATACTTAAATGTAAAGAGATTGGTCACGTTGTACCCGGTTGTCATTTAGTTTGTAGATCTTTGACAGTCGTTGCGGGTTAGATGTTAAAAAGTATGTCAATGTGTATTGTATTGTCGTAGATATCGTAGATATCGCTGACAGTGATATCTACCAGACAAACCTTTGGATGGACTGAAAGAACTTAGAATGAAAACGGGATAGTCTGCGATGTACTGCTATTACATTTAAACATAAATGTATACAAAACTTTATTGCTATAATAAATTCTATCCATGAATTATATTATAAACTTATATACATAAAACTTATATATATACATATATATTTGCAATATTACATGTTAACAATTTCATAGAAAGGAGAGAGGATTTTTTTAAATTTAATTATGTTGAATAAATTTAGCAAAAAAAAAGTAAAAATAGTAATTTAATGTTATTTTAATTCAGCTGCATCCATTTAGACTAGAAGTCGATCCAATATAGTTAGGCGGATGATACCTAATGTGTTAAGATTAATGTTTGTTAAATCTCATGAGTACTCCTGTGTATTCTAAGCTGGACACACAACGAAGCAACCGTTGACAAATAAACGGTGTCCGAACGGACAATAGCGAACACGCCTACAGAAACCACATCAAATTAGTCATAGACGTAGATGGTACGCTTCGCAATATTTGTCCACTAGCAACACTGGCCTGCATATTTGCCCACTCGACTAATGTAAACACGTTGCGTACCAGTGAGGTAAACCGTGTAAGGGAAACATTTTTCTCGGAAAACTCGCGTAAAAAAATACATTATCCCACACCGGAGCGAGCGTGACCTAAATTTTGTGAAATAATTGAATGAACAATATAAAATGTAGCCTTTGGTGCTTCAGTAATAATATGCAAAATTTATAGTCTGCTGGATTTACTGATAAGTCTAATGCAGGGTTCCTCTAACATTTGACGATGTTTTTTAAACAGATTGAAATAAAAAGCATAAGTGGATCACCGTTGCTTTAAGTTTTACCTCCTTGTTAAGCAATGAGGCGATAACTAGTAGATTCCTAAATCATCAGCAACTTTCTGGATCAATCTGTTCAGATTTTAAAATAAAAGACCGTTTTACTCGTATACCGCTGCTGGGCGTAGACTTCTTTTTCTCTTTTGTCCACACGTCTGTCCTCTGCCAATGCGGTTCAGTCCTTCCAGTAAGAGTCAAGTTCATCCCTCCACCTTCGTTATGGTCTGCCACGATGTCTCCTAGCATTTATTGGAAGCCAATAAGTGGTTATTTTAGCCCAAAGCTTAACTGAACTGCTGCATACATGTCTGACACACTTAAGAATAGCAGCTTTCCGGAAAATAAGAGTCTGGTCAACTGGAACTACTTGAAATGGAACCGCGGGATCTCTCAACCCAATCACATTTTGAATAGGTTGACTGGACCTTCTGCTCAATTTCATTATTAGTACAGTTACGGAGTGAAGCCGAATATGTCTATATACATTTAATAAAATCGTAGAGACTCCAAAACTGTATATTGATTATTTTGAAAAATTAAAAGCTACGGGATTTATGAAGGACACTGAAGTATTATTTTGATGAAAATTATATTATGTGGTTAATTGGACTCGCGGGCCCAATAGCGAGCGGATCCAGCTGACCACAGACTCATGAGTGAGGATAGAAAAAAACAATAGGCAGTCACGGGAACGGCCGACCGAAGAGAAAACTTAAAACACTGGAATAACTTTAATATTGTGTGACACATTGTCATCCACCGTCTTTCACACAAACACCCAATTATTCCGATACACGTTACATTAACATTTCGATGACGCTGTCTTAGTAGTATGTCGTAAACGCTAACCCATACGTTTTGCTGCTAACCCCCTACCAAAAATCGCTTAATGCGACTAAAGAAATGTTCACTTCAAATACAATTACATTCAAAACAGCATATCAAAAGACCAGTCTTAATTCTCACTAACCCTCGAGTATTTAATAACAAAAACAGAATTCAACAAACATTCAAACGAATCCAAAACATTTCAGATAAGACATGGAAATAACAACCGTCCCGAAAAAGTCACACATGAAAAATTATCGAGGCGCACAAAACACTTTACTTAATACGCTACACATTCATCAACAGATGAATTAAATGCGAGTTACGAGGAATTTATCTTGCCACTCAGAACCGGAAAAATATGTCAAGTAAAATTGGCCCGTGTATATGAAACAGTATCTTTGTGTTTGTTTGTCTTGATTTTGATTTATTTTCGTGAGTTCAAGAAGATTTTGTATGGAGCTGGATTGTTAAGAACGGTTTATGGGTATTACAAATTCGTTAGAAAAATTGAAGAATATTTTATTCGGTTTATTTTACATTGAAAAGACTCGTCACAATTTATTTTCCGTTCACGAGAAGTGTATTGTTACCATTATCATTATTAATCATTATTGATTTTTGTTTTAAAACCGGCCTACTTCCTTTTTGAAAAAAAAATGATAAAAACGCTATTCTGTTGTCCTGGTACTACGGCTTACCAGCAGTTTAATTGCGTAACATAAAATTCATGAAATCGATCGTAAACTCTTTCATTTGGACAATTCAACAGTATTTATTTCATGTCTTACGCTTTTGAGAAGTGAGATTTTTAAACACATGAAGCAATGGATTAGGAACTCCTTTTGTTTTGATAGAAACTGTGATTTTGTTGTGCAAGATATTGATCAAATTATTTGTGGCGTTTCAATCAGGCAACAGTCACGGATGATCATCAGTTCAGCTTCAGTACCAAAACTATGGATCAGATCTAACTTTGTAATAAAACTTTCAGCAAACTTTTTTGTATGACAAATAGTTTCTAAGTAAAAAAACATAAATATTTGTCATTTTAAGTTGAATTCCATACTAAAGAACTGCCAGTATTTCGTCAACTCCCACGCAAGATCTCGTGAACTACCTAGTCCGTTCTAATTTGGTACATTTTTAAACCCGGCTGCATGTGACAAGGTAATATTTTAACGAATTCTCTACCGGCCCGGGTTAATACCATACGACATGGATACTGGATGGTACTGGCCATCAGTAATTCAAACGGGTTTCTGTAATCTCCATGAGTATTTATGTTTCAATTTTAAATAAAAAAATACTTTTAGATTTAAATTGCTTTCCGACTTGAAGTGCATCTTGAATAAAAATCTGAGGTATGCGATGTTGTGATGCAGGTATGCTAGCCTACGTACGTACCGTGATTTTTATGATATTGCTTGTGAAATGGATTGTCACAATAAATCATTTTTTTTTATTAGATTTAATTGTGATATTTAGTCCAGTCTTGCCAAGTGGTATTTGTGTTACCTGGTTAATGGGTTATGGAGGTCATGTAAAATATTGCTATCCAACTAAATCGGGTAAGACTGGAATCTGACTACAATAAAGTTGGGAGAAGGCTAGGCATATTTACTTGTGATATTCAATCTTTAGATAGTATCGGGCAATACTGGCAAATTCGTGTTTTATGTTCAAGTGAAATGTTTTAATACTATTGATAATTAATTAGGAAATGCAACGCTATGTTAAGATTCAGTGTTATTGCTCTCATTCTGGCGGTCTCTCAATGAGAGTGCGTTCTTCCCCTACAATTTTATTTTACTTTAGAACCTTCGTTTGCACATTGCTTTGTTATTACAGATAAGTAAAAGTAAAAAAAAACTTAATTCAAAAAAATCAAAAAACCCGACTGCTTCAAAAGCGAACTAAAAAGTCGTAAACAAGGAAAAAATCATGCTGTGCAGTCGGAGGATACATATTCGCGGGCTGGCTGACCAAAATCTGGTGTATCCTCCGCCTGCACAGCATGATTTTTTCCTTGTTTACGACTTTTTAGTTCGCTTTTGAAGCAGTCGCGTTTTTTTATTTTTTTGAATTAAGTTTTTTTATTTATAACTTTTTAGTTAGTTTTTTTCGAATTAGATACATTTAAACATATAAGTGTTATATATTTTTGAAATCACCTCTTAAAACCCTTTATTTTGATATGCCACACGAAGGGTATGAAAGAAAAAAAAAATTGGGCCCCCACAATATGGCACCCAAAAGCCGCCATTTTTCTATTATCCAATTTTAATGTAGCCTATGACACTCGCAGGATTAAGACGCATCGTTTGACGTATGAATCATCAAAATCGGCCAACGCGCTTGGTCTCTGGAACGCCACATAGGAACAAACATACATACATACATACATACATACTTACATACATACATAGACTGATAAACACATTACCCTCCTTCGGCAGTCGGGTAAAAACAAGCGAATGCCAGCAAGTGGTGATGGCAGATTGTTAAAAAGGTCCAGTGACCACGGTCCACAGTAAGGACCGATTGAAAAAGAAGAAAAGTAAAATAAAAAAAAATAAAAAGCGTTTTATATTTTCGTATTATTTGCCCTGCACTAGTGCAATAAGACACTCAATAAATTAACAACGGTCAAGTAACCCCTTTTATCTTGGCATGTGGGGTTATCTGGATCTAAATTGAAATGAACTGACTGAGTTTGGCAGAAGCCAGCACTATCAAGTAAGTACCACTGGCTTCCAAGATCAGCCAGGGGGTGACTATAAGCTCTTAGAGTAAAATTTCGAGTGTGCGTAAGGGACAGATGTATTTGATAGATGATTTGTATATATCTGACTCTTTCTTACTCAAACTATGGTAGTTTTGACACGTCATGGTACTCGTACCCTCCCGTAGCTCCCGAGCTGGTCGTATTTGTGGGTACTTTAGCTTAAATGAGTTTAAGATTGTATAAGGCAGGAAAATTAATTGCTTACCAGGAATTGTTGTCAAAACTGTAACTTCAGTAAGTTTTTCAACATAAATATGTTTTTAATAGGCACGTTTGTATTGAAAATTTACATCATGTAGCTCGCTCGCATAAAAACACCCAGTGTTTTGTGACATGCAAGTTATCTTCAACCTGCAGGTGATAAACAATTAATTTACCTGACTGTATCCTACATACGTTAAAGGGGTTTGTTTGGGCTTTTTATAAACAAAACGGGTTGATTGATTGTGGAATTTAGCATATCAACTGGTTTTAGTATGATGCTTTGTTTTGATTTAATTTTAAAATTCGGTATAGATTGAATTTTGCTTGTTTGAGGAACCATTACTGACCCATCATGTTGCAAAATGATTCAGGAACCGACTACCTTACAAAAAAGTTATTGCTACTTTAACATATTTACTTAACCTTACTTCATTCAAACCCGTTCAACCGTTAAGTCGTGAAAACGTAATAAACAAATTCATCAATCACATCCGCGTTAATAATAATATTTATGCATTTTGAACCCGTGGATATAGATAGCTACTGTATTATTGTATCAAAGTGCACCAAAAGTCGGTCATCGTACTAAATACTTAGCATTCGCGAAGTATCCTCCTAACGATCGTTAAGCTAAGTTAGCTATATTTACGATGAGTCGACGAGTCGAACTTCACGTTGCAGAGAGTATTACGAGTTTATAAACACAAAATGGGGGTATCTCTTCTGTTATATTATTAGATGAGAATAATAAAAGGAATCCTAAAGTTGTCAAAAAATAAAAGGCCTGTTTTGACAGCTATAAAAATACTTAATAATAATTAAACTTGATTCTTGCGAATGATACTCATTGTTATAGTGTATGGGTAACATAGTAAATAATAGTAATACATTTGGATTATGAATTTGATTTTTCAATTTCTGACGTAGAAAATTATCGCAGCATGTAAAATGAGAAACATCGATGGACTTCTTAGATTGTGACGACTTTAAATAGCGTACGTTCACAAGAAGTTATTCAGACCAACTGTTTACTTACATAAATTGAGTAGACACATTTCGTCGACTCAAACTTTCTGGTCACTGTACGTAGATGTTTCTTGTTTCTTACTCATTATCATTTTAATCAGCCTACAACATTACAGTCCACTGCTGGACCAAGGACTCACCAATCGCTTTTCGGCAACTCTCATCCAGCTGCTACCAGTCACATTGCGAATCTTGCTCCACCTAGCCTGATGGCGTCCCCGGCGTCCCCGGCGGCCTCTACTCAAGAACACTTTACTTTCATGCAAATTAGTTTTCAATCGACCTCACATACCAAATGACTTGAATAAGTAAAAAATACAAAAACTAGTTTTTTCTTATCCAGAAAGACCTAGCAAGCAGTTAGCAACACCGGCACGGTACTAAACTTCTTTGAAACCGTCGGAAATAATTTTACAATAAATAAAAAGCATGAAATACGGAAAAAGAATAAAAATTATAACGTTTTATGAAGATGGCTCAGAAATTGAACCTACAATCCACGCAATCTCGGCGAGATTGCTACAGCAATCCTGTATTGTAAGAAACGTATAGTAACTTCTTCTAGTTTCTTTCCCTTTGTTCGATTTATATCGGCTCCTTTTTCTTAGGGCTTAGATATCTTTAGTAGTGCTTTCTGTAGTACTATGTGTGCCTAGTATTTAAGCCTTATTTATTAAAGAGACTGGCTTTCCTGCTTCTTAATTCATAATTGTACCTACACCTAACAATTTTTTTTCGAATTTGGGAGGCAGCATGAGTACTGTGCAATCACGACGCACGATATGCGCGTCTGCGACGTTGTTTACATTCGGATGTATTCAGGACGTCCTGACTGTTAATGCAACACTAGGTTCAGTTGCACCTTCCATTATCCCTATAGTTATAAAGTAACTGGAGATAAAGTCGGAACATGATAAGTGTTTGTCAGTTAAATAGAAGTTTTGAAGTTTTAACGATAAACAACTCTAAGCGGAGTCATTAAAAGTGGAAGTTTGTTAAATGAAGTGATCTAAGCGTTTGGATTGTGAGATCAAGTTTTTGAAATTTTAATTGGAAATGGAGATGCATTTTGAGGTTCAATACTGTGCTTCTTGATGTTATTGGTAGCGTACTTGAAATTGTTATCTCTGGATGTTTTATATCGCAGCAAATTAGCAAACGTCCTTAGCTAAATTTTCAGCCCATTTCAACTTCTTTTAATAAATGATATGCCTAAGTTTACATTCGTTTTCAAAAATGAATATGATACTATGCATGTATTGGGCACATTTAAAATCTTTCAATAAGCTAAATAATCTGAATTCAAGTCCAATCCAAAAGATGAGTTTTCAATTCAAGGATCCTCGATCAACAGAATCATCTCAAATTCTAATAGCTAAGTTGTTGGGTCACCAATACAAATTGAAATAATATTTATCATGTGAAAAACTTATAGGTTGATTGATCCGATTCAAGGTGAAATATACAGAGTGTATTTTTGAGAGATTTAAGATCCTCTTTAATTTCTAACGAAATCATTAAGGAAAGGGTTGTTTACGATTTGTGGCTTTTTTTGAGCTTAAACCTCAGTTGTTTCAAAGACTTCTTTGATGCCTATTAGAAACATGAATGATTGGCGGTGACGGCAATTAGCAATTACTCAAAAAGTTAAGGATATCCTCGGTAAAACATTTTCCTGTTGCTACAACGGTTAATGTAACTTTACTGCCACGTCTCAAAAATCCACCTGTATCTATTAGTACCCATACATACGTAGACTCAACAACGACCCATTTGAATAGGCTTTTTTAATGCAAATGTAGCTTAAATATTTTTTGTGAAAAGGAAACCCTGTAAGGGTCTATTAAATATTATTTGTCGCGGGGCGGGCCCTAGTCCCTTTTGAGAGAACTTGAGAAATCGCTCGGTTTGTTACTTGTATCAATATATTTCGTAGTTCAATATACTTGTGGTAGATACAGAGCAAGGTTGATGTTGCTATGCTTGTCTTAGGCTGGACTCACATATTTTGAATTCTTCTCTGAATTCAGCCTCACACTTACCTTAAAAATACAGATAAATCATTAGTCTCGTGCTTAAGATAAAGCAGTTTACTTACTATTAATATTCTAGAAGAAAATTCAGATAGCAGTAGGTTATTAAATCTCTTTAAATCATTTAATTTGTCACATGTATTTATGGAACCAACACGAACTACATTGACTTCTGCTACATGTATTGATAATGTTTTTTGTTGCTGCAACTACTTTGACAAGGCCATTATTAATTATTTGCCTTCGGATCATAGTGGGCTACTGTTGGCCTTTGAGTCCATTATGCTAAAACAACAAGTGCAGATTCAATCCAGACCAATAACATCCGGTAAATTAAATAAATTTAACAGCACTTTAATCAATAAGTTAAGAGATCAGGACCTCACAGGGAATGATGGTAATATTTTGTAAGATGAAGTTTTTTCAGTGGTTCAAAAAGATTTCAATTCAATTTTTAAGAAGCAAACTAAAACTATATGCCCTAAGTTTTTATTCAGTGACTGGGCGACTACAGGACTTAGAAAAAGTAGGGAAAGACTTTACGAACTTTACGGCCTTAAGCCTTTTATTAATACTGAAACGTTTAATAAGTATGTTGCTACTTACTCAAGAATTTTTTTAAATACATGTAAGGCAGCTAAGGCCTTGTACATTAGCAATAAGGTTAAATTAGCAGAAAATAAAATCAAGACGGTTTGTCAAATTATAAACAATGAAACGAACAGGAATAAAAGAAATAATAATGATTACACACTTGAGACCACACACGGACTTATTAGAGATAACAAAACAGTTGCTCAAGAGTTTGTAAATTTCTTTACCAACATCCCAATTAAAACTACTAAAACCTTAAATTCTTCGCCCTCGCTCGCTTTTGGATTATTAAACGCGAACGTTTCAGCCTGCCCCAATGAATTTAACTTTTCACATATTATAAACCCCATAACAGTAATAAAGGCTTTTAAGCAAATCAAGATAAAACCGACCGAAGATCTATGGGGAATGTCCATCAAAGCTTGTACCTCCATTATTCAGACTATAGCGCCGTACTTAGCTTTGATTTTCAATTTGTGTGTGGATCAAGGAGTCTTTCCGGATCTAATGAAATAATATTTCTATCTATATATAACTATATTATAGTAAGGTTATACCACTTTTTAAATCCGGGGACAGTAAAGACACAAATAATTATAGACCAGTATCCGTGTTGCCGGTTTCCAGCAAGGTATTTGAGAAGATAATGCTAAATCAAATGCTCATTCATTTTAATACGAATAACATCTTACATGATAAACAGTATGGTTTCACAAAAGGACGTTGTACAACTGACGCTGGTGTCACCCTATTAAAACACATATTTAATGCGTGGGAAGAGTCGCAGGATGCCATAGGTATCTTCTGCGACCTGTCGAAGGCGTTTGATTGCGTTAATCATGAAACATTACTTCTGAAACTTGAGCATTACGGGCTAGGTCAATCAGCGTTAAGTTTGATTAAATCTTATTTGAGTGATAGACAACAATTAGTTCAAATAAACGGTGTGAATTCGTCGGGGTTAAATGTGAAAATGGGGGTACCCCAGGGCTCAATTTTAGGTCCTTTCTTATTTTTTATATACATAAACGATTTACCCCATTTATTCGAAGGCAAACTAAATATAGTGTTATTTGCTGATGACACATCTTTAGTTTTTAAAATAAATAGACGTACTTGTCAGGTTGACGACGTAAATAACGCGCTTCGGCAGGTTCAGGATTGGTTCACTGCCAATAATTTTGTATTAAATGGTTAAAAAACCAAATGCGTAAAATTTTCCTTGCCAAATGTCAAAAGTACTGATTGAGACATTATATTAAACAAGGAGAAGCTCGAATTCGTCGATAAAACGGTTTTCCTGGGGATCACGCTAGACTCAAGGTTACAATGGGGTCCTCATTTAGTATCACTTGCGGGGCGGCTGAGTTCGGCAGCTTATGCTGTCAGAAAGATTCGTCAATTTACTGATGTGGATACCGCTAGGCTAGTCTATTTTAGTTACTTTCATAGTATAATGTCTTACGGTATCTTACTATGGGGAAGGGCTGCAGACATTGAGTCTATTTTTATTCTGCAAAAACGAGCCATCAGAGCGATTTACAATCTTCGCCGCCGTGATTCTCTAAGGGAACTGTTTAAGGACATTAACATCATGGCGGTTCCTTGTCAATATATTTATGAAAATATCATGTACGTGAGAAAGAATTTACATCTTTTTAGTAAAAACGGAGACAGACATAATTACATTACTAGAAATAGGGACCAATTAGTTCAACCAGGTTTCAGACTGGCAAAAGTGGCCTCATCTTTCATGGGGTACTGTACAAAATGTTACAATAAAATTCCGCCCCATATTCTAGAACTGAATGAGACGAAATTTAAAAATTGTATAAAACGTACACTATGCAGGCAGGCATATTATAAGTTGGGGGATTATATCACTGATAAAAATGCTTGGCTCAATGCTAGTCCTGCTCCACAACCACTAGGGCGCAAAAACAAATGATATGTTTATGTTTGTGTTGTATAGACTCGATTTCTTTTAGTATTGTATAGCTGCACAGCACGTGTGTGGGTACTATGTACCCAACTGTAAATCTACCATTTGCTATACCTATGTGTCGTTCGTTGACTTGTGTGTGCCCTGGCAGTTGAGTGTGTCATGCTCTCTCAAATGTCTCTCTGATGGTGGTGCGTGTGTTGGATCATTCGTTTCCCTTCATGATGGTTGAGCTGGGTGGTGCCGATTCATGCGTCATGTTCGTGAACGGGCGCCGTCAGTTGGGATTGGTCATAACTCAACTGCTTCGGATGTTGATGCTAGTGTGTAGTGCTATTCTGGGTGCATTGTCCTCACATATGTGAATTTATTAATGTATGTACTCATGTACCTAAATATTGTAAAAATCTTTTTTTTTTTTAAAGAGTATGTATGGAGTTTCTTGTGCATTCTTCTCCATAACAAGCTACTTTCCGAATGCACGGTAGAATCATTTTTTTTTAAAAGAGTAAGTATGGAGTTTCTTGTGCATTCTTCTCCATAACAAGCTACTTTCCGAATGCACGGTAGAATCAACTTTTATTCCATGTAAATTTAAAAAGTATGGAGTTTCTTGTGCATTCTTCTCCATAACTAGCTACTTTCCGAATGTACGGTAGAATCAACTTGTATTCCATTTAAATTTAAATTGTGACATTCAAAAGTGCCGCTTGGTGGCCCAGTTGAAATAAATATCTTTTGTCTTTTTTTTTTTGTCTTATGATGTCTTGAACATCGGCAGTTTACAGTTTTTTAATCATCATTATCAACCAAAGACTGATCTTTTCTCGTGATAACCACGCTGGGCCAGCCTCAACAAGTGTTTTATACCCGCTACGGCAACAATTTCGTTTACGCATCTCGCCGCCGCAGTATCTACATAGCTGCAGTATCGCAATATTCTCTGATTTATAAGAAAAACCTTCATGAAACTCACACCTGTTACAAAGAGAACCTTGAGAGTAAATAATCATCACCTATTAAGCCTTTGAAAACTAAATTAGACTTGGCTTCCAGTTTAATTCTTGAAAATATCTTTATAATTGTGTTGTTCTTTCAGTACACATTTGCCTAAACGGTTTTCCTTATTGACCGAACAAAACGGTTTTTAATCTTACATGCAAAAACTCTAGTTTTTGTCTCAAAACTACAAATGGATAAACAACTTTCCTTATAGATTTCATAATACATTAAACTACTTTCCTTATAGATTTCATAATAAATTAAACAACTTTCCTTATAGATTTCATTATAAATTAAAGAGGATCTAAAATGTCTCAAAAGCCAACCTGTATATTTTCATCTTGATTCGCGTCGATCAACCTATAAGATTTCCACAGGATAAATATTATTTCGATTTGTATTGACGACCCAACACCTTAGCTATTAGAATTTGAGATGATTCTGTTGATCGAGGGTCCTTGAATTGAAAACTCATCTGACATGAATTCATATTATTGCTTATTGAAAGATTTTAACAGGGCCCAAAGCATGCATAGTAAATTTTTGAAAACGAATGTATACTTAGGCACATAATTTTTTTAAAGAAGTTGGAATGGACCGAAAATTTAGCTAAGGACGTTTGCTAACTAGCTGCGATATAAAACATCCAGAAATAAAAGTTTCAAGTAGACTACCAATACAACCAAAAAGCACAGTATTGAACCCCAAAAGGCATCTCCATATCCAATTAAAATATCAAAAACTTAATCTCACAATCCAAACGCTCAGATCACTTAATTTATCAAACTTCCACTTTTAATGACTCCGCTTATAGTTGTTTATCGTTAAAACTTCAAAACTTCTATTTAACTGACAAACACTGATCGTAATCCGACTTTATCTTCAGTAACTTTATAACTAAAGGAATAATGAAAGTTGCAACTGAACCTAGTGTTGCATTAACAGTCAGGACGTTTTTACACGAGCGGGAATTTTTTCAGCGTGACAGCGCTCGCGGTTCTCTTACGCGTCGGTCTGTCCTCAGGAACTTTGGAATTCATGCTGTATGGCCCTTGTAATAAGATACTTATTCTTAATTACCAAAAGCGTCACGCAACCATCCGACCAGCCGCGCATATCACGCGTCGTGATTGCACAGTGCTCATGCTGCCTTCCAAATTCAATACAAAGACTTTAAGTACATGACTATTATGAGTTGAATGAACGCTTTAAGACCGCCAATTATTGATCTATCTGTAACAATCTGTTGGCCTATAAGGGTTACGCAAATACGAAGATCATTCCGGGCGCCGCATTTGCGTAAGCTTTATATGATCAGTGATCACACTGATCATCATCATTTTAGCAGTGGTGCCAATTGGTAACGGCCACGAAATTGGGTTCAAACCTAGGCAGGCGCTTTATTTTGTGTAAATTATTTCAAGACCACTGCTCTTAAAACCGTGAAGGAAAACATCGTGAGAAAACCGGCATGTCTTAGAACCAAAAATTCGAATACATGTGACATCCAATAACACGCACTGGGCCCGCGTGGTGGATTATGGCCCATGCCCTCTCACAGAGAGCAGGCCTGCAAGCACAACGTACCAAATGGGAGTCTAAGCGTGGTTATGGGGGTCCATCGATACTTTCTATCATTATTTCAGCCTGAAATCACACTCTGCAGGTTACAGGTCACTATTTTCATCTGCAATATTTCCCGGATGCATCCCTCATCCAGAGGTTCTTTCTAGGCAAAGTGTCATCATATCAGCGAAGCCGAAAGAAAGGTCACGCGACGTTTCAAAAGCACTTGATAGTCTCATCCATTTTTATTTATTTTTTCTTTGATAAATATCACAAGTGCTATCGAAATGTCACTCATCAGATTTTAGCATTTCGATCATCGGCTTCGGCTTTGGAAATTCTTGTGTTAACCGTGATATCATCAACCAAACTAGCTTTTGGACAGTCCTTGTTTCATTCTTCTAACCTTAGTCTGCACCATTCGGTCAAAGATTTACTCCAAAGATATATCAGAGCGAATTCTATCTGAATTAAACCACCTCACTTTACAACTTTACAAGCAGGTCAGTCTGGCCTGATGATATGCTTCAGTTTAGCCTCCCACCTAATCCTGAAAAGCAAGGACGTGGCATCTCAACGCGAAGAAATCCTCGGAACAGAGAGTTCGCGCCGGACTATCGGACGGAGCTAGGCTGGCTATTTTAGCCAGCCCCTGCGCACAACGGACCGAATAAGAGTCTAAGTGTCGATACGAGGGTCTCTATTACTACTACTCATAGCCTCTCTATGTGTGGGTTGGCTTTAGAACGAATCTTTATCGGATATATTCTGTTTTTTTTGTTCCGGATTTTCAATTTTATTCACTAAGTTTGCGTTATCTGCAATGTTTCGGCAAGTAAGTAATTGGGGGATTCCATTCTAGGAATATATGAGGACATATTATCTGGCATCGGTTTTTCCGTTTATATTTTACCACATTATTTGAACAGAGGTACAATTGCTTGTTTTTATCTATACTATCTATACTAATATTATAAAGAGGAAAGGTTTGATTTTTTGTTTGTTTGTTTGTTTGTATGAATTGAATAGGCTCCGAAACTACTTGGCAGATTTGAAAAATTCTTTCACTGTTGGATAGTCCATTTATCGAGGAAGGTTATAGGCTATATAACATCACGCTACGACCAATAGGAGCGGAGCATAAATGAAAAATGTTACAAAAACGGGAAAAAATATTCCTTTTTGAGAGCTTCCATTGCGTGCGCTGCGTAAATGGTTTAAGTTACGCAAATATCATGTATAATGGAATTGTTTCTCTTTAAAAGTTCTAAAAAAAAGTCCGTGACACCATATGTCTATCTTTTAAGGTGGACTCACAATAGCAAATTTTATGTTCTAAATTTTAATTAGATCAACGCTGCCGGTAGAAACAAAAGTTGGTTGCATTCGTATAGTAGTATATATATTATTTCTTATTCAAATAAATAGTTCAACAAGTTGGTAGGTAGATAGGGTAAGGTAGGTAGGGTAGGGTAGGTAGGGTAGGGTAGTGTAGGGTAGGGTAGGGTAGTGTAGGGTAGGGTAGTGTAGGGTAGGGTAGTGTAGGGTAGTGTAGGGTAGTGTAGGGTTGGGTAGGGTAGGGTAGTGTAGGGTAGGGTAGGGTAGGGTAGGGTAGTGTAGGGTCGGGTAGGGTAGTGTAGGGTCGGGTAGGGTAGGGTAGTGTAGTGTAGGGTAGGGTAGTGTAGGGTAGTGTAAGGTAGTGTTGGGTCGGGTAGGGTAGGGTAGGGTAGGGTAGGCAGGTTAGGCAGGGTAGACAGAGTAGGCAAGGTAGGCAGGGTAGCCAGTTGACGGGAGCGAAGCCCCGCGGGTCAGCTAGTAATTTATAAGTTATGATCTAGGGGTGGCTGAAAGTACTTTTAATTCATAGAAGTCTACACTTTTGCTGGATGCCACAGAGTTTTTCTCCTGGAAAACTATGGTTCATATGAGAAAGGCCTCGTGAACGAACCCGCGTGAAAAAGCTAGTGTTTAACAATCGATTCTCAGACCTATTAGTCATTAGAAAAAAATTCAATCCTTCACAGATTTCGCACAATCATTTTGAGGAAGAAGCATAAAGATTGTTACTCTAGGGTGTGTTGCAAGAGAACTCAACTTTGAGTTTACCTTGCATGTGTAGATGTACTTTATTTCCACATTGTATTAAATGTTGTTTTCAACCAATTTCAAAAAGGAGGAGGTTCTCAATTCGACTTTATGTTTTTGTATGTGAGTTACTCGATTAGTCCGCCAATTATGAACCGATTTTGATGGTACTTTTTTATTTGAAAGCTGGTACTTCTTATATGTAGTCCCTTTTAATATAATATTAGGTACCAAAATTAAAAAGAGAAACTTTAAAAACATTTAACCAAAATATCAACCAACTTCCAAAACAAAACACTACACAGCAGGAAAAATATGGTACCAAAGACCACGACTTATTTTTCGCATGAATCATAGATGATTCTGATATAAGTTTATATATAAGTAATATTTATATAAGTAAAATTACACAGTTACATAACTTACCGACAAAAAAACTAAAACTTACCATAGATAACTTCCTTCTCTCTCAAAATTATGAAAACACTGAAAATTTACTAAAACGTATTAATAATAATAAAACCAGTCAAGCCCATGCACGCTAACACATACACATCCACACATACACACAAACACACAAACACAACACATCACACACCAGAATACCACACACACTATCTTCATACTCACATGCACACTACTACTACTTACTTTAGCACCGCACCATACTTGTAATGGCAGCTCGAACACGGTGGTGACGGAAGTAACTGGTGCTTATAGCACAGGAATCCTCCTAGTTTAACCCCAGTTGCACACATTTTGTATCTTGCCACTAACTTAATGATTCTAATTTAAGGTACAATCATTGTAATTAGGTTTAAGCCTTGAACAAATAAATATTGTTTAATTGTTTAATATGCATATATTTGAACTGTTCGTTATAAAACTATGGGTGGTTTTACTAAACCCTACTTAAATGCCAGCGTTTGACACATTTTCGGGCTAGAGTTTAAATAATACTCAACTTCAAATTTTTAATTAAAAAATCGGGTTTATAATTTTAGCCACCCATACCCATAACACAATATCTTCCTCAGTATGTTGCTGTAGTACTACACCAAACTGACTATCCTTGAGTGCGCTTGCATAGTAACTTCAGGCGTATCTTCAATGTGCGCCTCATTTAATAAAAAAGTTCTTAGCAGGTGGTGATCTGTAGTTCGTGACAACCCCCATGGGAAAAAAGCGTGTACTATATAATTAAAAGTCTTGAGCGCAGCCTCTTGAGATTGGCCAAGATATAAAATAAAAACATTTGATTTTTAAATTTTGTTGTCCTCCAAGTAATCTCTTTCATGCTCTCCAATACTATACCAATTGCCTTGCCATAAAAACGTCTTAATACTATTAGAACCCTTATCATTAAAACTAATTCCCTGTTTTCTCGGAACATCTCTATTTTCCAAGGACTTCATTAGTAGAAAATAATTATGGGCTTAGTGCAGGGAATGGCAGCTTTTTGACAAGATTAGCACTAATTAGTTCCTAACTGAGCTTAAATAAAAGAGTACTGTAACATAATAAACGTGGTCTTAGAAACTTTTGTTAACGGGATCTTAACATTATTGAATAAAAATAAGGCCTTGTCACTATGATATAGTTCTGATACAGTAGTTTAATACTAGGTTTCATAGTACGTGTGAGTCCCGGTGAAAGTTAAACCCTCCTCTTTCCTTCTATCAAAGGTGATGGCCCACAACTGCTTCCCATATTATAACTGTTCAATTTAACTTCTTTCTGATATGCAATTCAACAGGATATTGTTTACTGACTAAGTACTCATAAATATATACGACCGCCAGAATCGTTCGGTTGTAATGAGAAATTTTCTGTTCGGACTGTTGACAGTCTCGGCGCAGTTCGGAATTGCCTAACTCCCACTAACCCGAGCATCTGTTTCAATCTACCAATCAACGAGTACTTAAATACCGTACATTTTAAATATACTTAAGTAGGAACCAGCTAGTTGAAAACTCTTGCTTATCCGAGCGTTTTAGTGTCGAAGACATGGTGACATGTACCATCCCACACTGGGCCTGCGTGGTATATTCTAGTCAACTCCTTCGCGTATAGAGGAGGCCAGCGTACCGAATTAGGAACATGTTTTACAGTATACCAACCATGAAACTCCTACAACAAACTGGACCTACTGTCACTACCCTCCTTGCTGTAGTTCAATAACGCAGCCTGTATAACGTTGTGCGAGATGATTGGCTTCCTATTGTGTTCATTGACATGACCAGCTCTTTATCACACCATTCATGTGCGCTTAGTCCGCCAGCACAAATGGGATGGTCTGATTAGTGTTCTAGATAGCTTTTGTATTTCAGTGGATGTGTATATGTAGTAAATAATCGGGCTTTAGTTACGCAAACTCGATTGAATTATTACAGTATTTTTTCCCTTCAGCTGTAAGACTGATTAAACACTTACCTACCAAGATAGACCTTGTTGTACAATAAGGTATTATAATATGCTATCTATTTTCCATTTTATTATCCTAATAGCACTTGAATAAGACCATTCTTCGAGTAATACATGAATAAATGACTGGAAATGGCTAACTGAGATTACGTGGGAATAATTAACATGCTACAGTTGCATCGAGTTATAAAGGTATGTCCAGTGTCAGTGGTCTAGCAAATGTCAGATCTATTAAAGTATATTCATGCTAGAAAACGAGGATGCTCCTAGGAAAACCGGTTGTCAGGTTTCATCTTCGCTCGGTCTTCTGGCTACCTGTAAAAAATATCAAATATTCACAAATATCAGCTAGGACCAACCCAAGGCAGACTTAATTATGTAATGTATTGCCATCCACCCACGGACTGACCGCGCACGCCTTCAAGATTGCTTGGTGCGGCTATTATTATTTGGCCATTAAAAACACGATACAATACTTCGTGTTCACCATACAATTTGCTGTAAGTACCTACCTATGCTTTTTAAAGAGGTTTTTTTTCATACACCTTTGCAACTCCTTTATCTGTGGTACCCCTTAACTTAAATCTGTAAACAATCTGTCCCGCTTAACCCAGCCAACATTCCGCAAAAGCACTAATAAAATCTAATGCATCCATTTCAGGCGGTGTTACGCCGCCTGAAATGGATGCATTGCGACTAACATTTTTAATTTTACAAAGGCGCGCGCCATTTTCTTCGGTAGCAATGGCCGTCGATTAGTTTTAACGGCGTGCCGGTGACGCTCTTGATATCAATTAACGGTTGGGAATAAGTGTGAGTTTGCTGTGATTTTCTTTGTAAGTATGGTGTGTGGGTGTGATAGGACACAATGGTTAGTCGTGAAAGCAAGGTAACAGACTTGTTTCTGCTTACTTTTCATAGCCACATTGAAGGTATTGGAATTTTATATTAGGAATGCTTAAGTTTTAGTCAATTAAGGCATGCCTTCACTTGGAGGAGGCTTTGTCCAATTTGTTGGCATCTTTCGGCTGAAATGACGCTCCGGCGCTAACCTCATTTTAGTTACCTAAGTCTATAAAAGCATACGCAATAAATGATGTAAAATTATAAAAAATAAATAATTTGGTAAATCCGTTTCTATTCCTAAAACTCAGAAGAAAATCGCAATTAAATAAAAACAGTCATAACCAGATGATTGACGGACCAGCAGTTGAAAATATTGCTTGCAGTAAGATTTATACAACCTAAAAACGTATTACAAAACCATTATCTTTATTATGAATATAACACAGAAACTGCACCGACAACGTTCAATTACCAAGTGATTGGTCTAACTGGTTGGTTAGATCAGTCGTGTTCCACTTATAGTTGAATTAGTACTGGTTAGAGCATTCCAACATGTTGATTACTTCGATATTGTGTTTGTCAGCTTCTATGTAGATTGTTGGTATTAAGTCCTATGTTATGTAAATGAGGAAACAGGTCAATTTTACTAGATTAATATTGGTTGATCTTGGGTATAAAATTGACAGTAACAGTTGCTGTGACACATTTGTGTGAGTTGCCATAGACATAGTAGCCATAGAGTAACAAGATCATATACATCAGTTAAGTTTCATAATCTTTGATGATAAATGGGAGGAATTTTATTTAACGTTCCGACTAGCTTTCGCGCAAAACATCATACTCAGCAGCAGTAAATAACTTACCAAACGAGAAGATTGACTGACAGAGAAGTTTTCGCTACTATATTACAGAGCTATAATTCTAGTCTTGGCTTAGTGGTTAGGGAGGCTAGGGTCTAAATTCCTTGCAATAAATATGCTTAAAGGATAATCGATTCATTCTATTTTTATTACATTATCAACATAATATAGCTTCTTTTGATCAAAAGCAAAATATATCAAGTCCGTTTTCGTCTTATTATTCTTGACGACCCACGTATCGGTTTCCTCACGGTAAACAATCGAACCTTCCGGGTAACACGTTATTCTTATTTTGATAAACAAGTCAAGGTCGATTCGTATAAGATTACTCAGAAAATGATCGCTTGTTTTGACGTCATAAACATATGAGGTGGTTAGGGATAAATTACATATTATTATCGTAACACAACAATACTCCTATAATCTATCTGTACCTATCTACAATACACCAGTTATGTTTAGGTCATAGGGCGACCTTATTGATGGCAATAGGCCGGGCACAAATCCAGAATGACAGAATCCTGCGGACTGTGTCAAAAAAGGATCTGATGGAAAATTCCAATAACATTTTGCCCGACCAAGGAAGCGCACACAGAACCTCATGAATAGCAGTAGCCCATGCAGTCACTAAACCTTCGTGATGAATAATTAAATAAGCATTTTAAAAATAGGCTTTTATTAAAATGTCTTTTTAACAGCAAACTTCAGTGTCAGGAACTATTAAGTATATATGTTAGGCTCAAAGAATGAAAACTCTAATTGGCGAAAATCTAACTCAGAACGCGTTGTTGCTTCTTACAAACCGCCACAACGCTAATTCGTGTTGGCGCCGACGGCAATTTGTAAAATTTTTGTCATGGAAGTAATTTTCATGGTATTCGGGGTCTAATAACAATTATTGAGTCAAAACCAAAATCTAGGATGGCACCGACAAAAATCTGCATTTTTTTTTAGAATTTTCGAATTCGTGTAGTGGCCGTTTGTAAGAAGACACAACGCTTTCTGAGATATTTTTTCGCTCAATGAGCCTTTTCGATCTTTGAGCCTTACATTTATAAAACAGAAAATCCTACAAGAATGTAACATTTGCAGGATATAACTTTTTCCAAAAAATAACTGTATAAAACTTGTTTTAAATTATACATTAAAGTATCAATGTTAATGGATTTTAACTTGTTTCTAGACAAAAATAACAAAAAGAAACAAATTATATGAAATAAATGAACCACAAAATTGATTTTTCATAAATTACATTCTCAAACTAACAGACAAACTTTAACAAAGAGCTCTATTTTTAAACCGTGTCAGAGCTTCTGAATAAAAGTCAATAACTTCTTGATAATTTATTCAAAAGTTGGACGAGTTCAATTTAAGTTAGAATTTATTCCGATCAAATAAGTTACGGTCGATCTGATCTAATCTTTGATGCTATGGAAAGGGTAAAGGTTTCGACCCAGCATCGGTAATGTTATGTTATGTTTTCACGTTTTGAGAGAATATTCTTTACAATTCAACGGCGGGATTGCTAATACAAAAGTTCGTCAGAAAAAGAAATATTGCATCCACCCCATATAATTTAAGTTATGAGCTAAATAATAATGATTTCTTACAATTTTTATTTATTTATTTATTTAATACTTCATGCACACACAAGTACAGAGGCGAACTTAATGCCTTAGGCTTTTTCTACCAGTCGACTTTTGGGTGATGGAGAGATAAACAGTGGTAGGTGCAATATTGAAAGTTACATGGATTATTTAAATATACATATAAACTATAAATACAATATAAATATACCATATATATTCAAAATAATAAACTAAATACATAAATATACACAAACATTAGTAGTAATAGATACATAATTGAAAAACATTAGCGCTGTTACGATACTACTGCCAACTTCTTACGGATATGCTCGCGAACTTTAACTTTGAAGGTTAACCGGTTGGTTGCCATCCTGATTTCTTGGGGGAGCGCATTCCACAGAGAAATAGACTGAACGAAGAAGGAACTATGAATGAAGTCAGTGCGGTGAGTGGGACATTGAAGAAGGCGGTTATGTGATAACCGTAGATTTATACTGTGGTTGGAGCAAATGTATTGAAAGTAAGGGGCCAGATAACTAGGGAAATTGGAAGAGTCGAAAAATGAGAACAAGGTAGTTAGTGCCCTTTGCTCTCTGCGCTGGCGTATGGGCAACCACTTTAGAAGTGATCGATGCGCAGAGACATGATCATATTTACGCAAATTGAAAACAAATCGAATGCAGTAATTTAGAAGACGGTCAAGTTTGTTGAGAAGATCTGCATTCAGGTCGTAGTAGCACACATCACCATAATCAATGATAGGAAAAATTAAGGTCTGCACAAGCATTGCCTTCGTGTTGATTGGTAATACATTTTTCAAACGATACAGTGCCCGCAGCGTTCCAGTAACCTTCTGACTCACACTAGTGATTTGAGTACGCCAATTTAGAGTATTATCGATGTGCAAGCCCAGGTCCTTTACATCAGTGCTGAATGGAATAATCTTACTGTCAAATAAAACAGGCGACAAAGTTGCACCATCCACTTTAGCAATGTTTCGATGACTTCCAATGATGATCGCCTGACATTTATTGGGGTTTACTGCAACACCAAATCTATCAGACCAGGTTTTTATAGCCGATAAATCCCTGTTTAATTTGCTGATAACGTCAGGTATTTCGTCGACATTCCCCTGATGGTACAACTGCAGGTCATCTGCATACAGATGATACGCACACTGAAGTTCGGAAGTAATGAGATTTATAAAAATAGAAAATAGAAGAGGAGAAAGAATGCCGCCTTGAGGAACGCCAGTTTCCAAGTCACACCAGCGAGATGAAGAATCTCCAACCTGAACTGACTGCTGACGTTCCTGAAGGTAAGAGGTGAACCATTCCAGTGCTTCAGGAGAAACCATCAAATAGAACAGAATGGCTAACAGGATGTCGTGACTGACGGTATTGAAGGCGTTTGAGAAATCGACCAACACTAGAACTGTAACTTTGGTGTCTTCCAATCCTGCCCTTATATCGCCAGTCACTTTAAGGAGGGTGGACACAGTGCTGTGCCCGGGCCTGAATCCAGATTGTAGAGGGCTAATGAGCGAATTACTGTGCACAAACTTTGAAAGTTGTTTATGGACACAGGCCTCAAGCACTTTGGATAGGAAGGGAAGGATAGAAATTGGACGGAAGTGGGTTGGAAGTGAGGGGTTGGCAACTTTGGGTAGTGGACGAACATAGGCTTTACGCCACTGGGAGGGGAAAACTCCGGAAAACAATGAAAAATTTACAATGTGCGTGATAGGAGGTAAAAGGTGATCCAAAACAGTGATTATCATACCACGAGTGATATTATCACATCCCACTGCTTTGGATTTGATGGAAAGTATGATCTTTTTGATCTCCCCCAGTTCAACTGGAATGAAACAAAAAGGGTTAAGGTGAGGACGCGTTAGACCAGAGATTAGAGACAGAGTTTGTTGCTTGGTTAGACGATTCATGGTAGGCACAGTGGAGAAATGACGGTTGAGATCATCTAAGTCAATAGAATTTGGAAGGTCTAAATGTCGCGGTTTGCCGATACATAGTGTTCCAAGGAACTTCCAAATATCGGCAGAAGAACAAGAAGAAATACTTTCTAGAATGTGGCGACGTTTAGCGTTGCGTATCATCTGGTTACATCTATTCCTTGAAGTCTTAAATAGCGCCCAGTTCTCGTCAGTACGTTGTCTTTTATATTTTAGGAACGCGCGGTCCCTGCGTCGCATGGCCATCTGTATACCTCTTGTCATCCAAGTGCAGGAGGACGTTTCAGTTTTACTTTTTTGACGGGAAAGTTCAGTTTTACTTTGTTGTAAAGGTTGACCACAAAATCATTAAAGATCGCCACCTTATCGTCAACCGAAGTCGCCTCCATCATGATATCCCAATCGATCACAGAAGCATCCTCCTTAAGTTTTTCAACGTCCATCCTGGCAAAACAACGCCTGTACAGAACCTTTGGTATAGATTTAGGAGGTTTGAGGATATAGGAAAGAAAAATCATGTCGTGGTGGGAGAAGCCAGGAGCGTCATGTTGACCATGGGAGGAGACAAGGGAAAGATTCGAGGTGAGTATAAGGTCGAGCCAGGTGTCATCGCCACATTTATTATGATGGGTAGCCTGGAGCGGCAACACGTGCAGACTAGCTGACTCGGTTATATGGAGAAGTCTACGGGATCGAGGGGAGTTTTGGGAAAAGAGGTTTGTATTAAAATCACCCGTGATGATGTGGTGCGCATACTCAGAACCCAAAGATTCAAGAACTGATTCGAATTCAGTGAAGTAATCTACAGTGGGGGGACAGTTGACAACACCGATTATAGTTTTGGCTCCTTTGACGGAAACTTCAAGGAATATAAACTCCGCAGAGGCAGAATAGTTTGAAGAAGAAGTGGCAATTATTTTATAAGGAAAATCACTGCGAAGATATATGGCTACACCACCCCCTCCCTTACAAATCCGATCGTTCCGTATAAGAACGAAACCGGTGAGTGGGTAAGTGGTGGACAGAAGATGAGGTTTAAGCCAAGTTTCGGAAATCAGGATAGCGTGAACGTTTTTGTTGTTGAACGCATCGTACAACTCGCTGTAATGACTGGCGACGCTTTGTGCGTTAATGTGGCACACATTCACCAACCGACTCATCATTAAAGTTATGTTGTAAAAAGTCACCAAGGGTGCCACCGAGAGAACAAAAACTCGCGTCGCTCGAAGAGGCAGCAGATTCGTTAGCAGAGAAAAAAGATTCATTGTCTGACATAAATTGAAGTAGTAAATATGTTTAAAATGAATATATAAAATTATAAGTATGTTATTGCTACTGAGGTGCCACTCTGCACCACCCGCCAGCTAACTCAGACACTAAAACAGTTACTTGATAACAAATACTGAGAAGAAGAACTCGGCACTTTCTCAAAAACCAATAAGAAAACAAAAAACTTAAGAAAGCTGTAGTTCTGAAACAGTCACAACACATAAAATTAAATTAAATAGTCACACACCCCCAAGAAAGCAGAAAAAAATAATTAAAGTAGCTACAAACAAACACAATACATAAAAAAAAACGTAAATATAACATAAAACAGTCGCACACCGCTACGAAACGCGAAAAGTAATAATATTGAAAGCACATATGTAAACAAACAAAAACAAAAATCGTGATTCGTTATTCAGTCGTTTTAAAAATTATACTAATTCTGTATAAAAATTCTAAACGTATATTACAAATGTCAAAATATTTTTCCGTCAATTTGACAGTTCAAACTAAACAATTTTGAGGGTATCAACAAAACAATAATGAGGGTACTTAATTTCTCAACCAAATAACAAATACAACTTCATGACACAAACCAAAACACGTAAACAGTGAACAACACAAAATAATTTGTATGAGAATGGGAAATACAATTGTAAGCACAGATTGATTATTATACGAGTACAATGGATTCATGGGTGATTAGGACAATATCAACACAACGTAAATAAAAAAAAACAATTCAGCTATTTACGTGATATGTTTCTCGGGCTCCCGGTTGCGTCCACACTTCTTTCGCCCGTGGATGGCATTACGGCCGGTGACTTGGAATACCTGGCTATCAGGGGCTTCAGCTCGTCTGTGGAAGTCACCTTATGCCGACTTCAATCTGAGTCCAAGACGACCGCATACCAAAGTGCTCGCGCGCCTTCACGGAGGCAGTCTGCCTGGCTCTCGTCAAGAACTCCTTGATGGATATTTTGGAGCCCTTCAATTTTGTCTTCACCCTCCAAACAGAAGCCTTGGTGTCCGCACTGGTGAACCAGACGAGAATGTGCCTGTGATGCTCTTTGCTGGGAGCCCCAAGTCTGTGACAGGCCTTAATTGATGAATCTGTGATGTTCTTTAGGGCAAGCTTGGCACTTAAGACATCCAGGATCACTGCCTTACTATCCTCCTTCTCCACTTCAGCAAGTCCTTGGAAAACTAGTGCCTTTCGCCGGTGCCTAGTCTCCACGCCATCAATTTGTTCAGCACACTCATTGATCTGGCTTCGCAGCAAACCAAACATGGAGAAAATGAGCTCCCGGAAGGTGCGAAACTCTTCGGCTATCTTGGCCACTGTGTTTGCCTTAGCAGTCCCAGCACACTGGATCTGCGCTTCGAGTTCACCCATCTTCTTCAAAAAGTTCTCCTCCAGGGTCCTCTGAGCAGCAAGAACTTCAGCATATTGTGACATTGTTTGAGAAGCGCCGACCAACGGTGTAGTAAAAGTACTGTGATCAGCTGGCAGGTGGTGTTTATATTATTATACGATTATGTCACATAAAAGCGCCACAAACGTAAGTACTTGTAATTTTGCACTTGTAGACTAAGTACTAATCTAAATTTAATCATTATTTTCAGCTTTTACCACAAATTATAAATTAAATTAAATTGCTAAAAAAAAAAACTAACGTCTTTACTTTTTCAACACCTACCCGCGAAAAAAGTTTATTGTTTGTGTGTATTGTTTGTTACAATTCACGATCTGTAGGTATTCAATCGAATAAGTTTATCGCTAAACTCTGTCAAATGATGATTTAACATTATACACAAACCAAACTTACCTAATATCTTCTGCAAAATGCTTGTTTAACTGGTATATTGCATGTAGGAAAGAACATAAAAAAGCTAAAACACGACGACTATGAAAAAGTTAAAAGACATTACGGTTTAATCATTACAGCTAATTAACATTAACATATTATGACGCGCCAATGTATTTTTTATTCACCGCATGCTTTTAGAGCAAAAATAAACCAGTCATTTGCAAATAAACTGTGGGCCAGCATAGTGTACCGCATTTGTGTGTGGTCTACGCAGACGTAATGCTACGCTAGTCCCGTAGCACATCGTAGCTGTCCGTAGAATTTCGTAGCACACCTTGCTCGTTGCCTTCCGTAACCAAGGTCTATAATCCCGAGACAAAACTAAATTAGTAAGCGAAACGGGTATCTTATAACGATATTACAAAAAGTATATTTTGCACTTTTAATTTCAATTTACATTATATATTATTGGGGTCAATTTGTGCTTATTATTAGTAACAAATTTAACTAATTAAATAAACTAAACGTTACTTCATTATCGGACTAACAGACGTACGGCGATGCGCCATCGATACATGGTAGACATCCCACCCATACGCACAAAACGTTTTGGAAACACTTTTATTATGCGTACAGCTAAGAAGTGGAATTCCCGGCCGGAATCTGTGTTTCCCGATAGCTACAATCTAGGGGTCTTTAAGTCAAGAGTGAATGGGTTTTTTCTAGGCAAGCGTGCTTCACCGTCGACCACATCATAGCTTTCCATCAGGTGAGATAGTGGTCAAGCGCAAGCCTATATACGTGGGACACTCAGAAAGTTTTGCGAAACTAAAAAAAATTTTTCTATACGTACATATATTTTTATTAAATCTTTTCAAAGTACTTTCCACCAGCCTCTATACAAAGATTCATGCGCCTAAACCAGTTTTCAAAACACTTTTTCCAGTCCGCCGCAGACACCTCGTTTACAGCCTGCTCGAACGCAGCCAGCGCATCTTCCGGCGACGAAAATTGTATCCCTTTGAGCTGATTTTTTATTTTTGGGAATAAAAAGAAGTCACACGGTGCTAGATCAGGGCTGTAAGGAGGGTGACCCAGGAGTTTGACTGGCGTGCTGTCCAGGAAGTCCCTCGTTTTGAGTGCGGTGTGCGCAGGTGCATTGTCGTGGTGGAGCAGTAGCCCGCGGAGCCCTGTGTTTGGTCGCTTGTTGCTTATAACAGAGAAAACTTCTGGCAAACATTTGGTAGTATACCATTCGGCATTAATGCTTCTTTGATCCCGTAAGGGAATTGATACCAAGTGGCCAGTCAAATTAAAAAAGCTAGCGATCAAAATCTTACCCCCGCTTCTAGATCGCTTCACTTTGGTAGGCGTTGGCTCATTTTGAAACACCCAAACAGTCGACTGGCGCTTGGTTTCTGGGTCGTATTGATAAATCCAGGACTCATCACCTGTAACGATGTCGTAAACACGCCGAGACGAGCCTGCTTCAAATTTGTTAAGCATATCACGGCACCATTCCACCCGGGCCTGCTTCTGAGCATCGGTGAGGTTGTGCGGCACCCAGCGTGATACTATCCTCCTCACGCGAAGATGGCTGTGTAGAATCTCGTGAACGCTTCCCGATCCAATCTTCAATATGTGTTGAATCTCCTGATATGTAATTCGCCTATTGTCTTGGATTAAATTTTTCACTGCTAGCACGTTTTCTTCGGTAACAGCCGTCAAAGGGCGACCGCTTCTTTCGTCATCCCCCAAAGTTGGTCGACCGCGCTTGAATTCGTTATACCAACGATACACGGTTGCCTTGGAAGGGCCTTCATCCATGAATGCCATTTGAAGTCTATCGTACGATTCATCCGGTTTCAGGCGACACTTGAAATCGTATAAAATCATAGCTCTAAAATGTTCCCGGCGCAGATCCATATTTCAGTGAGACACAATACTTTGAATTAACTCGCAAAAAATGTGGAGGGAAATTTTGAAATTGGAACTTACTTATTTTTACTTATAAATAATCATATTTTCGAAAAACATTATAACTGGCCAGTCTCCCATATATAAAAACTTTTTTTCGCAATACTTTCTGAGGGGCCTGGTATAGAAAAAAAAAAAAGTTTTTTATTTCATGCATTACAGTTATAATTATTATACGTCTTCCAAGTGTGATTTATTATTTTTTATGTAACAAGTCATTGTGCATCATAAAACTATGCGTGTTAAATCCTCTGGCCGCTAGCAGTGTAATTATTTGAAATAATGGCTAAGTTCAGTTTAGTTTGCATTATCATTGATACATATGACAAAAAACTTATCGCACTATTTAAAATTCACCTTCCTTTCAGAGCCAAAAGAAAAATAAAAAGTCTATTCTATTCTCAATGATTTATCTTACTTAGTCATAGGCAAATTGTAGTTTGGTAATCCGGTGTGATAAAAACAATGCAAAGCGGTAATAACTTAGACAAGGAGCTCGTTATTATGCCGGTTGAAAAAACTTTGTTCTAGAAGTCTTTTAAGCGGTAAACTCGATAAAAAGAAATATTTCTGCATCTCAGGAATAATGGTGTGCCGAGATTCCGTTTCTGACTTTGAATGTGGGTTTTATGGTATTTGTGTTTCTGTTGTATATTTTACACAGCGCTATTATTGTCTTCTTCTTTTTCATATTAGCCTTTACTGTCCCACTGCTGGGCAAAGACTAAAAAAGGACCAAACCCTTCCATGTATTCATTACCTGAACCACCTCAGACCATCCTCTGAAGTGGGAGTCACCTCTTTCTGGGCCGATCTCGGCGGTGCCGTCCATCCTCCCATATTTCATCTAGGTAGATTTAAAGGTAGGTTCAAGTTGTGTGTTCGATAGAATGCCCCATCGGCAATAATTAATAACTGAATATTTTCAGCCCCCATTTTAGCCCCACAGGCTTGCAGGATGAAAATTCAAATATCCGTCCATATTGGTATTCACTTCGGTATAACAGGAACTTTTGTGCAATATTTCATATTTCTAGGCGCTCCAGGCACTGCGTTGTCTATCTATTACTAATATAATTAAGCGGATGAGTTTGATTGTTTGTTTTAACTCGCTAATCTCTGGAACTACAAGTCGGATTTGAAAAATATTTTTTGCATAATTATGATAGTCACATTCACAGTTACAATAATGCAGACTAAAAAGAGGGTTTTTGCTTGTTCCAGTTTTCTAAGTAATTTTTAATGGCATTTGTACTGTTCCAAGTACATTTTATAAGTTGGTCGACTATTACTCGTAAACTTGTAAAGCCTACTTAGCTGTGATAGTTTTCCTTTTAATTGCCTTATATATACTACTTTCGTGATTTTTTTACAAAGCCAAAAGCAACCATTTAGCTAGTAGGGTGGCGGGACACTTGACTCTAACAACAATTTTCAATTTAAAGCTTAATTTTACGCAAACGGATCTCTGAATCGAAAAACGAGTTTCACAGACCTGTAATATTTGTGAATGGCCTATCCAACGATTCTCCACACCATAGGATAGACGAGAAAAAAAACGCACTTTACGTCTTTAGAAAGTACCAAAAAATAAACATTATTTTATTTTACCACTTTGTCAGAATTATTAATATGTAGATTCATGCCAAATTATAGCTTTCTAGTACTAAAAGTCTCCAAGCTAAGCTGCGGACGGACAGACGCACAGAACGAAACTATAAGTCTTCCTTGTCGACTTCGAAACCCTAAGAACGAGATTTCAGGGTTTTTTCCATCTAAATAAATCGTCACATTTGAAATACTTGTTAGTATGGACATCAATTGAAACTGATCCGATCAAGTATTTCAGTGAAGGCACACATTATTTTACAAATAGAAGATGGTCCAAAACTAACTGCTACGTGTCGTCAAATATTGATGACTTTGATGTGATCAAATCTTCCTCATCTCATCCTTAGTCTCATTTACCTCAAGAAAACTTGTTTTTGCCAGTATGGAGTCCTCAGCGAACTATCCAGTCTGTCATCAAATGTAAAATAGTTATTTTTGTTGGAGCCGCAGCCTAATTGCGTAAGTGAATTCGGCAAGGCAAAGGGTTTGACCCCATGGATTCACATAGACGGAAATCCACCTCGTTTCCTTCATCTGGCATGTGTTTGGTCAATTTTTCATACTCTTTCATGGGGTTGAACCCTTTGACTTTCCGAATCCACTTACGCAATTAGGCTGCTGGACTTACAAATTGGATTCTGACGAAATTTGTGGATGTATTAGAATATGATATAAAGAAGGGAAATACACATGTACTTTTATTTTTTTATACCTGTACGTAGTATAGTGTGTATTGATTCTGGGTGCATTGTCCTCACCTATATGAATTTATTAATGTATGTACTTATGTACCTAAATATTGTAAAAAAAGTATTTTTTTAATAGAGGAAGTAAGAAGAGTAAGTTTCTTGTGCATTCTTCTCCATAAAAAGCTACTTTCTGAATGCACGGTAGAATCAATATTTATTCCTTGTAAATTTTAGTGTAAAATTCAAAAATGCCACTTGGTGGCCTACTTGAAATAAAATAATTATGTTCGTCTTTGAAACAGGTCCTGAAGATTAGATGCATTAGTAGAAAGTGGAAACAATGGTGCCTATAAAGTATATGTAATACATACTCTCTGAAAGCAAAGTAAAAAAACTGATTTATTTCTAGAGTAGTAATTAAACAAGTGCAAATAACAAATGCTATAAAAAAAAGTCGGTTAAAAAATTAAACAGCGTACCTAAGTGTTTTAAAATAGCTTAAAGTTCAGATACTTATTTAATAAGTATAGCAGAAGTTACTTCGTTCTCCTGTAAAATTTGTCACATCTAAGTTACGCGGTATTGTCTGTAGTTAATAACGTGGTATTGCAGTATTAGTGATATACGAAATTAATAAACATGACAGCATAATTGACCATATGAATTTCCCTTAGAAAAACACGTGCAGAACATAACTATAACGACTTCCAAAAATACGATAAATCGTACCCAAGATAATAGTTTAAACTACCCAACATGCGGCCCTTTATATTATTATTCATCAAGCGTTATCTCCAAAGCAGGTAGGCAGATATCCAGCTGAGATTTCTTATGTTCGTACAAACTATTGTTAGTGAGCAAATCCCCCCTGGGGGTTTAACGGTGCCTCGGAGACGTTTTGTGGAACCTTCAGTATTACAATTAATGATAACGCTTTCAACGCTTATTTGTTTGGGATAACAAGGTGATAAGTGGAACGGTCTGTTAATGTTGGCTATTTTGTTAGTTTACCTTTTATTTTGCCTGGGCCATTGTATTTAGCATGTTGATTGTGTTTTGTTTTGTGTAAAACTAAAAGTAGGGACGGTATCGATTTTTTTGTCTAGCCATTGCAGTCCCATTTCTGGGCAAAGGCCTCCCAGACTTAAATTTGTCCGCACCGTATCGAACTAGCCCTCAAATACACAGTACCACAAAGTACGTATCAAAATTATCTCTCCACCTCTTTCTGGGCCGGCCTTGATAACGCTTTCCATCATTATTTATATATTTAACCATTAATGTACACACACATAAACAGAAAAGAAGAAAAAGGAACAGAAAATAGGTACAAAGGTATGCTTATATCTAATGAAATCTCTGCCAGCATACCTTTGAGAGGAGAGTAGAAAATTGAGATATGTCGACACCGTGTGTAGAGGGTAAATAAAAAGAAAACATATTAAATAATTCACTATAACGTAGAATACAATATAACTAATTAATACATATATACTCTCATATACATGCATATTAATAAAATAATTATCACAATAATAAATACTAAATAATAATAAAATTGTGAAGGATGGCACGGTTGACATCTGTCAGGCATGTCACCGTCCGGGTGAATCGATCCGCCACATTATCTCTGGTTGTTCTCGTCTAGCTAACGAAGAGTACTTGCATAGGCACAACCTTGTAGCCAGGATTATCCATCAGTAACTTGCTCTGAAATACACTCTTGTGGCATCGGAGGTGCCGTACTACAGGTATGTGCCCAACCCAGTTCTCGAGAATGGCAATATCACATTGTACTGGGATCGGTCCATCATCACTGACAGGACCATTATCGCTAATAAGCCTGATATAGTGGTGGTGGACCGAATCGAGAGGCGTGCAATGATTGTTGACATTACCGTCCCGTATGACGGGAACCTCGTGAAAGCCGAGAAAGATAAGCAAATCAAGTATCTTGACTTGGCTTGCGAGGTTGTTGACATGTGGGATGTGGACACAGCGATCATTGTACCGATAGTCGTGTCAGCCAATGGTTTAAAGCCACGAGCCTCGACCAACACCTTAGGAGGCTCTCGTTAGGCGGCTGGGTCAAGGGCCTGATCCAGAAAGCAGTATTGCTGGACACGGCTCGTATTGTTAGGAGGTTCCTCTCTCTGGAGCCCTGACCGCCGGTAGGCCAGTGGGCCTCTATTTTGTATATGTTTTTTTTTGTATGTTTTATAAAAATATTTAAAAATGTAGATAATAAGAAAGAATATGAATAAAGGAGATAATAATACTAAATAATATCATAAATAAATAATAATAAACTTTTTAACTTTTTTTTGTGTGTGAAGAAAAAGAAGTATGTAAGGATCGTAGCAGGTGGCGTTCTGTAGTTTCTGCCTACCCCCATGGGAAAAAGGCGTGAGTTTATGTATGTACGTATGTATGTAAACTTTTTAACAAAAAAATAAAACTGGCTTCTAAAGCAAAACTCTACAAATCGAAAATTAACTTTTTCCAAAAATTGGTGTCATTGGTACACACTAGGAGGGATCAAATCAAAATGATGGACCCAAGTTTCGTCGATTGATACGAAACGAGACAAAAAGTTTTCAGAATCTTTTTGAAACTTGTCCAACAATCGCTTCGAAATGTCAAGTAGATTTGGTTTCTGACTGTCGGTTAACATTCTCGGCACCCATCTTCGGGAGACTTTTCTCATATTCAAAGATTGTTTCAATATGGATTTAATACTTCCATATGAAATGCCCGTTTCTTGAATTAAGTATCGGATTGTAACTCTTCAATCGCTCAATACAATTTTCTCGACATTGGCAACATTTTCTTGGGTGACTGACGTCGATGGACGGCCGCAACGATGTTCGTTTTTCGTGCTCGTTCTCCCTACTCGAAATTAAGAAGCCCACCTTGTGACAGTGGAAATCGCAATGAATCTCTTGCGTCGTTAACTTTTTTAAACAGAGGTATTTAATAATGGCTCGCACTTCGTTTTTCTCCATTTTCGAGAACACGTTCTGACACGAAGCAAACAAATGAATACATTCAGAAAAAAACAAAAGAGAATCGAAGACATTTTTCTTTAATAATATTAAAAATATGTATCTGAGCTATGCCTGCCAGTATTAATTTTTTTTCTTACCAAAGAGTATGTCGTTCTCACTACTTTTTGTTCTCATTACCTGTACAGTGTTTTGCGATTTTCCTTCTTCTTATGGTACTTATTTCCGCCAAAGATGCGTTATAATTAATGTTGAAATATGGTACTTTCGACGCTCATAACTTTCAAATATATGTTTTTTTTTACTTTTTTTGTTATATACAGGGCTAGATAATGATGAGACAAATTGAAATGTCTTTTATTTTGTACATTCACTGTCAAACTTTGGAGTAATCGCCATACTACGTTTGTATGGAAAAATGACCGACTAGGGCACCCTTAAGCATAGTACCGATGCGCTCATACTTACGGCTGAATGTATTTGGGGTTTGGAGTGATATTTGGCGCTTGCGATTTGTCTGGCTGAACAAATATGTGTTTGAAATAGTCCCCTGAGTAACAATGATATAAAAATTACGCTTTAAAATATAAGTTAAGTACAATCTTTTTTGGAGCCTTAATGCGTCTAGCGCAAGTTTTGGCTTTCGGAAAGTATCAGTGTGAAATATTATTTTATGTAATATTTTAAATTAATAAGTTAGTCCTATTTTAATTTACTTTTCTCACTTGGTACCTGTAAATCAGCCATCTTACCAACTTAGCAGGTATGCTGGCATTCATTGTACATTTAACACTACTCGAGGCCCAACATTTTGTCTTTTAAAAAACAAATTATTTCTGGGGGCTCCGGGCTCTTGGACTTTATACTCTATGTTTTTTTCAAATTTAGTTTCATCGTACCTATTTGAATTGTAGAGATTAATAACATTTTCAACATCACAGCCTTGACTTGGAAGCAAAAACCAAAAGATACTGCATCGTTTAAAATCTGAACCGTAAAGAAAATAACGGAATACTCAACATATTGCGTATATTTGCTCTTTACTCAAGACGCAATAATAACCTCTGAGGTTCATATCCAGTATTTAATATTCAGCTATATTGCTGGCCCGAGAGCATACTTATAAAGTACGGCGTCTCCAGATATAATATTATTTTTCAGAAGTATTTGAGTATGGGAGTCTAAGTGACACTTCAGTGAATAGATTTTAGACCAGTGGTGGACGGGACAGTATGTATAGGTACCATCAGCAGTCATTAATGTTTTTGTATACGTTGAGTAAGATTTCTTAGTTTTGAATAACATGAAAATGCATTAAAGTATAACATTGCATAGCATAGCATCTGCATAGTTCAAAATGCTTAAATAAGTATTTGAACCTTAAAAAAAAAAAAAAAATTGAAGAGAAAAATACGAATAGTGAAGGCAAAGTACAGAAAGTGGTAGTAGTGATTATAGAAAAGTCTAAATCTATGAGATTGAAAGAACATTTGAGTAGCGCAGCGCAGCCATAAGCCCTTAGAACAGAGTATATGCGTAAGGGACAGATGTATATGTCTTGTCCCTTTTTCCCAGTTGCACCATGATATTTTGACACGTCATGGTACGGGGGCGGGTTTTTATTCTTCAGGTTTATTGGCAAACATATCAGTCTTAGAAACTCTTTTATTCTAGAGACTCAAAGTTGGTTTAGTTGTTTGGGTGCTAACAATACTACAGTTTTTACTTTTCGTTTTCTTTAAAATGTTTTTTTTTTCCGTTCCATTCCGTTCCATCCCGTTCTAGTCCGTTCTAATACGTTCTATTCCGGGCATTTCCCTTTTGTTCCGTTCCATTCTGTTCCGTTCCGTTACGTACCGTTCAATGCCGTTCCTTGTCGTTCCATACCGTACCATTCCGTTCCATTCCATTCCAAGCCACCCCATTTCATTCCTTCCCGTTCCATTCCGTTCCATACCAATCCGTTCCATTCATATCCGTCCCGTTCCATGCCGTTCCAAACCGTTCCATGCCTTTCAATTCCGTGCCATTCCATTTTGACTCCGTTCCATTCCAATCCGTTCCTTTCCTTTCCATTCCATCCCGTTCCTTACCGCTCCATACCGTTCCATACATTCCATACCCTACCATTTCGTTCCGTTCCTTTCCGTGCCATATCTTTCCGTTCCTTTCCGTGCCATTCCGTTTCATTCAGTTCCATTCCGTTCCATACCTCGTTCAGGTCTGTTCCGCTCTGTTCATTATTGTTCAGTTCTGTTAATTGGCAGAACTGGTCTACTCGACTTATTTTAAGTCTATTGGAGCAAAATTGGGTTGGATCGTGCTAGCTGCGTAAATATGTATAGTGCTGATTATTGGAGCTGCTTTGCTGTAAACATGGCAAACATTATTTTCCAACTAGTTGGCAGTGCCAGAATGGGTCGCAATATAAGCTGTTCTGTCGTCGTCAGTCGTTTGTGTTAAAACTAGTTTTTAACTAATAAAATAAGGAACGTAGATTGTAGTGACAGGAAAAATATAATTGACATGTAACAACGGTTGCTAAGTATTGAGATGACAAAGTAAAGGTTTATAAAAATATAAAGAGGTATTAATAAACAAGGTTTCATTCTACTCTTCTTAACATCCTCCCTTTTTTTTAACCCTTAAGCTATCAAACCAATCTGCATTGTAATTGATACAATTCGTGGCTTGTGCAACGCTTTGGTCAGCAGATCCGCTAGTTGAAATTCGCTAGGAACATATTCCACACATATTTCTTCATCAGCTACAAGTTCTCTAACATAAAAATGTCTTATCGCAATATGCTTGGTTCTTCTGTGTAGCTCTGGGTTATGTGATATCTTTATGGCTGCATCATTGTCGACTCTCAATTTGGGTATCTCCTTCAAGTTTGATATTTCACCAAAGAGTCTTTTGATCCAGACAATCTCTCGGGCAGCTTCACCAGCAGCAACCAATTCGGCTTCGGTACTTGATATTGCTACACATGTTTGTCGTCGACTTGTCCAAGATATAGCTCCTCCAGAGTATAAGCATAATATACCTGATGTTGATCGTCCAGTAGTTTTATCTCCACCGTGATCAGAATCGCTGTAACATTCCAGAATTCCAGCTTTCCAACTCTTCTTAAAAATTATTCCAAGATCCAAAGTTCCTTTGATATACCTTAGGATACGTTTAAGCTTTTGAATATCTTCTTTGGAAGGATCCTCTAAAGTTCGGGATATAACGCTTACAGCGTATGCTAAATCAGGTCTTGTTCCAACAGTCAGGTATGCAAGTGCACCCACAGCTTCTCTATACGGAAATGAAGTTGGTTCTACCAACTCTTTATCCAGTTCTGGCAGTCCATCTTTCTGTATAGGAGTGGTGACGGGTTTGCAATCACTCATACCAAAGCGGTCTAACACTTTTTGAGCGTAGTTCTTCTGGGTGCGCCAAAGTTCACCTAAATTTTCAACTCCGATGATTGGAAATCCGAAAATGTTCTTCCTAACATTTTTCATCCTAACAATCACAATTCCTAACTACTCTGTCTCTAATGTTCATAATTCAGAAGCATTCAACTTCATAATGTCAGTAGCAATAAACATGTATTATACTTTTATTTGTTTTCCTATATTTTCTCAACATAACTATCTTTTACACTATTATTCAAAGTCATATCTTTTTTGTTTAGATTTCTTTTTATTCATAATAATCAGTATTATATACATTAATTTTGCGTAACTTTATTTTCACATAACATGTATAACATATAAGAATAACAGGTACCATGGTACAAGTAGTCAAATAAATACACATTTTATGATAATAAATACAAATTAGTTTAATATTAGCGGCTATAGCTTTCAAATAATCACTTTTATTGGTGTATTTTGCTTTAAAATTCAATATATATTTAATTCTATCATATTTGCCGTTGATTTGGAAGTTCATTTTATTTTTGTAGGTAGTACTCATAAATAGAAAGCTTTATAAAAAATTTCAAGACACGGCAATGTTATGTTTTTTTGTATGTTTTTCGTGGGGTAAAAAAATTAGAATTAGTCCAAGAGCGAGCGAAGCGAGCTCGCGAACTTAGGGCACCCCGACACGGATAGGTTAGGTTCGAAGAAGATGACGGAAGCTGAAGTGAGCGAGCAAAGCGAGCGAACGCAGCTCCCGTCATCTCCTTCATGTTAGGTTACTTTAGACCCTGCAGACAGAAATAGGAGCGCCGCGCAGCGGGGCTCCGTCGACTTAGTTGCTTAAATCTTAAACTTTAACCATGGATATCTTCTATAACCATGGGGTTCCGCGGGGTTGGGACGCGGATCCATTTACATGATATAGGCTTTCTGTCTCTTGGAAGATCAACCAGTATCCAGGTTTTGTTTTCCTTTAAAGACTTCACCTCACTATCCATTGCTTTGACCCACTGATCTTTATGCGAACTAGTAATTGCTTCTTTGTAGGTGTTGGGTTCATAGATCCCTTTAAAAACATCAGCTAACATGACATAATCTTCAAATCGAGTAGGCGGTTGTATCTGACTTCTATCTCGTAGAGTCATTCTATTAGTTATCTCAGCTATATTATCTGAGTGTTCTGATGTCTCATCATCAATAACATCATCTAGGGCATCTTCATAAGGAGGTGATCCTGGCAGTGATGCTTCTAGTGATCGTTGAAATGGTTCAGTAGGGTTATCTTGGCTGCTTTCTACTTCTTGACTAACAACTGGATCCGACGATGTGGAAGGCATAGTCGAGCTAGGCTCATCAGGGCTACTTGAAGTGCGATCTGAGCTGCTTTCGGTACGATCATCCTCCCTTGCATTACACATCGGTGGTGTTGAAAGTGGAAAATAGATTTTTACCGAGGGTTTTTCTTCTGAATCCTCGGTAAGGCCAATAGGCGACAGTACTGACTCATTAAATGTAACGTCTCTTGATCTTATGAGTTTACCATTGTTATTCAGTAAGCGATAGCCTTCGTCACCGTCATATCCGATGAGAATACATTTCTCAGCCTTTTTGGATAGCTTTGTTCTCTTTTGTTGAGGAACATGAGCATAACATTCACATCCAATTATTTTAAGGTGACTGATTGTTGGCTTCTTCTTATACCACAACTCAAATGGCGATCTACCATTTTCTAAAGTTGGACCAGTTCTGTTTAAGACGTATGCAGCGGTGTTAATCAATTCTGCCCACGTAGCAAGGGGTAACTCTTCATGAGCATGCATCAATGTGCGAGCTGCTTCGACTAAGGTTCGGTTTTCACGTTCACTGAGCCCATTTTGTTGTGGCGTGTATGGCATCGTGAGCCTTTGTCTTATTCCAGCTTCTTGTAAAATGCACTTGACGTTCTCATTATTAAATTCGCCTCCATTGTCGCTAAGAAATTCTTTAACAGTATGTCCAGCCACTTTACATTCTTGTAACATTTTTCGGAGCTTTAGGTGGACTTCCGATTTCTGTCGCATGAAATAAACGTGTCGGTATTTGCTGTAATCGTCTTTGAATAGAACGAAGTAGCGAAATTTGTTGAAAGAAGGGGGAAATGGACCGCATACATCAGCGTGTATAATTTCCGCAGGTACTTTAGCTCGTTCTCTTGTTCCAAATACATGTCTGTGTGTTTTACCATAAATACATCCAGTACATAATTCTAAATCTAGACGAACTTTGATACCAAGTTCCTTTTCAATAATTTCTTTAACGTGTTTCTTGTTCTGATGGACTAATCGTTCGTGGTAAAGTTGTAACAAATTATCTGTTGACAAGACGTTCAAATCTGGTATTGGCTTTGTAATAGTCTCTACATTAAGCTTATACAAGCCTCCATTCTTGACTCTTTTGCCAGTCAGTATCAACTGTTCAGCAACTTTCAGCAAACAGTGATCCCTTTCAGACATGAAAACACTATTGTCTAGTTTGTCTTGAGCGGCCAGTACAGAAAATAGGTTTCGCTCTATATCAGGTAAGTACCATACATCATCATCATCATCATATCAGCCGAAAGACGTCCACTGCTGGACATAGGCCTCCCCCAAGTGTCGCCACATTGACCGGTCCCGTGCGTCCCGCATCCAGCGAATCCCCGCAACCTTCACCAGGTCATCGGTCCACCTGGAGGGAGGCCTTCCAACGCATCGTCTTCCGGTTCGCGGTCGCCACTCCAGAACTTTTCTGCCCCATCGGCCATCCGTTCTGCGAGCAATGTGCCCTGCCCACTGCCACTTAAGTTTGGCAATTCTTCGGGCTATGTCGGTAACCCTGGTTCTCTTGCGGATCTCTACATCACAGAGTGTTAATCTGGATTCTCTACCATTGATAACAGTTTTTAACTCAACAGTACCTTTACCAACAGCTTTAACAGCAGCTCCATTAGCCGTAGTCACTGTCCGAGTTTCATTAAAAGGCTGAAAACTAGCAAAATAGTCGTTTCGACAAGTGACATGACTCGTTGCTCCATTTTCGACAAACCAACTTGTAGTATCGCTGTTTGTATGCATTGAATTTACGTCGGTAGTGATGGTGACTGGCAAGAGCATTAAGTTGAGATTGCTCGGCTGTTTGTTTTCTGGCTTGGATGGTTTCCCATCAGCTTTCCATTTATGGCATTGTCTGACCTTATGACCGACTTTTCCACAGTATCCACATTTCTTTTTCGACTTATTACTGTACTGTACATTTAGAGCTTCTGCAGGACCTTCGTGTCTCAACGAGATAGAGCGCTCATAGGCACAGAGTTGCGTTGTCCGATTTTCTATTGTTTTGTCTGTCTTTGACATTAACATCCAGCTCGATTTGAAAGAGAAGTAGGCTTCAGGTAGAGTATCGAGAATCTTACAGATTAAGAGGATATCTGGTAAGTCGTATTTCTCTATTTTCATTAGTTCAGCTTTCAAATCTGACCAAAAGGTTTTGATTTTTGAGACATGAGTCGTAATGTCGTGTGACGGATCTTTACGATAGCCGAAAAACTCCATACAAAGGGCGTAACTTTTGTCTTCAGATGTGCCTTCGAATAAACGATGCAATTCATCCCAAACATCTTTAGACGAGTTGAAGCGCATGATTTTTTTAAGATTTTCGTCTGACATATTCGCAGTAAGTAATAGTAATGCGGAACTATCTATTTGGTTGTATTTATCAAGAGCCGTTTGGTATTGCGAAATTTCTTGAGGATCGATAGTAATAGGTTTCACAGGTTTCACTAGTGTACCAGTAACTGCATCTAATCCGCCGGGCAAACCTCTAAGTAGTAGCGTAGCCTTAAATTTCCATGTAGACCAGTTTTTCGTGCCTTCCAGGTGGCCAATATCAATTTTACAACTTGGCGATTGCATTTTGAAATTTTCCTTGCCGGAACACTTAGAACAATAGGTCAGTTACAGACTCTGATTTTATTATTTTCTTTTTCCCTTAACCACGCTCTGCTGCCATGTTAAAACTAGTTTTTAACTAATAAAATAAGGAACGTAGATTGTAGTGACAGGAAAAATATAATTGACATGTAACAACGGTTGCTAAGTATTGAGATAACAAAGTAAAGGTTTATAAAAATATAAAGAGGTATTAATAAACAAGGTTTCATTCTACTCTTCTTAACAGTTTGAAGGTGCATGGCATTCGCGGATTTCGAGTGGTTGATGCTAGTGTGATGCCGACCATCACTAGCGGCAATACTAACCCACCCACTTTTATGATTGCTGAGAGAGCAGCTGATTTAATAAAACAGGATTATAATATAGGGCGCACGGTTGGCGCAGTGGTTGAGCGATTGACTGGTGCACTGCGTGTCGCGGGTTCGATTCCCGCACGGAACAAATATTTGTATTACCTACAGATAGTTGTTCCAGCTCTGGGTGTTGTGTATGTGAGTTTATATGTTTGTAAACGCACCCACGATACAGGAAGAAATTCCTAGTGTGGGATAAAGTTTTTTTTTAAACAAACAAAAAACAAACAACAAATAAACAATGTTTTCAATATTTAATATCAATCTCTTTATGTTTTATATCTTTGTAGTATGTAAACCTATTAATGAGGTCAACTTGTTATAAACATCTTAATTTTCAAAAAAATATTTTATGTTGACCAAAATTATACCAACTATAAGGTACCACAGAAATAAAACAATATAGACGCTTTAAGTATTCCAACACTGGCCCAGATTGATCTCTAAATAGAAATAGTTCAAATAAACGTTTGCATACTTAAACTTTTTCTTTCAAAAATAAAAGAGACCACCCAAATGAATGTTAAAAATAGGTCGAACCATAATACTAAAAATAAGCAGTGCCGAATTAACCGGAAGATAACATACTACGAGGACATAATAAAACAATTGCTTAGCGAAGAACAATACGGCTGAGACGAAATTAGGCAACACAGTTTTTCGAGGTCTCAATTTTAATTATTTTCGTAATTTTGTTACCGGATCCGTAAGCAGCGGTGCGGTGACGGCAAAATAAACAATGTCAGTACATTTGCTTCGCGTATATACAGCTGTGGTAGAACAGGGCCGTATTTTACCAAGAATAAGGGAACTGTATCAAGGGAACAATTGAGTTTTCTTGTACCATTTTTTTCGGTTCTGTAAAGTCTTAGCTGGAATAAACATCACATAGAATCCCTTGGGCGATATAAGAAGAGACTAAGGAATTAAATCATGGAGATGAGTAACAACATTTTATATTCCATGAACGATAAAAATGGAGCCTAAGATGTCAGTTAGGAAGGAACCAGCAATGTCTAAGATTGATCGATGTTTATAGGGAGCTCCGTGTTCAGTAAGATAAATTGCAGGTTGATATGACGATTTTATCGAGGTTGTGGTTATCGATGTCGACATTTTTCAGGAGCCGATCTGTGGTTTTATTAGCTTCGCTTCAAAAAACTTTTCCGTTAATAGGGCTTTTAATTTCGAATGTTTTGGTTAAGATGCTGGTGAGCTTGTTGAGGTAATACAATATTATTTTGATATTATAATTTGGACACAATTTAAGTTGAAAGCAGTTGCTCTGCGACTTTTCAGACTGAGGTTAAACAAGGAATTATATTTTCAAGGCGCCAAGTGCCAAGGGACAGGTCGTGTTTGGTTTCTTAAATCTTTTTTCCTTAACAGAACAGAAGGAACTTTATAACTTATAAGTTACAACATTAATCTGTTGGGGTTTTATACTGTAGTAATATATTTAGGTCAGTATTTAGGTCGGTTTAGGTAGTATTAATTCAAGAATAGTGGCATATAAAATATATAAAAAGTAATCTTTAACATTCGTAATTAAAAACCCAGCTTTGAATAGTCAAATAGCTGTAATCCGAGGAATAAATATTTTTGTATATTTACTTTTATATCAAAAATATGTACTTTTCCTTTGAGAAAAGTTATCTGACTATTGAAACGTTATAAGCGCTAAGCGTAGCCGACAAGATTATGAACAAATACAACGGCCGCCGCGGCGCCGGGACAAACTTGCTGCGTTCAAAAGTAGAACAAATTCACCTACCCCAAGGTTCAAGGAAACAATAAAGCCTTCCATTTTGACAAACGGTACTTAGGAACTTATTCTAAGAAGGACGTTTCGGAGGACATATTAGGAGATGAAGATGCGGAACTTGAAGAAAAATTCAACTTCGTATTATAATTTAAGCATAGTTAAGTTAATAAGTATACAAGTATGGATATATGGATATTAGTAGTGATTATATTTTAGAAGGGGAAATCTATATGTCGAAGAAACAGTTTTGCGGCTTTTTCACCTTTTAGAGTTCGGATTACCTAATCAAAGGGTTTTTACCGCTTAGAGATTAAGAGCACCTGAAGAACTTTCCACTCATAACATCTCCTTATCTAAAATGATTCCTAATCTTGCCCACTTGCGGCCCTGTCTAACCAAAATCGTAAATGCAATTACCAACACTATTCCTACACCGCAGCGGCGACATTAGCGTGTACAATTTTGACAGACGCTAACGAAATGCGCCCGCAGCCATGCATGCGACATCGCCAGGGGAAATATGGTTGTTGATTCGTACAAAGAGTGAGACTCCATGATGAGCAGTCCGTATGCTGTTTTCGTTTTCCAGAACCATGTGAACGGCATGAAATTTAGGCAGTTTTGTATATTCTCATTCCAGGAAAGCCTTTATACTGACCTTTTTTAAACCCTGAGAGGACTGCCGGTAATTTCATATTTTACTTTTTTCGAGCAAAACTAATTTGGAGCCTAAAAATGCTTTTAATTTTAGCTCTCGCAGGTGTATTACGACGAATACACAGTACAGTATAATTGGGTAACCGGCTAAGCCAAAATAACATTATAAAGTATTATGTCACAGTTGCTTTCTGTCTTAATAATGTCAGTTTACACGAAAATAACACGAAACAAAAGCTCGATAGCTCAGTTTCTGGTTTGTTTTATTTGCTTTTACATTAAGGCGTGTTGGTTTCACCAGTAATTACTTAAAAATGTTGTTGTCTGCTACCGCTACTATGAAGTTTAATCAAGCTTAGGTTTAATCTCGTTGTAGAATGGAATAAGACTCGAGTTTTTGGACATTTAAGACAATTTTTTTTTTTTTGTTACCGTTAGTTTTCATACGCTTCTTATAAAAATACCTTAGAAAAAAATACAAAAATATTTTCGTAGTTTCACATGGCCCCTCAGTATCTAATTTAATATTAATTTTCATAACAATGTTCACAAAGCCAATTTAGTGAAATGTCGATAACAAGACTCAGAAAATGTTATTTAATTTCAATTAGCTTCCTTATAGTCTGAAAGTTCTTCAGGAAATTCAGAAGTTCGTACTGTTAGTTATTTAGATCAACTAACTATAATCGTAATTGGGTTATAAATCACCGTTATCACTATAAGGTTCCTATAAAGTTCATATTATAAAGGTTATACAGTAAACAAACAATCTGCCTAGCTCTTGCCCAAATATGTTGGGTTAAGGTTCCAGTCTAACCGGATTCATCTGAGTACCAGTATTTTACATGCCTATCTGACCATCACAATCCAGTAATTGGGTAACACTATACGCCTTAGCAAGACTGGTGTCAGATTGTAAAGCTTCTGCCTATCGTAACGACAGTCAAAGATTATCAAATGACAGCCGGGACCAACTTTAATGTGCTTTCCGAAGCACGGAGGACTCTCGTTATTAATGTAATGCATGGTCATCCATCCACGGACTGACCTGAAGGGTTTAACCTTGAAGGCTAAACACGAGCTCCTCCGTAGTAGACACGTGTGCAGTTAATGATGGTCGTGCTTAACATGGTCAGGTCAGGTCTTCTTTTTCGTTCAAAAAAAATAAAATCACGAAATTAGTACATAGAAAAGAAAGATCCTGATTAGTCGAACCATTTTCTTTGTTATTGTTTTTGTCTGATACTTATGGTTAAGAGATGGCCTGTTTCCCAGTCTCTGGTTTAGTTTCGTTCAGCTTGACTTTAGGAACCCTGACATTCTATAAAAGATAGCCAAAAAGCCAAAATATTTGAGAATAACCACAAGGTATTTCGTTAGAGCATGTCTCCCACATATATTTTACTTTTCGACAAACTTTATCTCTGTAATAAAATGCCATTTATTCTAGACTTATCTCTTATAGGTATTATTTGGCATAAAAATAATTATTATTTATTTAATTATTATTAATATAATTATTTATTTAATGTTATTTATTCCTAACACGTACGCACATCAGTTTGGATTCTGTGATGGTTCCGTTTTATTGATTTTGCAGTGAGACGGGCTATAAATTATCTTACTCTCATTTTTTTTTTGCTTTATTTCAATTAATTAGTAACAATGGAAAATTAACGTAGTAACATTATCCTTACCCCGGAACAGTCCAAACTCGCAAAGAATTTAATCAAATGAATATAAAGAAGGTTCGTAGTAGTGGCAAGTGTCGGTTTTCTCTTAATTATAAGGAAATGAAGAGTCCGTGTCGCCATAAATCAGGTTTCGTGACGAAAATGTGGCTTTCAAATTATATACTAAACCATTACGGAACTAATGGATAATGTAAACATTAAAGGATTAATTTACTGGCTCTATATTAACTTAATTAGAATCGCTGTAGACCAAATTAAATCGATTCACAGCTAGACTACTGACACGTTAGACAAAATTTCGGTTGTGCTATTAATTGCCAATGCAAATAATTTTCTTTAAATCACAGAAGTATATCATAAATTGAATTAACTAGAATAATGAAATCATTCAAAATATTGAGGTTTCATATGCTGTCGTCATCGTACCACTACCGACGACGTCACCAAACTCGAACCTACCATTTATTTTTTAGATCCATCCTTATTACGGTTTGCAGTAACCGTAAAAAATCAAAATACACGTGAAAATGGTCTAGTTGCCAGGTGACAAATGAAAAAAAAACATTTTCGCACCTCGTGCGCATATTGATAAATTACATTCGCCGTCCCGGAAAATCTAGAGTGTCCCAAATATACCGGTGGTGTGAAACCTGTGCAAGATTTATGGGTATGTATAGATAGGTATATAGAAAAATTAAAAGGAGTCACCTGGGTAACTTTGAGGGAGGTAAGTTACTAGGCGATCAGAACACGTTGGTTGTAGAACCCAAATGCCGAACATCGCCTGAATACGAGACACCCGATAGATTTATGCTTCGCTAGTAGTTGTACATGACAAATGGAGGTGCCCACCGCCTTGTCTGCTATTACGAACATTTAGAATTTATTGGGATGGATATACGAATGTGAATGAGATGGTGGTGAATACAAAAATATTGTTTCTTTAGAGGCATGATTTTTCTCTAAGCCACTCAGTTTATTGAGAAGAGGGAGTACTTAGATGGCCATGTCATAATGTCCATGTTGCTTGTATCCAGGTAAGTATAATGTTTCGATATACTGTAAAGATATTTTGTATAACCCCAAATAAAAAATATGATAAAAAAGCGATTTTATATTGCCGTCAGTCAAATATTAAAATTAATTTAAAGTATAATCCAGATGCTTTTAAAACATTTGTTTTGTAAAACTACAACTTTTTTAGTTTATAATCAAACCACCAAAAACAATTACCCACTTTAAAGTCATAAAACTAAAACAAGTGCTGAGCACAATCACTCTTACAAAAACATTTTGTCCGAACAAAGTCACGTTATAACAGAGAAGCTATGAGGCATGAACTATTGACATGAGAAAATGAACAACTCCTGAACTGACTTCGGCACGATGCCAAAATTTAATGACGACCGACGCCTCCCGCGGTCGGAAATTATTTGCAAATAAAATGTTAGCCTTGACTCTTTGCTGTACAAACTTAATTTCCTCACCCGACTTTCTTACTGACAACCCTACGTCTCAAATAGTCCTTATCCTTCAAGAATAAGGCTCAAAATAATACTGCTCTCGCATCTTTTAGGGCTGACACTGTAAATAAGTTCTTGTATCTCGACTCCAATCTAAAAATCGATCAAATATTACGTTCAGATGATTGTACAGTACACCATTAAGTAAACGTAATAACAATTTTCATTATAGATGTACAGAACGAGCTTCTTTTGTCCTTAGAGACCTTTGGGTGTTCGTAAATGACTTTTATTTTAACGCAACGAGCTATAAAGCGAATTTTATTATAAGTTTTCAAACTGATAAAAATAATGAAACAATTTAACGTTTTTTATGGGTAAGCCACATTTTAAACCTGCCTTAAAAATAAATTCGTTTACAAAGACTGCTGTTTTTTGCTTAACTTGTCAAAGCCTTGTATAAGAAAGTTCCAATACCCAGTAACCTTAGAACAAAGTCACGTTTCTTCCCACTTCTATATTTAGCGAGACTTTATTTTGGTATCTCAAAGAAACTGACCTACTAGGACACGAAACAATCAACCTTATTTCCGATTTCATTGTGCGTTTAGGTCTGTGACATCCAATCTTAGTGTGAAAAAAACGTTAATGGATTGTAAATTCACCATAAATATCGCGTATAATTCGGTTTTATTTTGGGTGGGTACGCCACCAAAAAATTTGCCATACCAGCCTATGCCTAAGTTTTGTATATATTAAATTATTAGTGTGCAAGTGTACGTTATTGAACGTAAGTGTACTTGGTACAAGATAAGTTAAATAATTATCTAGTTAAGGTTCAAACGTAACTTTCGCATTTGACCTTTTTGGAATTGTTGGAGGGTACTATCTTATCTTATCTTGTGGAGGGGCCGAGAAATAACTCGGACACAAGGACCCATGGGATCTATTGTGTTCCCTTAGATAACTTACTCCTCTCCAATCTCGTTGAAAACTCTTTTCATAAGTTTTACAACGAGACTAGGAGATATGAGCCTATAGTCTTCTGGTTTTGGATATCCAACCCCTAGGAGACTCATTCGCCTACCAGCCAGTGCATCGCATGTGCACAGAAGGTGCTCCATGCGTTCTGTATGTTCCCCACACGACCTGCACATGGGTGTCGCGGTTAGACCCATCTTCATGAGCATGTCGTTGGTTCCAAAGTGCCCAGAAAAGGCCCCAAGCAGGTAACGGATTTGCCCCCTGCTCATATTCCAAATGCATTCCCGGGCTTTGAACGTTGAGCCTAGGAATTTCTTGGAGTGTTGTAGACCGGTATAAGACAGCCAATGTTTTCGTTGTCTTTGATCTGCAAACTCCCTAAATGTGGCTTTGACGAGACACGTCGAAATGCCTATTCATGGACCCACAAAATCATTTGCTGAGCCCTCTCTTGCCAGTTCATCTGCCACTTCGTTACCATGGATTCCTTTGTGCCCAGGGACCCACATCAGTCTTACCCTGTTATGCTTCCCAAGCCTGTTTAGGGCCTGGATAGCATCCAGAATAAGTCTTGAGTCCACTTTGTAGGATGCCATGGCTTTGATTGCAGCCTGACTGTCACTAAGAATATATATGGATTTGCCTCTGGTTCCTCTATCTATATTCTCTTGAGCACAGGTTATTATGGCATATGTTTCTGCTTGGAATACAGTTGCCATCTTCCCTAAGCTTCTGCTACATTTGTAACCTTTTGCGTATATTCCCGCTCCTGTACCTGATTCCATTTTGGATCCATCAGTGTACCATACCAGACTATCTTGTTCTGGTGGATCGATTCCCTTCGTCCAGTCCTCTATTGTAGGGATTTGGACATTAAAAGACCTTTCAAACACAAACATAGTTTGCATTTTATCGGATATCATGCTTGTTACCCGATCCAGGTCTTCATTCCCATCGAAGTTTGTATGGTTAGTCTTTGGCTTAGAGGCATCCCATAGTCCAGCAACAGCAAGACGATGTAATGTCTTCCTTGCCTCGAATTCAACCATCATATGCAGAGGAGGGATATTAAGGTATCTCTCAATCGCTGCCGTAGGTGTTGTCCTGAAAGCACCCGTGATGCCGAGACACACTGTTCTTTGTAACCTGGTAAGTGGCGCTTTGCACGAGGCAAGCTTTGTTCTTGGCCACCACACTATGCTGCCGTATGTGATAATAGGTATTATCATTGTCCGGTACAGCCATCGTATCACTTTGGGCTTTAGCCCCCAAGTTTTACCGTAGGTGGAGCGACACATGCCGAACACTCGTAGGGCCTTTGTCGTAATATTTTCCACATGAGTTTTCTACCTGAGTTCTTTATCAAGCGTTACACCCAGATATTTAACTTCGGTGGACCAGGGCAGCTTTATTCCATTGAGGGAGGGCTCTCCTAGGTTTCCTAGTTGTCTTTTCCTCGTGAATGGAATAATGACTGCTTTGCTTGGGTTGATAGAGAGGTGGTTCTTTGTACACCATTCTTCTGTCATCCTCAATGCCTGTTATAATAATCCAGAGACTATGTTCGGGAATTTACCATTAACCATTATAGCTATGTCATCTGCATAGCCTACTGTGTAGAATAGTCCGGTATTGAGTTTGGTAAGTAGCGAATCTACTACCAAGCACCACAGTAACGGTGACAGCACTCCGCCTTGCGGACAACCTCTTGTTGTTTTTGCACTAAGTCTGTCTCCCATCAGTTCCGATCTGACTATCCTGCTTCTCAGCATATTGTCAATCCAGTTGCACGTGGTATCATTGATGCCATGTTCCTTTGCAGCTATGCGTATGGACTGAAATGTTGTCTTGTCGAAGGCTCCCTCTATGTCAAGGAAGGCCCCGACATATATCTCCTGTCCCTCAAGCGCAGCCTCGGCTCGACTCGCAACATAGTGCAATGCCGTTTCCGTAGATTTGCCAGGGCTGTAGGCGCACTGTAGTTGATGTAGAGGGAATACTTTAAGTGGTCCCTCTCTTAGGTACCTGTCTAACAGTTTCTCCAGAGCTTTTAGGAGAAAGGATGATATACTGATGGGCCTGTAAGCTTTAGCATCCTCATAAGTCGGTCTACCCACTTTCGGTATAAAGGTGACTTTGACCTCCCTCCATGCTTTGGGTACGTACCCAAAGGCTATGCAGGCTCTGTAGAGCTTGCTCAAATGGGGTATCAAAACAGATGTCCCTTCTTGCAATAGTATTGGGTAGATGCCATCCGGACCAGGTGATTTGAGAGGCTGGAAGCCCGCTATGGCAAGCTTTAGTTTATTTTCATCTACCACTTTCTTTGCCGTGAGCCAGTTATTTTTGGTCGTGTGCCTTGTGAGCTCGTCCCTTGTGACTGGTTCCTCTTCATCGACATTGCTTTGCACACCCTCATTCCATTTGGCAGAGTTTCAATGGAGGTGCAATGCTGCCGCCAATTAGTTCTTTTGGCCTTGCGTACCGCCGTTTTATACCTTGTCAGCATGCTATGATAGCCTGAGAAATCCTTCTTGGCTTTTGCATCATTAAAGGCCTGTCGTGTTTCCTGACGTATTTTAACTAGTTCAGGAGTCCATCATGGTACCTTTTTACAAAAGGCCTTTTATCTTCCCATGCACCGATGGTGCCCACCTTGATTCTGTTCCCTTCAAATTCTATATCTAGTATGGAATTAAGCTTACCTTTAGGGCTCCCTAGATTTATTTTTAGGTCCCTCCTGTACGAGTCCCAATTTGTATGCCTTGGGTTTCTCCTTCGTCTAGTTTCGGCTACTCCCGCCGTCCTAAAGCATATATAATTATGGTCAGACAGAGAGATTTCGTCCGATACATGCCAGTTTTCAATATGACCGCTGGCCCTGTTTGAAGCCAGTGTCAGCTCAATAACTTCAGTTCTCGCCGAGGTCCTGAAAGTAGGTTTATTGCCTGCGTTAAGGATTTGTCAAGAAGAGCGCAGTCCCAGCTTTCGCCGGTCTTTTCGCCTTGTGGTTTTTTTTCTTTTTAAAATCCATCAAAAAAAATCCCGATTATATTTTCGTCCCTCAACTATCCCCACCCGCCATGGAGTGCTCGAGTGGCGATGCTACGGTAGCACCAGGGATTAGTCGAGGGAAATTACCCCCCCCCCCCATTAGTTGCTCACGAGACTGCACAGCACCAACCCACATCGCTACCACTAGACCCCGCAGCCGATTGACCGTAGCTGGCTCAGCTACGGCCTCCCGTGTGAAGAGAAATCCGGGCCAAAGTGGAGTGTTGCCTCAGAGACGTTAAACCGCCAACGCTCGTCGGCTCAGCCACCAGGATCCCTTCATCCCCCCGTACGGGTCCCCGCGCACGGCACAAACAAGCGGGAGGTCATTGCTATCCATCATTGTTCTGGTTCAATGGTGGACACCCAGGGGCATGATCTCGCCACCCCTGTGTTACGTCGCCCGGTGATTTCTGTTACGTCTATTTCATAGGGAATTAGACCAAAAACAGGGCGGCAACCACGAGAAGGAAAATTACCGCACTTGCCTTGAGGATCTACACGACCGTAGCGCTCTCCCTCAAGACCACGCCACCTTGCCGTCTCTGAAGGAGACGGACAAGGTAGGACTGCATCGACAAAGCCAAGCCCTACGAGGCTGGTCGCTGAAAGCTCAACGCGTAAGTTTGTTAACACAGGCCAGCCCCAGGGTACTATCTTAATTATTAATCTGTTCTTGAAATCGGTCTGAGAACCCTGGCAGGGGTCCCGGTCGATGCCCACTGCAAACTGTGGCAGTACACCTATCCGCTACTCCACATTTAACACCAAGCGAGCAGCTGCCCGTAGGGTCTAATATTCCATGGTCAACCTGAAAGTACCTAAACCACCTCAGAACCCAAGTAGGAAGGTGTAACGCCAGCCTCGCAAAATGGGACTACCTCGACAGAGCAACAGCAGGGTGTGCATGTGGCGCCGAGTAGCAAACCATGTCCCACCTCCTGTCATATCCACTGTGCTACAAAATATCCGATCGGGGTGATCTATGTGTTGCCACCGACGACCCCGTGGAAGACACTTAGTTTTGGGCCCAACAAATTTTAACGATTGGCGTGCCAGCGGTACGAAGAAGAAGAAGAAGAATTTTGTTACATGCGCGTCTGGTGTTTCCTTGACTTTTTACCAAACACAATATTTTTGTGAATACAGTTTTTCATTGTATGTAAATAGCGGCATAGTTAAGTGCCACTTTCCTTTTAAATCAGATAAAATAAGACACATGTGGCGGCAAATTGGTATTCGCTTCTGCGTGCGTTCCGCGTAATTACTAAGAAACACATTATATTTTTATTTACCATTTGTATATCTTTATATTATCTTCTTAGGTGACGGCTTTTCACATAACTTATTCTTATTATAGGAAGTATAAAATTATAGTTACCTGTAGTTCGTGGCAAGATATAATGTTAAACAATTGACTTTGACAGACAAAATAAAAGAAGTATGGCAGATGTGTTATGTTTTATTCTATAAATGACCTATTAGCTAGATAATTTATATGTACACAAAAAAAATCTTTAATGCATTCATTCACTGTGCTATTATTGGAACAAACAACGTGTAGCCTAAATCCCTGAATCTGGAAACATGTGCAGCAGTGTTGGCCCAGTGGCCACAGCGCCCCTCTTTACCAGTTTAAAGTTATGGGAAGACCCAGACCCGGACACAGGCAGACGCTTTTCTTTGTACAACTTACTTTATCACAACTGCTCTCAAAACGGTGAAGGAAAAAATCGCGTGGAAACTGGCATGTCTTGGAATTAAACAACTCGATGACCCGCGTCGTGGATTACAGTACCCTCAGAGAGGAGGCCTGTGTCCCAGCAGTGGAATTATAAGCCGATTATACCATGCTTATGCTAGTAGCATGCCAGTTTTCTCATAAGTTCCTTGTTTATACAAAGACAGGATTAAGAGAGGATTTTTGAAAGTATATTTATTAATTGCCCAAATTATTTACTATTTTGTTCATCATTAAGTTCTTAATATTCCGTATGAAAAAAATTCATCGGATACGCACGTGTACGCAACTAGAAATAGGCTGTCACATAAAAGTTTACTACCTACATACTGAATACCAGAGTTTGGTTTTCGCAGTTTTTAATGAAACTATAAAAATGTGAACCCTTTTTCTGAAGAATGGAAACTATTGGCATGAAGCAACAATTTGCGTTTCAAAAATGTTCAGTCACAAAACTGTAACTCGGTCAATCAAGTGATAAGCAATTATGGGCCGTAAACCAAGTTTCATAATGGTTAAAACCGCATATCCAAGTTTTGTTTTCAACTGGGTATTTTGGGATAACGCAAACGATACCTATTAACGTTCTTAAACCAACAGTATAACTTTTAATAGGCAACTTAAAACCAAATGAAAGCTCAGGCAGTGAAAATTCTCCTTGATACTGCGCAAGCTACATTTGAAGCCATACAAATGTATTTTATGAGCTCTCGAACGTCGACAATCTTTTATTAAAAGACGCCTGAAGTTGAAAGTAGGACTTAATTAATTTTCAATATTGATTTTTACAAGCTTTTTATTAGCTTCCTTCGTTCATATTTGTGTGTTCAGTGCAGGTAACGAATAGTAATGCGTTGTCTTGTTTGTTCTTCGAAAGTTTGTGTTTCTTATAATTTACTTTTGCAGTCGATAGATTGTATTACGTGACGTTTCGATAGCATTTGCCAATCCCATACATTTTTTGCAATTTTACAAGATTTTATTTAACTTGCAATGTACGTATGTATGTAAGTGTGTTCGGGTCAACCCTTGCAACTGAATTTAAAAAAAAACTTGTCCTCCATCGATTAAGATGAAATTTTGCATACACGTTTAGTTTGGACGAAAATGCATGGTTAGCTAAGTGACTTCATTCTAAATTCAATATGGCGGACGGCCGAAGATGGAGGACTAGTTATTTTTTGGGCACTGCCATGATATGGTATCAAATGTAAGGGTTTGCTGAGAAGTATACGAAAAAGCTTGTTTAAAAAAAGTTTTTATAATAAATAATTTTATTTCCAATCGCTATCGCCACGCTTTCGAAGATAGATTGCCACTTGTCTAAGGCCTCTGATACAAAGATGAAGGTGTCATAATAGTTGTAAAAATTCAGAAATATTTGGGATTTATCACGGATATTGCATCATTGCATACCATTTTGGACTACCTACCATATTTGACAATCCCTACCGCTGATAAAATCACTTTATCTAGGGGCTCTAGATAAGTGTCATCCGATATCAGCGATGGCGATGATCTTCCCAATACCAGAATGTCATAATCACGTAACATTTCGATAGTGCTTGACATTTTTGACATTTTTGCAATCGCTATCACGACGTTTTCGTTGATGGAATGTCACTTGTTTAGAGCCTAAGGCCCTCTCATGTGCATAATCATCATCATTATCAGCCTGAGGAACAGGCCTCCTCTCTGTCAGTGAGGGACTTCATCCACCACGTGGGCCTAGTGCGGGTTGGTGGATGTCACAAGTCTTCAAATTTTTGGTTTAGGACATGCCGGTTTCATCGCGATGTATTCCTTCACCGTTTTGAGAGCAGTGGTGATGAAATAATTTACACAAAAAAACACCTGCCTGAGTTCGAAAGCACGACCTACAACTTGTAAGTTGCGGCCGCTATAACTGGGCCACCACTGCTCTTATGTGCATAAAACAATCGATAATAGTGGATTGTTTGGAGGATATGAATGTATTCGTTTCTTTAATGACATGATGGTTTCACGGTGTTCTCTTTCCAGAAGAATTAAATTAAAAATAGTGACTAGAGGCTTTAGACAAGTGAGATTCCTGCATTAAAACGTTGCCATAGTCACGTGATTAATCCCTTAAATTTTGGCATTTGAAACCATTGCCAACTTTGATAGAATGACACTGTTTTTGTCTAGTTGAAAGAAGAGTTTTGTGAGTTCCGAGTACCAAAAGTACGTGGTCCCCACTGGGACCACGTAATTTTCTTTGGTAGCACTCTACGAAAGAAAATTTGGTTCAAATAAATGTCACTAGATGGCGCGATATGCATCGATTTGTTATTGAATTGAGTGTCAATTTAACATTTTCTAGAATTGATCATAAAAATTGTATGTTATTTTTTAATAAACTCGCCTAAGCTCATAAATTATGGAATATTGGGCTCTTAATTCACATTTCAAGATGGCGTGGTTTTAAATTTCTGAGGCATACGACTCGATTTTTAAATTTGTACTGCAACACATTTTGCTACAATCAACAACTGCAAACTGTAAAAACTTGCAAAAAATACTATAAAACAAATCGTCACTGTATTTAAAACAACATAGTCACGAACCGAGAAAACCCTTTTACTTGCAATTTGCTGCTAAAACCATCTATAGCCGTGGAACGGAACCGAACGCGATCGAAGTACTTAAGTAATATTTTCTTAAATAATCATCTTAATCAGACGAAAAACGCTTGTTACGTCGGCACGGTTTCTTATATTTCCGGTTTCTTCTTTTATATAATACAAGCATACAGATGATGAGGCATCTGTATGCTAGTATTATATTATCTGTGCCAAAAGAAAAATTATATTTTAGTGTACAAATTCGAATTTCAACAAAAATATGAGACTACAAAACGTTCTGAAGTTATGACAGAGTTAAACTTACAAACTGCTCATTTTACGAGTAAAACCATACCTACACGTTTTTTATTTTTGTCAATAAAATGTAACAAATCAAGTATTTTCGATGCGTTCGTTAAACCGCTGTTTTTATGGCCACTATGATTTACATGGAACTACAAAACGGAGAGAGAACATACGTAAATAAAACATACTGTATCCATCATTATATCGATGGTATCTATAATATTTGAAATGGATACATAGAAATAGGTACCTACATAAAAATACATAGCTCTTTGCATGAGGCTACGTAGAAACTATGTACGAGTATGTTCATTTCTGCTTTTTATGAGACTTGCTTTTCCCCCCGGCTTTGCTCCCGTGGCTTATCTATTAAAAAGCTTTTTGTATTTTTTCGGGATAAAATTTGTCTGTGGTATTTAACATAGTGTAAGTTACTATGGGTAATTTAATAGGGATGTTAAGAGTTAATTTTTTTTTTCCGTCATGTAGATTACCTGTCGCTGTGTTTATGAATTGATTGTCATCATTTTATTTATTGTCATTATAGTTTAGTATGTATGTATATATTAAGTAGCATAATTGTATGTATCTGCATATATTTTATAATATATAATTTGTTAACACTGGTACTGTCACACCAATAACAGCCCTACTTTGTGTCCAGCAATTACTGTCCATACCTGGTTGTTTGAAAGAATTCGCGGCATCAAATCAGGCCACCCATTGCATTTGTTTTTAGTTATAAGTTTTTCTTTATAAATGTAACTTAAGGTGTACAATAAAGTGTATAATAAATAAATAATTAATAAAATATATTCGGACACGTGTTTTCTTTTGTCACGTAAACAAAGTGATGACGATATCTATAATGCGTTGAAATATTGTATGACGTCACGCCGTTAGTACACTTTATACTGACATAGTGATGTAATAAGCCTCCACTCCTGAACTTGGGTGCGCTTTATATTTGTAATTTTTTATTGAATTGGTAAAGCAAGCAACCGAGGATTCCGTACAAATTTGTAGATATATATTATATATAGTTCAGAAGTCGAATCTCGCAGTTCTGTCGCCGCTTTTTTTTGCGCGTCTTTTTTTACGTTAAGGTTGCCCTAGTCGACGGAAAGAACTATTTTGTGCGCGTGGTTAAAATACATGCTATCTCATCCGAAAACACGTGCGGATGAGATAAATGCTGTGACGATCAGTAAGAAGCTAGTTCGCGTACGAATAAGCACTTTTGCAAGTTTGTAGCGAAATGGATGATGATTTAGGACGAAAAGAAGCGCGTGAAATTTTATAGACAAACCTTTGGGAGTCTAGATATCATGAAAAAAACGACAAAATGTATATTTTCAAAATAAAATTATTTGCATTGTTGTATTACTTATCTATCCCTGTATGGTGGCTGTTTTGCAATTTGTCTTCGTCTTATGGTATTTATTTCCGCCCAAATATGCGTTAAAATAGTGTTGAAATATGGAACTTTCGAAGCTCAATTTTTTTATTTTTACTTTTTTGTTTCCAACAGGGCTAGATAATGATGAGACAAATTGATATAATTTTTATTTTGAACGTACATCGTCAAAAAGTGGAGTAATCGTCGACTACGTTTGTATGGAAAAATGATCGACTAGTGTAACCTTAACTAAAAAGTTTGATATTTTCACAACTTCATGGGACTGTTGAGACCTGAGTATATGGTTTTAATTTCAACTCGATACGTCCACGCGTTCCCGAGAGAAAGAGTCTTACAGACGGACAAAAAAGAGACAGACAGACATACACACGGACAAAAAAGTGATCCTATAAGCGTTCCGTTTTTTCCTTTTGTGGTACAGAACCCTAAAAAATTAAAATTATTTAATAATCTCACTGACGGGTTAAATATAATTTTCATTTTTCTAACCAGGAAACATCCCAATCGTCGTATTCACATTTCAAATAAACAAAACATCTTCATTATGTTCAGAAGTAGACTTTGGTCTCATTTTGTCACTTAACAGCAGAGCATAATTATAAATATTAAAAAGAATGAAAATATAATAAAAATAAGAAAATAATTAATGTAATATTATTACATATGTACGAGTATTTTACCTATTTTAGTATTATAACTACTAGTTTTTTATTATTAAAGTTTAATAATAAAAAAATAGTAGTTATTATATAGTTTAATAATTAAGCTATGCACATGCCATGTTGTCTCTTCACCACCCTTGGTTGATTGGTAGAGAATGCCTAAGGCATTCAGTCCGCCTGTGTACCTTTGTGTTTGAAGTCTAAATAAATACGAAGGGGACTGATAAGAAACAGACTTATACAATTTTTAATTGACTTGAATACAAGTCAAGAGTGAATAGATTCAAGCCCAAGCTCCATCCGCCAACCACATTATTGGTTACCAGCAGATGAGAGGGTGTACTGTTACTATATTACATTTAGATTATTATTATTTTGACATTGGTAATTGTGTGTTAGTACGTAAGGAATTGTGTTAGTATGTAAATAATTGAATGATTTTATTTTAAATGTGTGTCTGTTGTTTCGACATCAATAACTTTGTTAATATTTGTATGCTCTCGAGTAAAATTTAGCGAATTGACCACCTTATTATTACATCCTATTGTATTGAAACCTACATTTACGAATAAACATTTTTTGATTTGATTTGTATCAAAAAACCGCAAGAAAAAACAGCGCTGGTTTCTCAGCCTCCAGGTGGTAGTGGACTGCAGAGAGATTTGAGTGCAGACCTCTAATGTTGATGAGGTGCACTTTGTGGGGGAGAGGGTGCAGCTGCTGTTTAGATCTAGTATTATTTTTGCTTGACAAAATTATTATAGAAGAGTGAATGAATGAGAGGTGAAGGAAGTGAGACGAAGTTCTACGCTGCTAACCTACAGACACGCACTGAAAGGCCGCCATCATTGGGGCACTAGTCTGGCGACTGCGGGGACGCACGAGCCCCCCCGGAATGTCCATCGGGACCTCCCCGTCTGGTCGCCAACCAGTACGATGGTGCATGCCGCTACAGGCTTTTTCGACAGTTGGCGGGGCAGCCTTTCGTGTTTGGCTTACACACTACTTGGGCCCCAACTACCTGCGGTCGGCCAGCGGCGCAACGTGCCTCGGGTCCCGCTACTCTCCGCGACTAGTCTCCCGATACGTCCTTAACAGCGCGCGTCAGGCTGGTCAGCCTGCAGTGGAACAGCTGTCTCGACCTAACTCCTCTAGTGGCTACACCGAGCATCGTATCGGAACACGGCAAGGCCGCTTGGCGGTACGTCTTTGTCCGGTGGGTGGTCGCAAGCTTTCGGCCGAAGCCTCTACCAGATGTCACCTGATTTGCACCACCCGGGGACCACGTGTAGAGAATCAAAGTGTGCAAAAAATAAGTGTAATATAAGTGGGTCTAAGAACTATAGCTGGTATTCCGTCAGACGTCGAGGCTGCGCAGCACCCTACGGACAGCCTCGACGTGAACAAGGCTAGTGGCCCTGACGGAATACCAGCTATAGTTCTTAGACCCTGTGCGCCTGAACTGTCTCCGATCTTGACACGCCTATTCCGCCTTTCATATGAGTCTAGAAAAGTGCTGAATGCTTGGAAGCAATCCAATGTTCAGCCCGTGCCCAAAAAGGGCAGTTGAGCTGTCCCGGCTAATTACAGACCCATCTCTGTAACGTTCATACTCTGTAAGAGTATAGAGCGTGTACTAAACACTAAGTTCCTGGCATTTCTAGAAACTAACGATATCCTTAGCGACCGCCAATACGGCTTCCGCCGAAATCGGGCTACTGGGGATCTTCTAGTGTATGCCATTCACATATGGAGTGAGGTCATCGAACGGCACGGGGAAGTGCTTGCCGTCTCCCTCGACATCTCAAAGGCTTTTGATAGGGTCTGGCACGAAAGCCTTATTTCTGCCCGGTGGTCTGTGTGCTGGGATTGCAGACATCCCGAGAGATCGGTCCATTCGAGTAGTTATCGATGGCTGCTCGTCGGACCAATTGGATATTAATTCCGGGGTACTATCGGTACTATCGGCAACATTGTTTTTGTTGCACATTAACGATCTGCTGAAACCCGGCACCTTTGGGTATGCAGACGACAGCACTGTTTTTGAGAGTTACTTGTCCAACGCACGGGCTACCGGGCAACAGATCCGGTTTCTCCGTGAGGCCATGGTGGAGCGTTTGAACTTGTCCTTGCAGGCAGTCTCCGAATGGGGTGATGCCAATCTGGTCAAGTTTAATGATGCTAAAACCCAGGCGTGTCTTTTTCCGCTAAAAAGAGCCAATTTTACCCGGCTCCAACTTTCCGTGATGTAACCGTGCCAATAACGAACCATCTTGAGCTTCTTGGCGTTACGTTGACATCGACTCTCAATTTTGGTCTATACATTGAGGCAAAGGCTCAGCTGGCAGCCAAAAAGTTGGGGATCTTTGCGAAGGTGAGAAAGTATTTCACTCCGGAACAGCTGCTCATCTTGTATCAAGCGCAAGTTCGATCGTGCATGGAGTACTGTTCTCATCTCTGGGACGGATAATCCAAATACCAGCATGCTCTAGAGTCGATACAAAAACGGGCCAAGAGACTCATCGGCAATAAGGCACTGGTCAAATCAAAGCTCCAGAGCCTTGAACATTGCCGCCGAGTTGCCAGCTTGTCGGTTTTTATCGGTTACATTTCAGGGAGTGTGCGATGGAATTGCATGATTCAATTCCGCCCAGCCTGTTCTATCATCGGACAAACGCAGACGCACGGCGGGCGATGCGTCATCGCTACATGGTGGTCATCCCACCCATACGCAATAATCGTTTTGGGGACACTTTTATTATGCGTACAGGTAAGGAGTGGAATTCCCTGTCGGAGTCTGTGTTTCCCGATAGCTACAATCTAGGGGTCTTTAAGTCAAGAGTGAATGGGTTTTTTCTAGACAAGCGTGTTTCACCGTCGACCACATCATCACTTACCATTAGGTGAGATAGTGGTCAAGCGCGAGCCTATTGATAATTGTTCGGGCGAAGTCCAAACACAGAAAATTGGTTAGGTACTTTTATATTTAGTAAGTTTAGGTACAGTTTACAAGGTTTTAGGTTCTTGATAATATTGGTCGTTCACACTGGCGGTCGGTGGCCGATTACCTGCTGTGACGACGGCGATCCCCTCTCGGTGTGGTGGCACCCCCGCGCCCGGAACTGGTTTGCGGCGCAAACATCCTCGAGGGCGTTGAAGGAATCTTCTGAATCCCTCTTATTCTTCAGTAGGTAATTTACTTTGCAGTAGTTGTCATAGGCTGGTTGGTTGACATTGGCAGAAGACAAAGCTTGTTTACCGCTCGTCTGATGGTTCCCTTGGAGACATAGACGTCCGCCACTCTGGAAATGCCGTCTTGTCCTGGATACAGTTTGGAAACTCTCCCCATTCTCTATTGCAACGCCATGAGGTTGTTCTCCTTCACGACGACCAGGTCGTCTACTTGCAGGGGCGGACAGTTTGCTTCACTGTTGGAGCTCAGCCATGTACTCCCGGTATGTGTTCGATGCGTTGGTATCTGTGTAGATTCTTTGTATTAATAGGCGGTGATGGAAGCGATATTAATGGTCGACCAATCAGGAAGTGCCCTGGAGTGAGAAGGTTCAAGTCAATGGGATGGGATGAAAGTGGGATAAGTGGACGAGGATTGAGGATAGCTTATATTTATGAGAAAAGTGTAGCCAACTCCTCAAAGGTCAGATAGGCATTGCCAGCTGCGCATATAAAAGGTTATTTGAGGAACGGACTTCGTTCTCCCAAATATATTCGAAGTGGGTGCATAGGCCGGACTAAAAACAAATTGTATGCCTTCATTCGCTGCGAAGTCTGACACTGACTGTCGACTGGATCGTGACAAACATTTTGCCCAACTCTTTGATTGCACCGTCTAGGTGTCGCCATAGATATGTTAGGTTTGCCTCGACGTGACATGAACCTGCATAGAAACATAATAAATGCCGCAGTTTAAAGGTCGCTGGCTATTCCAAGATGCAAGGCTTTGACGGTTAGACAAACAAAAATGCTTAAATTGGCTTTTGTAACACGGCTTACATTGTTTGACGCAGACTATGTCATTCGACTGATTATTTATAGTCTGTTTATTAGAAGTCTCATCAACTGTCAAATGAACTCCAATTTAAGCTTTAGGTAAGTCATGAGGTCTGAGCTAAGGTTGGGTAGGCCAATCCGAAGTGCCTTTCTTTGAGAAGGAAGGCTCCTTCCACCACAACAAGCACGAACGCAGATGCTGTGGCTCGACTCGACTTGAACCCAAATCAGCTGGAGTCAACTTGGTTTGGTAATTGATCAATTTAAAAGCCCCGAGTATGCTTGTTAATTTTATTTACTCTATTCTGTACAAAACTGGTAGTGTTTTGCTTTGTGACTTTTATATAACATTGATCAATTTTCTGTTTATGACTACAAGATATTAAATCCACACACACACACACACAAAACACACACACACGTACACTTTTAAATATTATTAGAAAGAACATAGCATACAAACTTATTAAGATATAATTATTGTTTATTGGGAAATATTAACGGCCCCTTAAAAGTGCCGTCCGGGACGGGCCGCCCCACTGCCCCCCCTGCGCTACGCCACTGGGTTGAGAATATAAATATTTTTTATAGTTTATTTTCTGAGGGTAACTCTTCTACCTCCCAGATTTTTGTAAATAATTATGGATATCTTGAAGTGACGGTTGGATTTTTTGCATATAGTTATGGATGTCTTGTAGTGACGTTTGGATTTCTTGTATAGAATTATGGATGTCTTGAAGTGACGATTGGGTTTGCACAAAATTGCATTGTATGTTGCTATGACCTGTTGGACCAGCTACTAGCCATCCAAAGACGCTTTCTAGTAAGATAGGGTTATTTGAACCTAGTGCAATTTTGTTAGACGAAACAATGTCGAAAAAATTATCAGCGCCCAACAAAATATCTATCTCTGAAGGTTTGTAAAACGTTGGATCAGCTAAAGTTACATTTTCGGGTAGGCCTAATTTCTTAACATCAATTTCAAAATTAGGTAAGTTGCCAGTCACCTTCGGAATAACAAAACAATTGACATTTTTTGTGAATGAGCTAGTGCATGATTTGATGTTCACCTGACACTGCTCTGTTATAGGACAAGCCACTCCGTTGATGCCTGATACGTTTAATATATCTATACTTTCAGTTGAAAGACCTAACTTCTCTTTTAGGTTCCTCGTGATGAATGACGACTGGCTGCCAGTATCTAGCAACGCGCGAGCAAGGTAAGTAGTTTTATTTTGTTTATTAATAACTTCCACCTTTGCCGTACACAGGAGGACTTGTCCGGAGGAGACCGCAGCTAAGCTAACAGGTAGACTAGAAGACTCGCAATACTCGGTAAGTACTTTATTTGTGTCTCCTTTGTGTAATAATGTGTTATGTTTCTTTTTACAGGAACGACAAGACCCTTTTAAACTACACTGGGCGTTGAAATGTCCGCTTCGTAAACAATTTGTACACAACTTGTGTTTTGAAGCCTCGCCTAATCTATCCTCAACACTCAACGCTTTAAACTTGTTGCATTGGTGCACGAGATGAGGCTGATCACAAACGGGACAGGTTCTGTAATGCTGCGAGTCCTTATCATTAGTGAAGGTAGCAAAAGATTTAGTGGTCCTGCTTTCTTTGTTATTATTATTACCTTGGGTAGACTTGTTTTCTAAATTGCGACAGCTAGCAGTTTCTAAAACATTAGCCCTATTTTCTATGAATCCTCTAAAATCATCTAAAGTGGGTAGGTTAGACAATCTGCCTTTGTATTCTTCCCACTTGTTGCTAGTCCTAGGATCTAGCTTTGCTGAGACCAAGAATATCACCAGCGGGTCCCAATTCTCGGTAGAAACGTCCAACGTATTTAAAGCATTTATGTTTTTAGACACCTGATCAATTAAATACCGCAAAGCCTTGAAAGATTCTTTTTGTATAGTATTACAGTTAACCAATGCGTTCAAGTGATTATTGATCAGAATGTTTTTATTGTTGTATCGATTGCACAATGTATCCCAAGCAAGCTCATAATTCCTCGCGACAAATTCCAACGATCCAATTACGACACTGGCACCCGATTGTAAAGAATTTCGTAAATAGTGAAATTTATTGATGGGCGCAATCGATTCGTTGTCATGGATAAGGGTTTTATACGTCTCCCTAAATTCAAGCCATTTTGCATAACTACCATCAAAAGTGGGTAGATTAATAATTGGAAGTCGTATTGAATCATTATTATGACCATGACAACAGCCCGAGGTTGCTCCACTAGAGGCGTGACTTTCTTTATTTTTAGTTGAAAGTAAATCGACCAACTCTTGAGCAAAAGCTATTTGTGTAAAAAACTCAGTTTCAGTAATATCCCGTTCTGAAATCTGTTCATCCAAATTATCAGAGTATTCTTCAATGTCTGCTTGTACGCGATCAAAGTTAGACATTAATTCTTTTAATTGATTTAGTCTTAAAGAAATTTCTTTCATCTCCAAGTTCGATACCCTGGTAGTATCAGAAATTTTATATTTTTCCATAAATTTTTTTAAAACTGTTAGCCGACTTCGAAAACCCGCACGTTTTTTAATTAGCGATTTTAAATAATCTTTTACATCGGGTTTACCGGTCGAATCTATTTTTAATAGTGGAAGCGGACTTTTACCTTTTGTGGTCGATTCCCTTTCAGCCATTTTAGTAAATGAGTGGGGCAAAATAAATAATAAACACAAATAAATTAACAAACAATCCAACCGACAGTAGTTCAAACCACACAGCTGCTGCCGAGCCCGTCAACCGGGAACAGCGCACGAGAAAACGGCGCCGCGCGGTGGTTGAGTGCAGGCCGAGGCGCCGAGCGCGCCAACACACCGCCTGCGCTTGAGGGACTCACGCGCGAGAGCGCGGAGGCGGCGCCGACACGGCGCGGGCACCGGGCACCACCCGCCCGAGCACGGACGTAGGGTCACAGGGCCGGCAGGGTCGATAGAAGTTCGTAGAATTTTCTAAAATTGCATGAGAAATAAGTTGGTTATTTACAATTTTTTATATTTTTAACGGGGTAGGTGAATTTATTTAAATTTAACAAAGGAATTTTCCAAAAAAAAAAACTAATTTTACAAATTGGGTTAATTATCCACACAATTTTTGATAATAAATGTATAGCGACAGAGATAGTAGGAAAACAGTATATAGAAAGATAGATAAAGCTAGATGCAAACTAGGTTCAGCTAAATAATAGGCGTTGAAAAGTACTAAAGTTACGTAATTAAGTAGGTACTTTCAACAAAAATGTTTTTCGCAAAATAGACTGCAAAATTAATGGAAAATGGAGTGCGAACGTGAATCGACCGGCCTGTATTGATAGTTAATAATTTCTACTGGAAACTATTACGATAGCTGTCTATTAAGCGTGAATTACCGTTTACATAAGGAACAATAGGAAGATACGCGACAAGCTAGATACCTTCTGACACTTTGATCGGTTAGCATTCACTTAGCACAGCAAATAGAAGTTGGAAAATAGTAAGTAGGTATATGGAAATATTGGAAGGAATAAAGGAACGGGCTTACTCCCTTTTGGTGTTGACCTCTGATGCTCTGCAAGCCCTCGAAGTCCTGTCACGGTCGCCACTTATGTTCGGGCGAAGTCCAAACACAGAAAATTGGTTAGGTACTTTTATATTTAGTAAGTTTAGGTACAGTTTACAAGGTTTTAGGTTCTTGATAATATTGGTCGTTCACACTGGCGGTCGGTGGCCGATTACCGGCGCGCGCGCCGGCGCGCGCCGGTCTGCTGTGACGACGGCGATCCCCTCTCGGTGTGGTGGCACCCCCGCGCCCGGAACTGGTTTGCGGCGCAAACAATAATAAAAGTTTCATTCAATTCCATCGCACACTCACTGAAATGTAACCGATAACAAACCGACAGGCTGGAAACTTGGCGCCGATTTTCAGGGCTCTTGAACCTAGACTCAACCAGTATCTCTCAGTATCACATAGAAAAAAAACAATTACGAAGTTCTTCTGTAATGTGACAATTATCACATTCTGTCTACCTTATTGTAAATGGTATGCTTAGGTAAGAGTTAATTTTCTTAATACAATTAGATTTGCGAATTGGGACACGTCATTCCACTGAGTATTCTAATTAACTTATAATCGTCTTCATGTCGGTGATATAAAATGGGAGTAATTATACTCAGAACGAACGTTTTTTTTATTCTGTTTCCATTTACGGACGACGTATTTATTATAACTGAGGAAGTTAAAAGAATATGTTGTTAACGATTTTCTGAAGAAGGAATTCATACATTCACCACTGCTCCTTTATACTACTGTGCTCCTAGCACTATGAACTCGCAACTAAACAAGTCTGCGTCGGATACGGAACTTAATCTGGTGGGCAGTGGAAATATAACACCGACTAATTATGTATTTAGAAGAATGAAGAGAAGCAGAGAGGATATGGACGACAGGCTGACTGAGCAATTAAATGAATTTAAAGAAGAAATAAGAAAGATGATGACACTTTTTACAGCTAACCATGGCAGTGAAATGATGAAAATCACTTCAACTCTGAAGGAAATTCACCTATCTAACTGTAACATAGAAAACTCGATCGCATCTCTTACTGCACAAAATGAAGAATACAAACAGAAAATTATTCAGTTGGAGAACCAAGCCACAGAAGATAAAAAAAAATTAGTTATATTGGAGAATAAAATAGAGGAGATGCAGATTGGAAGTAGAAAAACTAACTTTGTTATAAAAAACGTTCCGAGGATAAATAATGAAACAAAAGAAGATCTGATAGCAATGGCCTTATTTTTATCCCAAACGATTGGCTGTAACGTCAACAGATATGACATCAAGGACATTTACAGAGTGCGCGGTAGAAACTTGGAACAGCAAAGATCCCCTATAGTTGTGGAAACGGGCTCCACCCTTCTAAAAGCTGAAATAATGAAAACAGCTAAGGTTTTTAATATAAAACAAAAATCTAAACTATGCTGCAAGCATCTTGGCTTTAAAACGCAAGAAGATGACCCCATATTCTTATCAGAGCATCTGACCACCAAGGGTTCCCGTCTGCACTTTCTGGCACGAGATTTAGTTAAATCTGGATCCTATAAGTACTGCTGGACGTCATACGGCAACGTGTATGTAAAAAAGGAAGATCAAGCACCAACCATCATTATTAAAAGCGAGGAGCAAGTCCACAAACTAACACTAGCTAAATGACTATTTGTACGTTGTAGCTTTTATTACTATTTTTTTCATGTACTACATAATGTAAGCTCGCTAGTATTATCTTGTATCGTTAAAATGTATAACAGTTCATTTTATATAGGATGGCTGTATTTTTATATTGTCTTTGCGCTGGTTGCTATAGTTGTTGATCTAGTTAAAAATATGTTTGATTTATTGTTGTCTAACATCTTTGTGTCTCACTCTCACAAATACAATTCATACATGCATACATATACTCCCAATATACATCCATACGACACACTCTCAACTTTCACACAATGTTACACCACATACACAAATCACGTACACTTCTATACCCTATATACCTTATTGTACACTAAATATATAAAAAAAACAAGAGGACAAGATCTCTCAGATAATATAATATATGCTTGTAATCCTGATTGTAGCTTGGTTAATAACATTGGACACAAACGCTCTGAAATGACGTTGTACTCTAGCATGCCCTTAGAATGAGTGATTCATTACAAAATATTACTGAGATAGATAAAATAGAGGCTGCACGAGCTTTTGAATGTGGCTGCGCAGAGCTCAATAAACACATTTTAAATGTAAACAAAAATGACTTATCCATTTTATCTCAGAACATAAGGAGCATATATTGTAATTTTGATGATTTCTTGTTGACGGTATCTATCATGAAATTTGAAGTGGACATCATTATTTTAACAGAGTGCAGGCTGAACGCAAATAAACCTATTCCACAATTGAGTAACTACCAATCGTATATGACCACACGGCAGCTGAACCAAAATGATGGAGTCGTAGTTTATGTTAAAAGCACACTAAAACCCCGAGTTAAGGAAATCTCACTATCACAAGCCTCTTGCCTACAGCTAGACGTATTAAATAACATTATCCTATGTATCTATCGATCTCCATCAAGTACTAATACTGATAGTTTCATAGACTCACTCAATACTCATCTAGACTCCATAACTTCACAAAAAAGTATTGTTATCGCGGGTGACATAAATATTAATATTATAACGAAGCCGACCGAACAGTCTCATGAACAAAAAAATAGAACAAACTACCTCAACATGCTGTCTCTTCATGGTATCCTGCCTGGGCATTTGCTACCGACTAGAGATAAAACCTGCCTAGATCACTTTATGTTAAAAATAAATAAGAAAAAGTTTTCCGCTACCATTGCTATCCTACATTCTACCATCACGGATCATTTCACAACTCTTCTAGTTTTGTCTAAGCAAAAATATAAACAGGCTATACCTAAAACTACTACTTCACTTAACTATGAACAGGCTTTAACACAGTTACAAGAAAAGAACATGAGTGATTTGCTTTTTTGTGATGATCCGGATGATTTATGTAAACTCCTGTTGCAATCTCTTACAGATACTATTAACTCGAACACAACTACAGTCAATATTCCCAGCAGCAAACGCATTATCAAACCATGGATAACTGAAGGAATATTGCGCTGCATACAGAATCGTAATAAATTTCAAAGGATGCTTCGGCTTGACCCGGATAACTTAATTCTAAAAATAACTTACACACGATATAGGAATTATTGTAACAATTTACTAAAAAGGTTAAAAAGAAAATACGAAAAAGATCTTCTTTCAAATTCAATAAAAAATTCAAAACAACTCTGGAAAAATATCAAATCTATAACATACACTAATAAAACAGATAATCAAAATACAGAATTGCTAAACTTAAAGCCATCCCCCACCGAATCTATAAATTTCATGAATAATTATTTTGCTAATATAGGCTTTGAGCTAGCTCAGCAAATTCAACCTGAAACTACGAATTACCCTACTCCACTCAGTGATGCACTAACACAAGTTAATTCTTTTGTGCTTCTCGAAACCGACTGTGATGAGGTATATAGAACTCTAATGAATCTTAGGTCCAACAGTGCTTCGGGCTGGGATAATATATCCACTAAGTTTTTAAAACACACAAGCATGGTAGTGGTCCCCATCATCACACATCTTGCAAATCTGTGCTTTACGAAAGGAATGTTCCCGGCCCCGTTAAAAGAAGCCATAATCACGCCAGTGCACAAGGGTGGAGATAGAGACGATATCAGTAATTATAGACCAATTTCAGTTTTAACTGCTTTATCAAAAATTATTGAAAAACTAATAAATACTAGACTACTAAATTATTTAAACAAATTTAATATATTATCCGACTCGCAATACGGCTTCAGAAGAAATATGTCTACGGAAGATGCTGTTAGTGCTCTGTCCTCTCTAATAACCAAACATCTAGACAATGGACAAAAGTGCCTCACTGTCTTTTTAGACCTCAAAAAGGCGTTTGATACCGTCTCTACCTCTATTCTTGCAAACAAACTGGAAAAGATTGGCGTTCGGGGAGTAGCTCTTGACCTTTTAAAGGACTACCTTTCAAACAGGACGCAAAGAGTGAAGATTGGCCAGCATATCAGTGGTGACGCGGCTGTATTGTTCGGAGTTCCCCAGGGAAGTGTTTTGGGCCCAACCCTCTTCTTAATATATATAAATGACCTCTGTAGTATGATAATACCAAATGCTAAAGTTTTCTCCTACGCCGACGATACAGCCGTTGTCTTCTATGGGAGCTCTTGGCACGAAGTCAAGGATCATGCTGAGGCAGGTATCTCTCGTGTCGCTGAATGGCTAAAATTCAATCTCCTAACGCTAAATACCTCCAAAACCAATTTTATATGTTTTAGCATTTCTAAGCGTAATGAACCAACTGATGAGTTTGGTATCGTTATACATTCATGTAAGGGTGCATACGGCAATAATTGTGACTGCCCAAATATTCGCAAAGTTACCGAAGTTAAGTATTTGGGTGTAGTAGTGGATAATAGACTAACCTGGTACCCTCATGTAGAGCAAGTTACCGCCAGAATTAGAAAGTTAAGTTGGTTGTTCAAAACCCTAAGACATGTTGCACCAGTGGTAAAAGCGAACAACCAAAGCCCGTCAAAAAATTTACTCACACAAGTTTACCTTGCACTTGTACAATCTGTGCTCGGATACTGTATTCCGGTTTGGGGAGGTACAGCAAAGACCAAATTAATCCATCTAGAACGAGCACAACGCGCACTCCTAAAGATTATGCATTTTAAAAAGCTTAGATTTCCTACTGTGGACCTTTATCAGATCAGTGATGTACTCTCTGTCAGAAAGCTGTTCATAGTTCGAACAGTATTAAAAAAGCACAAGTCTTTGCCCTTTAATGCGGGTATTACCGCGAAAAGAAGAAAGTTTAGCATAGCGGATATACCTTCAACTAAGACCAAATTTGCATGTAATCAATATAGTAAACGATCAGCTCAATTGTACACACACACACAGTCTTTAATATACTCTCTTTTTAATTTCTTATTTTGTTAAACTAGATTTAGTATTCTGAACTAAACTTTAATTTTAAAATATTGTGTTAAGTATCACGCTATACAAAATAGGGAGGGGCGGAGTCTTCTACTACAGGCATTATTTGTCTAAAAGAAGATTCCGAACACAACAATTGTAAACCAATTATTTGACACAATAAATTTTAATTTATTTAAAAAAAAAAAAAAAAAAAAAAAAAAAAAAAACATGTTTGTGCCAATGGTAATGATTCGAAATAATGTATTTTGCAAATATAAAATTATGTAAACAGATCAAAACATTTAAATTGCTTCTAAATTCTTTTTCTGATTAGATTTCTTTCACTATTGATAAAAATAGAAAAAGGATGAATAATTTAAATCTTTGGATAGGGAAGGGACCGTTTGGACCACAAATAATATATTTAATAAATCGTCCGACCCTACTTATCTACAGATTTACCTACCGTGAAGGTAATCAAATCGAGACGACTAAACCCTTTGCACACAAACGGTGTTTCTAATTTTATATTGAACCCTTTAAGGAAAGAAAATCTATTAGCTTTGCTAAAGCCAAAGTGGACTAAAGAAAAAGTATTCGATACCTGTAGAAATATTTTGAACCCAAAAACAAATATACCACTGTTAACTTTATTTATAAAGATATAGTAGTAGGTGCTTTAGATACCTGGATGTTCAAAAGCAATTATGGACAATTCTCGTATTTTTAAGGAACTTTCGCATTGAAATCTTATTCGTAAACTGTCAAAAATATCCCAAATTTCTTACATTTTGACAAGTATTGTTAACCCCCTACGGAAAGGGGCTAGTTTTTAAGTTTGATGTGTGTAACTGTGTGTTTGTGTATATGTGTATTTGTGTATCTGTATGTGGCATCATACCTACTAAATGGATGAACCGATTTCAATTAAGTTTTTTGTTTGAATGGTGACTTTATCAAAGGTGTTCTTAGCTAAGTTTGATGAAAATCGGTTAAGCCTTTCAAAAGTTATGGGCTTTTTACTGTTTGAATCGGGCAGTTTTCACAAGATATCGTGTCATAATTACATGTTCAATATAGATTCTTGATCGAAACGTGTCTGCTGTTAGATAAACTATGTAGTCTATACCAATACCAATATTATAAAGGGGAAAGATTTTTTTGTTTGTTTGTACCGGATAGGCTCCGAAACTACTGGTCCGATTTCAAAAATTCGTTCACCTATGGCAAGCTACATTATTCCCAAGTAACATAGGCTATAATTTTGTCGGAAGCGAAGCCGCGGGGGTAAGCTAGTATGAAATAAAAACATGTCGGGAGTTTTTAAAATTTGACTTGTTTAATACTGATTGTCGCCAAGATGATATGACTTGAATGTGATTATTTTTTAAGTACAAAGACGGGGTTTCTGGTTTTAGTGCAGATTTTGTCAAGCAATTTTCAAAAGACGAGAAAACTGATAACATCTAAGCATCAAGACCAGCCTTGTTGTTATAAAAGCCAGATATGCAATGATTTTGTCGATTTCTTATATACGTAGTTGTATCTAAAGACACAGCCAAATTAAACAGAAATTTATCCAATTTCATTACCAAAGGTCTGATAACGACGCAATGCAGATAAGACCGACATCCATCTGTAAGTGAATGTGGCCTGAATAAATATACAGCCTAAAGTAATCCTCGGTTTAGCGTTTAGCGGCAACCTAATTTGTTAAGCTAACAGAGTCTGCCTAAGTTCCCAACGGTTTTACTGAAGATGCTCAAATAGTGTAATAGTGTGTGTGTGTGTAAGTGAAAAATAACTTTATTTTTGGAAGTCGGTGTCTTTGGTAAGTACCATTTTTTTGCGTTACGGACATCGAGTTCCAAAAATAAAGTTATTTTTCACTTTTTGGTTGCCCCTACATAATAGGCAAGTACCTAGTTAAGTAAGGTACCTAGGTACCTTACTTAACATGCCAAAATAGATTACTCAACAGAACCGGTGAAATGAGGTTGTACCAAGGTGAATTGCACACATCTGCGTACCCCTTTAAAGCGTACTGGCGTGATGTTATTTTATGAAATGGTATAAAACAATAAACAGACATGCGATTACAGCAATCCCGAGAGATTTGCCGTTATTTATTGAAGAGTTCTGTTGTATATCTCCGAGGTTCTTCACCTGATCTTCACAAAATTTAAATTGATCCAATTTCGGTACATGTTTTTTCAAAACAAAAAAAAAACTAACATAAAGTCGAACATAGAACCTCCTCCTTTTTGGTAAGTCGGTTTAATACACACAACGTATGACCTAGCGAGCCCTGACAACATGCGCTTTATCTAAGTAATTTTTTATAAATTTGCAAAAAAACGAGTCTTTTTTTTTCATCATCTACTTGATCGATTAATTAGAATTTGTTTTTTTGTACCCCGTCATCACCCCTATTGCGCAACTTGATGGCAAAAAAAAGATGGCTTAGGTTTTGGGTTTCTGTGGTTTAGTGGATTGATTACCTAAAACTATGGAAGGACTAATTGTACCCCTGATTAACCACTAATAAATACACGGCTTTAAAAAGGCAGAGGTCATGGGGGGTGGGGGGGGACTTACGCACTTAAAAATGGTTCCCTCAAAACTGTCACTACCACATAGTGACATAGCGCCAAAGGTTGCTCCCTTTGCGGATTATTTGTCCTGATGGCTCGACGCGATTCTCTTTTTATCATATCCATATGCAACTTTTACTAATCAAAATTGCAAGTTAAAAACAATTCAATGCAATGCAATTTGACCGATTTGCCCATGAAATTTTCTTTGAAAGTACATGCGTGGTATTGACTATTATATAGACGCAATTTAAATTGTGTCGGGCCCTCAGGAAAGTACCTACATTTTCTTGAAAGATTCTAAGAATAGCTGTTGTAAAAAACAAAATTGTAACAGAAGACGCATTGTTTCTTCGTTTTTCATTCATCAAGCTAAAATGTTCCTGAAAAATATTAATTACCGTATACGTTTAACTGTTTATATTTCAATATCAAATATCCAAGTCTGCATTATATATTTGTTGTGCAATAAGAAGAAAACAATCGATTTTAAACTCTATTGGATTTTATTCAGAGTTGATTGGCAATATCGTATTACTGTTTTCTAGCGATTTAACAATACTGACGTATACAGTATTTATTTAAATAGGTATACATTGATAAATCTGATCTGATTATAAATCTGTTTTTTATTTCAAATACAATTATTTTTTGTTGGCAATATGTTTACAAGCAATCTAGAGTATATTGTTATACGATTATCTCTCGTAGTCATATTATGCTGTAGACATAGTGACATTATATCAGCGATAACAATTGTCATGTAGCCCAAAATGTGTGAGTTTGACATTCGCTAGGTACAGAAATGTCTCGTGATCAATAGAGGCTTTCGAGCTTGACTTTGCCGCTAAGACCGCTGGTGTAGCGTGAGGTCATCAAAATATCAATGTATGTAATGTCAAAATATTCATAGATTTATGGCTTTTACCGCAAGTTTATTTGTATATTTTCCAAGTATGACAGATTAGGATATTAACAATAGGGTTTTAACAACCACTGCTCTGCAATTTTCCGAAACATAAAACTCTATTTTATGTTTCGGAAAATTGTATCGTCTTTTTTCCGGAAAAACCGGGGCAGCGCTAAACTACAGCATCCTCGATTTTGTATTTAATTGCACTTCTAGGGCATTAGAGAAGACTTAAATTAAAACCTTGATTCCTTGATTTTGTGCCTTTATTAAAAACGTTTAACAGCTATATTTAAGGACCTTACTCACCTGTGGCGCCAACTGGTGAGCATAAAAACGGAACCCATCGTTCCTTGCGTTTTGCACTTTTTGACAATTGGTATTACTGATAGAACGTCACTATGCCTGCAACTTAAGTAAACGCCGTGTCACTTAATGATAGTGACTCAATAACCATCCTTTTAAAAACATTGTAACCCTTTGTGTAAAACTAAAACTCCAAGCAATACTAAAGTCTACCCAAACATGACCCAACATGACGACACAAACACTCAAATATCGACTCAAACATGTCGCACTCGACACTACAAAATGCATGATGCATTTCGTAAAAATAACATTATCCTCGCATTTAGAAATAAACAACAATCATTATGAAGATATACTAAGAAACAAAAGGAGAAAAGGGGAAAACAATGAGTTTATTTGTTAAAGTGAGTAAGCCTCGTAGCCGCGTACAATTTCCGAGAACGCTTGCATTGGAAGCTCGTACGAGTCATAAGTTACGCATTGTTGTGACTAACTTGAAAGAGATATAGGGTTGGCATGTTTGTACAACTTAAATCCACAAATAAAACCCAAGCCTTTTTCTCATGGGGTAAGACAAAATTCTCACCTTCTCGTTTTGCTTCGTTTAAGTTCAGTCCCTGCACCAGACTTCTTCTCAAGAAAATCCCTTATCTGTGTATGTTTTCTATGGCTTTCCTTTCTGATATTTCCACTCAAATCTAACTTGTAAATACGTTAACTTATACCAAGTAAAACAAACCAATTAAAGCACTTTATACTTTAGAAGAAACGTATTATGAGCATCTTATTATTTTGACAATCTCGGGACCCTGGGTCCCGGTCTTGTGAAAGGCATGCAAGGGGCTGAAGCCAACACGCAGAGGCCTGGTTAGGCATGTATCAAGAAATGTGACACCAACCAATGATTAACCCTGTATGGAATACGCAAGTGCACCCAAGGGCAAACCCTAGTTGGTGCAGGACTATTGCAAAATGTGGGCAATAAAATTTATTGCGCTATAGGTTTGGTAGGCTTAGTGGATCGATTGCCTAAGACTATAGGAGGACTTCTGGCCCCTGCCTGTCCACTGTTGAACTATACGACTGTAAAATGGCAAGCGGTGACTTGCACACTCAATTAATGGGCCCCTTTAATGGGTCACTAGCACTTTAGTGATGTAGCGCTAATGGGGCAACATATCCGGAGGTGCTTTAGGATTGGAGTGGTTGGCTATCAGGACAATCCTAGAGGTACGGTTAGCATCTTATTATTATCAGTATAAGACGTTCTTTTACCTCGTACACCAGCTGTCTCCATTTTTAACATAGCGTAACTATTAGGCAGAGGTAAACCCAAATTTCAGAAATTTCAAATGGAAAAACCCAGGACACCATTTTCTGTACCATTAGACCAATAAGGTAGACCCGTCTCGGTTTTGATATTATTTGGCCAACCTATTTCATTTTACAGAATCTATCCATCGTTATCTTAGCTTTTTGCTCGAATACAAGGAAAGGGTTATGTTTTTCGTGCGTAACTTGTATGTGTGTAATATTATTTATTACCTCATTATCTTTAAAACCGCTTGGCGGATTTATATAATTTAGTCATCGTTAGATGCTACTTAACCACCCATGTGATCTTAAATGAGAGGCATTAAAAACAAACGAACATGGCTGATTTTGGCGATTTTCTTTCTTTCTATATTGTGCGGGTCCCAATATTTTTTAATTCCATGTATATCGAGTGGGTTATCAAAACAAAATGCAGGGTTTTAAGAGGTGTTTAAAAATATATTTAACACTTATAAATGACTTAAACCAATTGTAACGTTGTACTCGGCTGCTAACGCATCTGAATCTGAGTAGAAAAAAATAGGAAATAAAAAGTACCTAATTGCGCTTGCAGCTGATGTTTTTAACTGGCAATACTGCAATGAGTAATTAAATACTGTCGCAGACTCCGCGCACGGAACTGTTTTGTTGAATGTTGGTAGTTGACTTCCCTCTCAATAGGTATGACTGACGCTCGCGGACTTCCTGCGGTTCGAGAACGGTCAGTCCAGTCAGTCTCGACCGGCGTTGACTTGACACTACGCAGCAGAGAGTGACAGTGTCGGAATAGGCTAATCATACCTCTGCCACCTTCTTATAGTCACGTAGAAAGAAATATTTCTTGCATTACCTGCACATTACCGTGGACAATAGAAAATTAATTAATCTCAGTGTAACCCCAAATTGGGGTTCTTCTATACCGGACAATCCTCCGTGTTGCTACAAGGGCTGAGGCTGGACTACCCTACGTGCTACCCTCCGATACGAAGATCGACCTATCTACCTGGCTGCCACCAGTCACCTACGTTCTGGAACTACAGGATAGTGGTTTTCTTTCGGCGGTCTAGAACCTAACACGCGCTCGATGTCGAGAACTCACACCAGTCTCTTGCTGGGTTTCTATTTTTTATTTTATATAATATTTTTTTAAATAAATTTTTGTATCTACCCTCTCTTCGAGAGTTTAATTTACCTGCCTGGCCCCTAACCGTTACAGTGGCGCCCATACTAGTGGTAGATATCGAGTCGTGTTTGGTTTTTTTCTGCTAGGCATTTCTTTTAGTTTTCTTGGTGCTGGCTGTCTATTTCAGTAGTGTTAGTGTAATACCATGATTACAAGTTGCCAAAAGTGATATTTCTTCTTGCTCTCGCGTATCATTTTGATAAAATTAAACTATAGAAATCTTAAACTACCCACAATTTTATTTCTAATGCACGTTTTGGTAGCTTGAGTATTTGATTTTGTTCTGTTACTCTGTTTGTGTTTAACTATTTATATTTCGTATATGTGAATTTTGCAACACACACCTCTCGGGTAAATTGTGAAATTGTACTATTGTTTTTTATTGTTTCCTTTTCTTTTGAAATATAACGAATATGTCCTATCACATAAAATTTTTATCGTTACAAAAGGCGGAACTAGAATACGAAGTAGCGGTACGAGGTGGAGTAAGTGCCGATTCCGTAAACGAGCTGCGAAAACAAATTGTAAAATTGTCAACTACCCTCCCTTCAGAAGATATTTTAGAATCACATTTAGATCCAATTGAAGACTTAAAAGCGGTCAAAGAGTCCCTGTTAAAGTCACATAATAGTATAATAACCCTTAAATCAAAATTTGAAAGAAATTTGTACATTCGCACTGAAACCTTATTGCACCACGTATATCATCGGCTAAATCGAATTAATTACACAGCCGGAGATGTAGCGGAAGTGTATAAAATTTGCTTGTCTAACTTCTAAAGACAAAAGACAAGACAAAAGATATTTATTTCAACTGGGCCACCAAGCGGCACTTTTGAATGTCACAATTTAAATTTAAATGGAATACAAGTTGATTCTACCGTGCATTCGGAAAGTAGCTAGTTATGGAGAAGAATGCACAAGAAACTCCATACTTTTTAAATTTACATGGAATAAAAGTTGATTCTACCGTGCATTCGGAAAGTAGCTTGTTATGGAGAAGAATGCACAAGAAACTCCATACTTACTCTTTTAAAAAAAAAATGATTCTACCGTGCATTCGGAAAGTAGCTTGTTATGGAGAAGAATGCACAAGAAACTCCATACTTACTCTTTTAAAAAAAAATGATTTTTACAATATTTAGGTACATGAGTACATACATTAAATAAATTCACATATGTGAGGACAATGCACCCACAATAGCACTACACACTATACTATGTAAAGGTATAAAGTATTAAAAGTACTCACACATGTACTGTGCAGTTATACAATAGGTACTAGAAAAACATCAACATCCGAAGCAGTTGAGTTATGACCAATCCCAACTGACGGCGCCCGTTCACGAACATGACGCATGAATCGGCACCACCCAGCTCAACCATCATGAAGGGAACCGAATGATCCAACACACGCGCCACCATCAGAGAGACATTTGAGAGAGCATGACACACTCAACTGCCAGGGCACACACAAGTCAACGAACGACACATAGGTATAGCAAATGGTAGATTTACAGTTGGGTACATAGTACCCACACACGTGCTGTGCAGCTATACAATACTAAAAGAAATCGAGTCTATACAACACAAACATATCATTTGTTTTTGCGCCCTAGTGGTTGTGGAGCAGGACTAGCATTGAGCCAAGCATTTTTATCAGTGATATAATCCCCCAACTTATAATATGCCTGCCTGCATAGTGTGCGTTTTATACAATTTTTAAATTTCGTCTCATTCAGTTCTAGAATATGGGGAGGAATTTTATTGTAACATTTCGTACAGTACCCCATGAAAGATGAGGCCACTTTTGCCAGTCTGAAACCTGGTTGAACTAATTGGTCCCTATTTCTAGTAATGTAATTATGTCTGTCTCCGTTTTTACTAAAAAGATGTAAATTCTTTCTCACGTACATGATGTTTTCATAAATATATTGACAAGGAACCGTCATGATGTTAATGTCCTTAAACAGTTCCCTTAGAGAATCACGGCGGCGAAGATTGTAAATCGCTCTGATGGCTCGTTTTTGCAGAATAAAAATAGACTCAATGTCTGCAGCCCTTCCCCATAGTAAGATACCGTAAGACATTATACTATGAAAGTAACTAAAATAGACTAGCCTAGCGGTATCCACATCAGTAAATTGACGAATCTTTCTGACAGCATAAGCTGCCGAACTCAGCCGCCCCGCAAGTGATACTAAATGAGGACCCCATTGTAACCTTGAGTCTAGCGTGATCCCCAGGAAAACCGTTTTATCGACGAATTCGAGCTTCTCCTTGTTTAATATAATGTCACAATCAGTACTTTTGACATTTGGCAACGAAAATTTTACGCATTTGGTTTTTTTACCATTTAATACTAAATTATTGGCAGTGAACCAATCCTGAACCTGCCGTAGCGCGTTATTTACGTCGTCAACCTGACAAGCACGTCTATTTACTTTAAAAACTAAAGATGTGTCATCAGCAAATAACACCATATTTAGTTTGCCTTCGAATAACTTCAATAACCTCAATACCCAATATAAGGATATGACTTTGCTTAAGCCACAAACTGCCTCGACCACTCAGCTTCAGGTGTCTGCTAAACCAGAGCCAGTCCATGAAACAAATCCAGTTAATGTCGCTGTCAGTTGCGAGCGTAGGCTGTTTTCTGAGATTGGCAAACTGAAATTCTCCGGAAAAACTTGCGTCCGAGCATTTATTCAGAGGGTAGAAGAATTTATTTTGAGCAGAGCAATACCTCGCGAACAAATGGTCTCTTTCGCGTATGAGATATTTACAGACGATGCTCTACACTGGTTCAGATGTGTTAGGGAGCGGGCTAGTACTTGGGATGATATTGTTGATTTGCTTAAGCAAGATTTTAGTCAAAGTGACTTCGACTACAAATTTTTATCCGAAATAAGAGCACGCACACAGGGTGAACTAGAAAATATAACCATTTACATTTCTATTATGCGCGGCATGTTTTCTCGTTTGGATAGGCAGTTGGCTGAAGAGGATCAATTAGAGATATTATTGCATAACATTCGACCTTGCTATGCTAGTACGCTGGCGTCCTCTGCAGATATAACCGATATAAGTAGTCTTCAAAAACTATGTAGAAATTACGAAAACATACAAACTAGGCTCAAACAGTTTCGCGAACCGCCTAAGGACACTGCCGAAACCTTAGCACCAGAATTCGCGTATAAAAAACAACCGAGCAGTAGTCATTCTACTAACTACAAAAATACAAATTTTAATTTTAAATCTCACTACACTAAAAATAATTACGATAATAATAACTTCAAAAATAAAAATACCAGCGAAACTAATACCAATTTACACGTCAATGAAATATCCCATGCGTCTAAAGATAAGAACAAACCCGTATATTGTCCTAGGTGCAGATCTAAATCACACTCATTGGGATCATGTAAACAACCACATTTCCTTATCTGCTTTAAGTGTGGAAAGGAAGGTGTGAAATTTCCAGAATGTACCAATTGCCACTCTAACATGACAAAAAAACTAGGTGGCAAGGGTTGCGGAAGCAGTAATGGTACCAATAATTTCGATAGAAATGATTGGGAAAATTGGCTAAAAACTGTTACAAAATTCTTTTCATGCTATTCTGTTTCTTCGATCCGTGACACTAGAAGAGATTACACACGGCCTTATGTCTCAGTTAGTGTTAACAATAAATCGGTCATTGGGTTACTTGATACAGGTTCTGCCGTTACTATAATGGGAAACGACTTCCATAAGAGTTTGATTCCATCAAAATGCCAATCGAACATCAGTCAACCTATGACATTTGTTGCAGCGGGTGGACAAAGACTTTCTTCCTTGGGTTTTATTTCAATGCCTTTTGCATTTGAAAATCAAATACATAATTTAAATGTCCACATCATTCCGGAAATAAAAAATTCATTAATCCTAGGCATGGACTTTTGGCGAAAATTCAGTCTATTTCCTACTCACTTAAACAATATACTATTTTTAAATCAGTCAGACGCTCAGTTAGCTGAACTGAAGCCAGATTGCTCGGAACATCTTCAGTCGTATGATCATTTATCAGAAGACCAGAGGATCACAGCTGATAATATAATTTCACAGTTCCGAGAAATATCATACGAAGTACGAGGTCTTGGCCGTACTTCTCTAATAAAGCATATCATAGACACTGGAGAGGCTGCTCCCATTCGTCAACGGTATTATCGTATGTCTCCAGAGAAGCAACGGATATTAGTGGAGCAACTAGATGAAATGCTAAAGGATGATGTAGTTGAACCTGCCGAGAGTCCATGGTCATCACCTGTACTACTCACACCAAAAAAAAAACTGGTGAGCTTAGGTTTTGCTTAGACAGCAGAAAATTAAACGCCGTCACAAAGAAAGATGCATATAATTTGCCTTACATCTCTGAAATTCTTGATAATTTACGCGACGCTAAATATTTAACCAGCTTAGATCTATCTAAAAGTTTTTGGCAAATTTTGATCAATGAGCAGGACAGGTGCAAGACCGCGTTCTACATACCAACCCGTGGTACTTACCAGTTCAAATCTATGCCATTTGGTCTTACTAACGCACCAGCCACACAACAACGTTTAGTGGACATTTTGTTCTATGGACCGGAATTTGAACACCGCGTTTTTGTATTTGTCGACGATATTATCATTGTGTCATCTAGTTTCGAGCAACATATTTCACTACTACTTCTTGTATTAAATAAATTAAAATTAGCAAACTTAACCATAAACTTTAAAAAGAGTCAATTTTTTCGTGAAAAACTGAAATATTTAGGCTATGTAGTCGATGCTAACGGCTTACATGCTGACCCAGAAAAAGTAGACGCTATTAAAAATTATCCTACCCCCGTTAACAGAAAAGAAGTTCGTCGATTCTTGGGCGCAGCCTCTTGGTATCGCAGGTTTATACCAAATTTTAGTTCTTTGGCTTCACCACTGAACAAACTAACTTCACAAGGCAAAAAAGCACCACCGTTTGTGTGGTCTAAAGATACTGATACAGCTTTTAATAAATTAAAAGAATGCTTAGTATCAGCATCAGTACTCTCGTGCCCCGATTATTCTAAACCGTTTGAAATTCACACCGACGCGAGCGACTACGGTATTGGTGGTGTATTGACACAAAATATTGATGGTGAGGAAAGAGTCATAGCCTACATGAGCAAGTCCTTGTCCAGCCAAGAACGCAACTATAGCACTACCGAGCGTGAAGCCCTTGCTGTTCTAGTGGCGGTTGAGCACTGGCGCTGTTACGTGGAAAACGGACAAAAATTTATCGTTTACACCGACCATTCTGCTCTTAAATGGTTTTTGAAATTAAGTAACCCTACAGGTCGTTTAGCACGCTGGGGTGTACGGCTATCAGCGTATAATTTCGAAATAAGACACCGCCGTGGTTCTGAAAACGTAGTTCCAGATTTGCTGTCTCGTTCTGTACCTATTACCGCGGTTGATAGTGTTCCCATTAATACGCAAACTACTGATGCGTGGTACCTCAACATCTTTAATGGTTGTCAATCTTCCCCTACCTCGTTTCCTAACTATATAATTAAAAGCGGGAAGTTATATAGGTACATGAAATCTATGTGTCCATTGCGCAGGGAATTTGAATGGAAGGAAGTAGTACCCGCGGAATACCGTAGTACCGTAATAGAAAAGAATCATTCCGAACCTTCTGCAGGGCACTTGGGTGTTTTTAAAACTTATAAACGTCTTGCTTTATGTTATTACTGGCCAAGCATGCACGCGGACATTCAGAAATTTATTTTAGCTTGCGATGCGTGCATAGCTCATAAACATCAAACCCATGCCCCTTTGGGAAAAATGGGGGAGCCTAAAGTATGCTCTAGGCCATTCCAAACTATTAGTATAGATCTTGTCGGACCTTTACCACCTTCGAGAAAGCAAAATTGTTATATATTCGTCATTACGTGCTGTTTTACTAAATATTGCCTATTATTTCCTATCAAGCGAGCTACCGCGGAAATCGTTACTAGAATTCTAGAAGAAAATGTATTTCTAGTACATGGGATTCCCTCTACTATTATACTTGATAATGGAAAACAGTTTGTTAGTGCTACTCTCAAAAACATGACTACCAGATATAAGGTTCCCAATTTACATTTTACTCCAAAATACTCACCTCACATCAACACAGTTGAACGTTACAATAAAACGGTAATGACTGCAATTTCTACATTTATTGTAGACGATCAACGTCTCTGGGATCTACTAGTACCAAAGATTCAATTTGCAATAAATAGTTCTGTAAATGAAACAACCGGCTATACTCCGTCATTTCTGGTATACGGACGTGAACTGGTTACATGTGGTTCACACTACATCAATACAGAAAACAATGAAGATGTTGTTTTTGTACCTCGCGATTCTTATGCAGAAAACTTAGGCTATCTATCTTCTATCTTTAACAAGGTGCAAGCAGCGCTTATCCAGGCACATGCCAGAAACAGACAGACATACAATTTACGTAGGAAACCAGCAGAGTTCAATATAGGTGATATTGTATGGAAGCGAACCTTCTATCAAAGTGACAAAGATAAATATTTTACTAAGAAGTTAGCCCCAAAATTTATTAAATGCCAAATTATTGGAAAAAAATCACCATTAGTATACGAATTGGCGGATTCGTCGGGCAAATCTATCGGCCAATGGCATATTAAAGATATGAAGTTAACCAATTACAAGGACTAAATACTTATTACTAAACTTATTACTAAACATACAAACAATATGAAAAAAAAAACAGCTTAATGCAAATCATTGACTATAACTACCCAACTATGATTATTCTATCAAATAACTAATTAAAACTAAATAATACTTATAATCAAATAAAAAACCAACAAATTACCAACCCAAACTACCCACACCACCTACATATAACCAAATTTTAACAGCTCGTATTATTATTTATTTAAATTTAAAATTATATAATTATTAGTCTATGCAAACAGTATTCATAGGAAGATGATCTATAATGACATTAATTCCTATAGTACTATTATTACTATCGGTCCTACAACCATAGTACGAAAGCAATCATGGCTCTACCCCATTGATTTCTTTTCCCAATACCAATGGCCCTACACCATAAGTTTTCTACAGAGTAGTTCAACTCTAAATAAGCGTGAACATTAGCATCCTAGTTAAATTATCAATAAAGAATTGGTTGTATGTAGACTGCTCAGTACTTAACAAAAAAAAAAAAAAAAAAAAACAACACTTGATTCGCGGGAGTGTTTTGTACTGAATTTTAAACGGGACACTTCAAATGTTAGAATGCGGTAACACCGGAACTAAGGTGTTACTGCCGATCAAATGATGAATGAGTGAAGTGTGAAGAATGAAAGGGGAAAGAATGAATGAGCAACGTTGATCAAGTGTCTTCAGAAGCAGTAGAGGCGGATTTTATTTAGGAAAAATCCTACGCTAACAAGGGGGGTACTGTAACGTTGTACTCGGCTGCTAACGCATCTGAATCTGAGTAGAAAAAAATAGGAAATAAAAAGTACCTAATTGCGCTTGCAGCTGATGTTTTTAACTGGCAATACTGCAATGAGTAATTAAATACTGTCGCAGACTCCGCGCACGGAACTGTTTTGTTGAATGTTGGTAGTTGACTTCCCTCTCAATAGGTATGACTGACGCTCGCGGACTTCCTGCGGTTCGAGAACGGTCAGTCCAGTCAGTCTCGACCGGCGTTGACTTGACACTACGCAGCAGAGAGTGACAGTGTCGGAATAGGCTAATCATACCTCTGCCACCTTCTTATAGTCACGTAGAAAGAAATATTTCTTGCATTACCTGCACATTACCGTGGACAATAGAAAATTAATTAATCTCAGTGTAACCCCAAATTGGGGTTCTTCTATACCGGACAATCCTCCGTGTTGCTACAAGGGCTGAGGCTGGACTACCCTACGTGCTACCCTCCGATACGAAGATCGACCTATCTACCTGGCTGCCACCAGTCACCTACGTTCTGGAACTACAGGATAGTGGTTTTCTTTCGGCGGTCTAGAACCTAACACGCGCTCGATGTCGAGAACTCACACCAGTCTCTTGCTGGGTTTCTATTTTTTATTTTATATAATATTTTTTTAAATAAATTTTTGTATCTACCCTCTCTTCGAGAGTTTAATTTACCTGCCTGGCCCCTAACCGTTACACAATTCTAAAAAAAAATAACAAAAATGTATTAATAATAGAGTCCTTATTTTGATAGAAATTCTATGATAATATTCAAAACTACGCTGAAAGGTCAGTGCTAAAATTAACTTTTTTTTATTATTTGTTATAAGCTCGCGTTTGACACTATCTCGCCTGATGTTAAGTGATGTTGTGGTTGAAGGTGAAGCACGCTTGCCCAGAAGTAACCTTTTCACTCTTGACTTGAAGACCCCTAGGTTGTAGCTATCAGGAAACTAAGACGCCGGCAGGGAATATTATAATCACTAACATTCGCAGACATGTTGCCCAAAAACTGTGAGTCTTTTGGGAAGCATGCAAAAAATAATGCTTTCTTCATCAGGCAATACACAGTATTTCGGCTTTATACATCTGGATTTTTTCAGTAGCAGTCCGGAGCCTGAATTTGTGCCCCGTTAGTGGCAATAGGCTCACCTTTATTATTCGGGACTGAAACATAACTGGTGAAATAGGTCTCTATAGGCCTACTAGGCTTCTGCCCAACTCTTCGGATTCCCCGATGGCTTATGCAGAAGTATGTAGTAAGGGGTATAAGCGTGGTCTTATCTAATCGAATACCTTCAAACGAGCCATTCTTATATATATGTATATATATATAATCTAAATCTCGGAAACGGCTCCAACGATTTTCATGAAAATTAGTATGCATGCGATTTCGATGGCGACAAATCGATCTCCTGAGCAGAGCTCGGTCACCCAGGTACTGTTATATTAAATTACTACCTTTTGCTCGCGGCTTCGCCCGCGTAAAAAGTGTTTTATCATCCAAAGGGAATACAAGCTATCCTTTGTCCTTCCCGAGGTCTCAAACTATCTCCATGCCAAATTTCATCTCAATCGGTTCGGTAGATCCAGAGATTACCCCATGTAACCTTACAAACTTCACCTCTTTATAATATTAATATAGGTAGTATAGATTCGTTTATTCGTTTTATTTCCTTATACTACTCTTAATGTTGTCAAAAGAAATCGATCAATATCAATACACGCAATAATAGGTACGCCATTGAAAACCAAGAAATGCGGAAAACATAGACGTCAAAAGGAAAAAAATATGAGAGTGTTTGATTTATAAAAGTAAGTATTACTTGATATTTGTCGTCATTGTTTATTCTCAGAATTTCCTTTATTGGGGCGTAATGGCAATTGTATTAGGAGTAAATATTTATTGGTTCGGTAGCGATGCTCTTTTACATTTGTATTGAAGCCCTTGTCAGGTGTTTACTAGGTACCTAAATGCCGCCGGGAGCATGTTTTTTTATAGAACTTGTCCGTTCTGCTTAAAATAGAACGACGCGACGCTCAAAATGGCAAAGGTTTGGCAGTATGTTGACTCCTGATATGATTTAGAAATTATCTCTGATCAGGTTGTAGCATCCATAGAAATGATATACATATCGGATAATATCAAAGACCCAGACACCAAAATATTTGGGCATAGACAACGAGACATTTTGGTAACGTTAACGATTCTATATATTTTGGACTTCTTGTCAATAATGTCCATTACTGGTAGGATGTTACTTTGTTTAGAAGCTTAGGTATTTGAGAAATAGATATTAATGCTCAATGTACACTCTTTTAAACAATCACTCTCTCCACTCTTTTTTTTTATTAACTAAGGCTACAAAAATATACACTTAAACCAAAAACTACTCTCTAAACCTAAAAATATACTAAACTAAAATATGGCATCGAAAAACTCCTACATATCGTTGTGCACTGGTTATTTGCCCAAAAGACTGGCAGCATGGAGATTATAATAGAATAGATGGGTTACATTATTTTTATTACGGAGATCAGATGGATCTCAATTAATGATATTTGGTGAGCAGCGGTAAAGGGTAAAGGCCCCGATTTACGTGTCGTATGTACTTGGTTCGAACCGGAAGCAGAGCGAGTAAACGAGGAGCTCGTGGTTAAATAATAACAGCTGCACGGGTCGATCTTCAAGGTTAAGCAACGCTTGACGAGGTCGGTCCGTGGATGGGTGACCATTTCAACATAGCGAGTTTCCTCCGTGCCTCGGAAAGCACGTTAAGCCGTTGGTCCCGGCTGTCATTTGAAGATCATTGACAGTCGTTACGGGTAGTCAGAAGCTTGAGATCTGACACCAGTCTTGCCAAGGGGTACCGTGTTACCCAGTTACTGGGTTGTGGAGGTCAGATAGGCAGTCGCTCCATGTAATGGAGTTTCTTGTGCATTGTTCTCCATAACAGCACGGTAGAATCAACTTGTATTCCATTTAAATTTAAATTGTGACATTCAAAAGTGCCGCTTGGTGGCCACCAGTTGAAATAAATATCTTTTGTCTTTGTCTTTTTGTAAAACACTGGTACTCAGCTGAATCCGGTTAGACTGGAAGCCGACCCCAACATAGTTGGAAAAAAGGCTAGGCAGATGATGATGTCCTGGGTTCGAGCCCAGGCAGGCACTTTACTTTGTGTAAATTATTTCATCACCACTGCTCTTAAAACGGTGAAGGAACACATCGTGAGGAAACCGGCTTATACTAGAACCAAACATTCGAAGACATGTGACATCTACCAACCCGCAATGGGCCCGCGTGGTGGGTTAAGGACCATTCCTTCTCTCACAGAAAGAAGGCCTGCATCCCAGCAGTGGGAACATTAAAATGGTGTGATTATGATGATTTTTGCTGGGCGAAGAAAATTACATGTTTATCTGTTTGGAAGCCAGAAAAACATAGCCTTCAAAATGCTATTTTACGTTTTTTTTTAATGTAATCGGTCATCACGAATTTTGCCCATCAATATAATTAATTTCTAAAAGTATTCAGAACGTTCCAACCGTATGTAGTCTAATCCCAGTGAACATTTACTACAAAGCACAAGCCGCTGCAGCGGTTTGGATTTAAACTATTCTGTACAAAGACATGATGAGCATTTCATTAAAATGCGTCGCTCACCGGAGTTTCTAAACTATCCCTCTGTCGAACTATCATGTATGGGGTATGGGAAAACGTGCCGTTAATACGTTTTTAACCGACTTTCCAAAGAGGAAGTTTGTAATTTTTATTTGTCAATATTATTCCGTTAATGAAAATATGATCCATGTCCAAACAGATGGCCCTACGAGGTAAGGTAAAAAAGGTATAGGTACTCTCAATAGGCACTGGCTTAGTAGGTAATATTTTCTTAAATACACGTACGTAAATTCACGGTTTTTTCCCGTAAAGTAAGGCAGTAACTACAAAACGATTTCGAGGTCCGGTAAGCTATTGAAAACTTATTTTATTTATTTATTTAATACTTTATTGTACACCATATGTTATATTTATACAGGATACTTAAAACTAAAATACATCATGGATGGCCTTATCGGAATCCGCGGCCTGAGGCCCTAGACAAGAGACATTCAATCACCGAAAGCGAGGCGATAGCGATAGTCAAAAAGGCTTACGATGATTGAAAAAAAAAAGCCAAAACTTTACTTCTACACGTTAACGTACCTCCTTGTATTTAAAATCCGAAGACGAACCGCAAAGTACGGCACTAACCGATCCTACCGCGTGTTTCGGTCTGACTCGGATTTGTATCAGACTCGCCGTTCAAATGGATAGCGGCCATTACCAAAACCTCCACACTTTTAGGGGCGTGCACCTTAAATAATTTGCCTCTTCGCCAATTCTTAGGTTATAGGATATTGAAGGTTAACACATTACGGAAACTCAGTAACACGTCTTTTTCTCAAAGCTAAGGGTAAGAAGAGTGTTTACAGCTCTAGACTAATGACATCACCATCATCAGCCTTTTAATATTCACACTGCTGACACACAGATATCCTCTCTGTGAGACGAAATGAGCCGTAAACCACCACGCTGGCCCACTGCTGGTTGGTGTAAGTCACATCACATTTCTTGGAATTTTTGGTTCTAGGACATGCCGGTTACCTCACGATGTTTTCCTTCACTGTTTTGAGAGCAGTGGTGATAAAATAAACACACTATCTTTATAATGACATAGGTACTATCAACGAAAGAGTTACGATAGCGGTTGGAAAGATGCCAATAATTTATAGGATTGTTAAGACTAGCTATCGAAATAATAATAATAAATACATTTTCAGACATAACTAGTCCTAACATTGTTGAGGAGAGTCATTTTAAAGCGTAGGAATGAGAGCAGCACAAATAATATATTTAGTAACACAATCAATAAAAAACAAACAACACAAAAACCGTATTCAAGGTAAACAGAAAACAGAAAGACAAAGTCACATAAGTCTTAGTATTATTTTTATAGATAGAATTCTATATTTAAAACTAACTTGGTTATGCACCTCCTTAATAAATATAACATTCATAAACATAATAAAAAATAATAATAATAATAACTACAAACATAATACAATTAAAATAAATCCATCCAAGTTAAAATTAAATCGTCAGCAACATTATCATACAAATATTAAATATGTCAACAAAAATGTTATCAATGTATTGTCAGAGAGTTATAAAAGTTGTAAAAATAAAATAATAACATTGAAAACAAATTAAATTAGAAATAATAAATAAAATGTCAATGCATAAAATACAAATGTTAGCAGATACTGATCTAATGTTGCGTGATCAATCCCTTACATTGTGGAATTTTTACAATGGCTGTCGCTTATATAATGACGTTATATTAGCGACAAAGATTCAAAATAAAATAAAAATAAAACATGATAATGACAGTTTATTTCAACTTAACCTTAAAGGTACTTTTGAATTGTAAAACAAAAATAATGAATGTAGTTACACATTGGCAAGCGTCATTATGTCTCTATGGAGAAGAATGTGCAAGAAATGCCACGGACACTCTTTTCTATCAGTTTTAATTGTGGGTATTTGGTTAAATCATTCTTGTTGGAAAAATACATAATTAAATGTGACACAAAGTAAAAAGACGTGCACTTAAAAGCGTCTAGAGTAAAACAAACAATTCAAAAACACAAAACATACCAAATTAAAAACGGGCTGAGGCAGCCAACTTATTATCAACCCCAACTGATGGCACCCGTTCACGAACAAGAAGCATGGATTGGCACCACTCAGCTCAACCATCATGATGGGAACCGAATGTTCCAACACATGTGCCATCACCAAAGAAACATTAGAGAGCATGACGCACTCAACTGCCAGGGCACACACAAGTCAACGAACGGATTATAAGTACAGTTATTGTCAAAATATTAAGAATGCGCAACCTATTTTATTAATAAATTATATATAATTTAGAAATTTTAACAACAGTTATCGCTAATTAAATCACATTCTAGTAGTACTCACCACACTGCTCTTACTTATCAGCCCAGAAATATCATCAAGTATGTAACTTGGCCAACATTTTGCTTATAACAGTAAAGTTTTCTTTTCCATTTTAAACAATAAAAATACTGTAAAAGATCAAAGTAACATTATTTCAATACACATTAATAGTATATTATGCAACTAGTGAATAAAGGACGGATTTAAAGCGAGGGCCATAGTTGAATCGCGAACAAGTGAAGGATTCTAACAACTGAATCACGACCGTAGGGAGTGATTCATGATGATTGAATCACGAGCATAGCGAGTGATTCAAGTGTTAGAATCCTGAGCGACGCGAGTGATTCATGGCCCTCGATAAAAAGAAAGATCTAAGCAAAAAGCACAAGGAATAATAATAATGGTAAGGTTTATTACCTTCAAAATTTACAATAAATGAGAAACCTTAGTTTCACATTTTATGTAAATTGTAGCTGACCTAGGTATCAGCACCTGTGTTTCAGGGACCAGTTACCTTCGTTACTTTATATAATTATAATTAATTAAACAACAATGCAATTAATATTATCATTACAATTGAATTAAGTATTCACTAAACATCCAAGACCAAAACCAAAATCATTATTAAAATCTTAAATATAAACAAACTCAAAATTAAATCGATGAAGGAGTTTGAAAGACGAATATTCTTTGCACTAGGAGTTTGTATCGAGTATTTCATGCGCAACGAGGTGCTGTAACATTGAGATGTAGTTTGAATATGCATTGGTGTGTTCTAAATTCAAACACCAAAACAGTGATTGAAAGTGCTTTTTATTCACTGTTTTCAGTGAATAAAATAAGCTTTTTAGAGGGGGAATGGTATAAAATATATTGATTCATCCCCAGTCATTTAAAAAAGAAATAAAGGGTGTTGTTATCTTGCTTTTGTTTTCAAGTTTCGTTTTAGCTGTTAACTGCAGATTTATTAAAGGCGATCGCCTTTCAGACTCGGGTTACCATAAATCTAGATTTAATTTTATTTAAGTTGATCTTAAAAAAAGTTTATCTGGATTTTGTATGTGACCAGCTAAAAAATATAAACACATTATTCTTGATAATGAAATTATATTTTGTACAAATCCTCAATACAGAGGATTCATTTCTTTCCTCTTACAGAGGAGAATCCATCCCACAGAGGAGTCCCAGAGCACTGGGGACTTTATAGACTGATAACGCCAATTTTTTTATCTTTATTTATTTCAATAAAGGACATTTTACAAAAATTGCGTATACAGAAATAGCTGCATTAGCCTGAAACTGTGTTGCAGCTATTAACGCCCACCCAACCATGATGGAGATGACTGCGCCACAACAGTATCAAGATAAATAAATCAATCACAAATATTAATTAGAAATGACAGAATTCAAACTTTAACTTTATTATTCTGTTCGTAACAATCTTTAAACACACACAGACTTGTATTGTGCGACAATTTTATTTAATCTGTTAGTCTGTTGTGTGATGAAACTTTATAAAACAAAAACTAAGTTAACAAACTCTAACTTAGTTTTTGTTTTATAAAGTTTCATCACACTAACTACAAAGCTTTTAATATTGTTTAATAAAATAAAAGTACCTACCATTGTTTTAATCAATAATGTAATAAAGCATAATTTAAAAGTTCCCTATTCCGTTCAATTCCATTGGTACCGTCGCCATGGCTTATACCGGGTGGGCAAAAAATCGTGGATCAAATGAAACAACGGTATTTGCAGTAGGTCCTAAAGTACCAATTTTTTATATATTTTTTTACTTCCAATATCCCTAACTATCTGTTTCATAAGGTCCACGATTGTTGGCCCACCCTGTAGAATGACAGATTGGTTAGAGCCTAAGGTCCTATTGTCTATGTGACTGTTAGTAGCTAGCTACACCTTATAAGATAGATCAAATGAATGTACTACGGAATTGCATTTCTTAAAAAAGATCGATAAAAAAGTTTGGAATGGTTTATCTCCTAAGGATAACCCACAGTAACCATTTTTTATCTTTTACATATTACAAAACAGTTGTGTTATTTACTAGGCTATTTTAAACAATACAGTATTATTCCTTATCCAATTAAATAGATTAGATAAGTTGTGCATTTTATGTAGATTAAGTTTGCCCATTACTGCATATCACTAAAATGAATATCTTATCGCAAAATAAAATCTAAAGCGCGCGACGATAAATTCAAGCGGGCGGGCCTAACACATATGACGGGATCCTACGAAAGAAAAACATGGTAGGTACAATACCTATGCTCTACTACACGTGCGAAGCCGGAGCGGACCGCTAGTGATCAACAAAGTGTGGTTTGGTTTAGTTTGATTTTAATTATTGTATATTTTTTTGTGCCTATAACGTTAAGTGTAACTATAAGAGACTTCTGTGATACCTATGTCAAAATTGTTTAATCTTTTCATTCTGCTATTGTGCCCACCCTAACAATGTAATTTCGACTGACGACAGAAACTGTTAGTGCCTCTGCTCTGCCTCTACTCGGAGCCCTACAGTTACTTATTACGTTATTCTAGCTATTTATGTATCGGTTCCGGTTTTACTTTGCTGTGTGTTTTATAGGTTAACTCTTTGATCCCAAGTGTTTCCCGGTCCTTTCTCGAAGTTTGTTTGTTCAAAGAACGGGCTGTTCAGTTTAGTTTGATATTAATTATTGCAAGTTTTTTGTTTGTGTATAACGTCGACTCGTTGAGTTAGAAGGAGTACGCCGTATGCGAGAAATAAAGGACCGGTCGCCGTGTAAATGTAAAGGCAACTTCTGCAATGGCTTTCTGAATTTTTTGATTAAATAATCCAATAGGTACCTGTGTAGTTGATTACAGACACAGATAAAGTAATTTCAAAGGTTGGTATCTCTAGTTAATCCATTTTATTGGTGCAAATGCTGCATGTAGGAGGTGGCTTTTGATGTTCTTACTCTCATATTTTTTTCCGGAGGTAGATAATCTCAGACATTGCATTGGAGATACTGGGGGAAGAAGAGAATATTTTAAGAGCATGGGCAGACGTATATTCATGCTTCATTGTTTTTTTTACTAACGCTTAATATCCTCAGTATTTAATACAATCTTTATAAGTTTAAGTTAGCAACATAAGTTCATAGAAATAAAAATTTCTGAATCATTCTGTGAAAGATTTAACTGATTATGCCCGATAGAAACTGCTCGCTTTAATTTATTTCTTATATTTTCTTTGATAGAATAAATTACAGTTTTTCTTCAACAAAAAATTCAAGAATATTTTCTTACTTTTACACTTTCCCTAATGAAAGAAAAATAAGTATTTCGTAGGCGCAAATACAACTACCTTATTGGAAGTTATATATTTGAGCAATTTTATTAATTATTTCGTTTTCTTTAAAGTCACTTTTTATATTAATCTCTGTTCGCATGGGATTATTTATTTATTAATCAATTTGAAAATGTCAGTTTGTGTTACTATTAATTTTTTGTTCTTAAAGTTTTAATATTTTATATCTAAAATTTTTGAGAATAGTTGAATTTAGTAAAACTTATTTTTGCGTGTTACGATTTTTGCAACACCATTAACGGGGTTCTGTATTTCATAAATCAAGTACAAACTATTGATAAAAAAGACTTTAACTAAAGATAACGGGAGCTATTTTTTCTATTAAATAGTAAAATGTTTCTCTCATAACTCTTTTAAAAAAAAGTTTTTGTAACATTTAGAATTTGGTTTTTAGCACTGGCATATTCTAGAAAAAAATCAAACCAATCTCATGTGTCACTATAAATCCCATCTCATCACTACAAATAACATCTTGACACTACTGTATCAACAGTTTCTCCTAAATACATTACACGAAATAGCGTGAAATCAACTTCCAGACCTTCGCATGGTGCCGACATTACGCACGCATCTATTTACTTTTATTAGGACCGGCTGAAGTGAAGACGCCCAAATGAAATTTTAAGATATTAACTCAATGTTAAGTCTGTGGAACAATGTTGTATTATTTGAAGAATTCTACACATTTTATTTAGGTACAGTACGTGAGGAATGTTCGCTGGTACAAGGCTAAGTTTTTTGAGATAGAACTGTACAAATAAATAAAAACGAACAAGTTTAACTGTAACTTTAAATATAAGCAAACTTTAGTTTTAAGGAAATACACCTTAATTTTAAGGGTTCAAGAATGAAATTACCAACTTGTACTGAAATATTGAAATTAGTTTTTTTTTTAATTTATCATATTTAATTAATCAAAATAATTACCATTATTATCTATACATTACTGCCATCTAATAGGAAGGTCATTTGTGCCTTTGCGATAGAACTTTGGTGATCTTGATTCGACAAACTGTGTCAAAGCATTTAGTACTGCCTCCTGAGAAGAAAACTTTTTATCACATAGAAAATTGTCTAAATCACGAAAAAAATGGTAGTCCATTAGTGCAAGGTCTGGCAAATACGGAGGGTGACAAATGGTTTCTAATTGCAATTCCTGTAGAGTTAAAACGGTTTCTCATGCTGTATGAGGTCTCGCGTTATCATGGGGCAATAATGGTAAAGATCGATTCATGAGTCGGGGCTGCTTCACTGCTAGTTTTGCTATCATTGTTCGGAGTTCAGCACAGTAGACATCTACCGTTATTGCTTAATCAGACCGGTGAAAGCCATAGTGAATATAACCATGCTAAGAGCACCAAACTTTTACCATTACCTTTTTATTGGTAGTTTTTGCTTTAGGACACTGTTGAAGCGTTTGACCTGGGGTCAGCCATTGATTTTTTTTCTTACGGTTATCATAAAGAATCCACTTTTCATCATATGTCACAACTCGATCCAATATTCCTTAATTTCTGTATTGTTTCAACAAGGCAACACAAGTTTCAACACGCGTTTCTTTCTGCAGATCAGTCAAATCAGGAGGCACCCATTTTTCATATTTTTTTATTTTATTGATTTGACGCAAATGAGTCAATTTTATTGGTAATGTAATGTTAAACCATGCCGCTTATTCCTGGATCGTTTGGCTCGGAGTGGTTTCCACAATCTCTTTCAATTCAATGTTAGTCACCTGGGTGGGCGGTCTTCCACGTGGTTCGTTCTTCAAATCAAAGTTTGCATTACGAAAGCGTTTAAACCAAAATCGCATGGTGCGTTCATTAGCAGTCCTCTCTCCAAATGCAACATTGATATTGCGAGCTGTTTCTGCCACGTTAGTTTCGCGTCGGAACTCGTATTCAAAAAAATCACTCGAATTTTCGAAGTATCCATCTTTCTTATCTAAGCTGAATAAAAAAACAACTAAAAGTTGATAATCGAATGTTGCACCTTTTTTATTTAAAAGAAGAACTTCATAGGTACCATGTGAAAAGAGTATCACTCAAAAATCTCAAACAATGAAGGTTCTATGTCAATTCGAAGTACCTATTACAATAAAACGGTAAATATACATATTAATAGGGGTTAAATTTGATACCCCTATTAATATGTATATTACAAAACTAATAAACAAATAGTAAAACTCAATTTTGTGATAGTATGACAAAGTTCGCAAGGCCCAATAATTTTGTGACCAGCAACCAAACTTCTCTCATATCTTTTCTTTAGTGTATGCCTAACCTAGAATAAACAGCCGATTGATAAAAATAAACATAATTATGATCGGTTTGAAGTTTTGAACACTGATTAGAAGAGATCAAATTCAAATTGCATACAGTCAAGTAAAATTTCAAAATTTAAAAAACCCTCGAGACATTTATCTTGCGTAAACACCCCGATTCAAACAGTAAAACGCCCATAACTTTTGAACGGCTAAACCGATTTTATTCAAACATAGCTAAGAACACTCTCGACAAAATCACCTTTCAAACAAAAAAATACAAAATAAAAAGCGGTTAATCCGTTGAGGCGCTATGATGCCACAGACAGACACACAGATACACAGATACACAGCAACACACGTGAAACTTATAACACCCCTCTTTTTCCGGCGGGGGTTAAAAATTGGCCAGTAACGTATATATTTATCGAAGAAAAATTTATTTATTGCTTCAGAGTCAAATTATGTAATTTTTGCATGACTACTGGTAAAATAAGGCAGTTTTTTTTATTGTTTCTCAATTTGGCGCTGCGTTTATGGTACTGTATTCATGTTGCCAAAATTAACGCTCTATGTACTTAGGTGGGTACTTACATACTTACTCACTTATGATATTCGTTTTCGACTCTTAGCTAACGTTAAGAGGGATTATCTAGAAAATCTTAATTTTAATTTTCTCTGAAATAGAGTCAAGAGAAAATCTGCAGTTTTAGTTTTCCCCGAAAAAAGGATTTGGCTCTTCTTGGGACAAATATGAACAAGTCAGTATGTTATTAAATTTTCTCAGAAATTGAGTTTATTACGCTGTTAACCTTTTCACTTATCACAGGTTTACAATTTGATCAGTAAAATCATCCTGAATTCGAAAAGACCATTTACTCAGAATTTATTGAAATTTGCAATTTATGTGGTACTTCACACTAATATTATAAAAGCGAAAGTTTGTAAGTGTGTTTGTATGTTTGTTACTTCTTCACGCTCAAAAGGGCTATACGGATCTGGATGAAATTTGGCACAAAAACAGATTATAGTCGGGAATAGCACTTAGGATACTTTTTATACCGTGTTCCCTCGGGATAATTTTCGACATTCACGCAGGCGAAGCCGCTGGCAGAAGCTAATAATTTTATAAAAATATGAAATCTAAAGAATATTTGGGTGTTTTTTAATCAACCATGCCTCAACAGCTGAACGGATTTAGATGAAACCTTGCACCTGTGTTAGTATCTAGGACACTTTTATCCCAATAGTGAACTTAGGAAGGCTTATGTTCGGCAGTGGACGTCTTTCGGCTGAAATGATGATGCAGACGAGTACGTTCACATGCGATAATTTGCGACAGCTAGTTAAGATAAAACAAAAATAGTAGATTGTTGCATCGAGCGCAAAGTGAGTTATTAATGCATGAGTGTTATATTGGTGCCCGAGCGCATGCGAGGGCACTAAATTAACACGAGTGCATTAATTACTCACTTTAGCGAGGTGCGTAATTTACTTTTCTTTCTACTACCAATCTACCTCTCATCTATTTCCATTTTTTTATACTTTTCTTGCTAAATATGAAGTACCTACCTATCAAAGTTTTACAATTCTCAGCCAATACCTTTTTCAATCTACTGCATACATTTTATATGAAACTTAATAGGAGACATTAAACCTCTGTGGTTAATTTATATCTAAACTAGCTGACCCCCGCAGCTTCGCTTCCGTCAACTGGCTTCCTATCTACCTTTTTTTTTTTTTTTTTTTTGTTCCGGGGTGGAAAATCCTCATCGGATGTCCTCCGCCCTGGGGGGGGCGGAGGGGTCTTTCAGACTCCTACTGACTAAAAACCACCCCGGTGTTCCATCTCACACCTACGCTGGGGGTCGCGGGAACAATGATACTTCCGCAACCCCCGGCTAGTGCCGGCCCGCCTCTGCGGGCCACGGTCTCGGGTTGGAGGGGGAGTGAGGTGTTTGACTCCCCCCGCGACGTCTAAGAGGGGCGCGCGAGGAACACTACGCGCCGCCACCTCGGGTCCTGATGTGTATGGGGCGACGGACGTCCCCGAGTCCGTCGCCCCTGGACCCATTTAGGGGGGCTGGAAGAGGGCGTTGTCCGCCCTCCGTCGACGCCCGGCGCGTCTGCTGCGGATCGGGTTAGCAGATGAAATCTCCCTCTCCCTCTCCGCAGCCTCCTTCTGCGAGACGACTGTTTCGCAGAAGGATACCACCGCGTCCCAGGACTCCTCGCTGCCGACCATAGACTCGACTACGGCCGGCAGCGACAGGTCACTGCCTACTTCAGAGATGAGGGCACGGCGTGGCTCCTCCCAAGCGGCACACTCTGCCAGCGTATGCCGCGCCGTGTCCTCCCGGCAGTCGACGCAGTGGTGACACCGGGCGTCCGGCTCCCTGTTTATGCGACACAGGTACTTCCCGAAGCAACCATGCCCCGAGAGCACCTGCGTCACCCGAAACGACAGGGAGCCGTGCCTCCTCCCGAGCCAGCGCTCGAGCACTGGCCGGACCGCCTCGATGGTAACGAGGCCGGCGGTAGGGCGTGAAAGCCGGTCCCGCCATTCCGCCACCAGGACCTCGCGGAGCTGAGACTGACGCAACTTTATATGTCGCTGCATCAGCCCTTCGCCCCGCGCCCGCCCTTTTTCGCGCCACCGACACAGTGACGCGAGTACCTTCGCCTCCAGGTCCCAGGGCGGGGATCCGGCCAGTACGCAAGCCGCCTCGTAGGAGATCGTGCGATACCCCCTGATGACTCTGACGGCCATCGCTCTCTGCGGTTTCCGCAGAACAGCGATGCTGCCGGCCGTCAGGTCAGTCGCCCAGATCGGGGCCCCATACAGGGCCATCGATCGCACGATCCCCACGTAGAGCCGCCTACAGGCGGCGCTCGGGCCCCCCAGATTGGGAAGCAACGTTGACAGCGCCCCAGCCGCGCCCAACAACTTGGGCGCTAGCCGCCGGAAGTGGGGGCCAAAATCCCACCGGCTGTCGAGCACCAATCCTAGGTACTTCATGGTAGACTCGACAGCGATTCGAGCTCCCCCAACCACGATGTGGGCATCGGGCGGCGGCGCCCGCCGGGGACCATGGAAGACCATAGCCTCCGACTTGTTGAGGGCCACCTCCAGGCCAAGGCGCCGTATGCGGCTCACCACTTGTGAGACCGCAGCCGTCGCCAGCAACGCTGCTTCCCTGTACGAACTCCCCCGGGCAGTGACCAGAGTATCGTCCGCGTAACACGTCAGGTCTACGCCCGGTTGGAGTTCGCCCCTTAGCACCCAGTCGTACCCGATGTTCCACAGGGGCGGGCCCAGGACCGAGCCCTGTGGAACACCGCACGACATGTGGTGCTGGTTTCCGACGCCATCACGTCCCACATAGGTGACACACCTCTCCGCCAAATAAGCCCCGACGATACGACGGAGGTAGGGAGGCACTCGATGATACCGAAGTGCCTCCCGAACACAGCTCCAGGGCAGGGTGTTGAAGGCGTTGGAAATGTCCAAAGACACCGCCAACATCACCCCACCCCGGGACACCGCTTCCTCCGCCAGGACTCTCACCTGCGATATAGCGTGGATGGTAGAGCGCCCATGCCGAAAGCCGAACTGGCTTTCGTCCAGGTCCGGCCCCTCTCTGTTCAAGTGGCTGACGAGGCGGGCAGCGATAATCCGCTCGAATGGCTTACCCACCTCGTCTAGTAGCACTATGGGCCGGTACGCGGACGGCGAGTCCGCAGGGCGCCCCGCCTTCCTGAGCAGGACTAGCCGACCAGATTTCCACAAAGTGGGAAACTGGCCCCGCTCAAGGCACGCTGTGAAGAGTCCTCTCAGCCAGGGCTCTAGCTCCTTCAGAGCGAGGGCTAACACGTGGCCGTGAATCCCGTCGGGCCCCGGAGCCACATTCTTGGCCCGGAGCCGAATTACGGCTGCCCCCATCTCTGCCTGTGTCACCTCTGGGACGCTGATGGCGTCCTCCTCTGTAGACTCTGCGGCTGTGGGCAAAGCCATCGGTGGCGGAATGTGCTCCGCTCTCGCCGGGAAGAGGGCTGCGACTACCTCCTCCAGCAGCTCGGGTTGGAGACTCTCCGTAAGTGGAGGTGCGGCGGCTCGAAGTTTCCCTCGAACCGCTCGATAAGGGCGCCCCCATGGATCCCCGTCTAGAGTCTCCAACATCTCCTCCCTGGCTCGCTTCTTCGCCTCACCGATGGCCAGCCGCAGAGTCTCCGTCGCCGCGCGGTACACCTCATACCGCGCGGTTTCTTCGTCAGGGACCCGCCGACGTCTCCTCCGGTATCGGTTGTACTGGCGTCTGGCCGCTACGCACGCGACACGCAACTGTGCAATCTCGGCGGACCACCAGTACACCTGGCGCCTCGCTGACTGTGCATGGACCCGGGGCATGGACGCGTCGCTGATTTGCGTCATCGCCCCGCGGAACCACAGCGCCTCCTGTTCAACGTCGACGGGTCCGGTCGTTGCCGACTCCCGGATCCAGGCCTGGGCAATAATGGCCTCCTCGAGAAGTTCCCTGTCAATGCGCTTGCGAGCCCAGCGTGGACCGTCCGTTCGCGGGGCCGGTGAACCGTGGCTGCCTGCGGTCTGGGTGGAGACGTCGAAACGGATATATCTGTGATCCGATAACGTCTCCACCTCCACGGCGACACGCCAGTCGCGGACACGGTTCGCGACAGCAGGGCTAGCAAACGATACGTCCACTATTGAACCGCCCCGCTGCCGCACGCACGTTTGGACCGAGCCCCGGTTTAGAACGACCAGGCCAGTGGTGACTGCCCACTCTTCCAGCACCTCACCCCTAGCATCGGTTACTGGAGATCCCCACGCCGAAGACTTGGCGTTGAGATCCCCGAGCAACAGCACAGGGCGAGGGTGGAGCCGGCCTACGACGGCGCCCAACTCGACAAGGAAACTCTCGAAGTCGGCGAGACTCTTGTTGGGCGAAAAATACGCCCCAACTATGCCAACGCCGTCCGCGAGGGCGGCCACCCAGCCGTGACCTCGGGACGGGCTGACAAGAGCCCCGCCAATGATGGCCACCAAACCGTCGAGGTCTCCAACCCAGTTGTCTCTGGGTGGGACGAAATACGGCTCGGCGACCACAGCCACGTGAATCGACCACTCTGCCATGCTCTGGAGCAAGAGATCCTGAGCTCTGGCAGAGTGGTTGATATTGCCCTGGAGGAAATGGTAGAGCGCCATTATGCGCAATCCATTCCCTCCTCTCCATTCCTAGGCCGGGAGTCGGCCGAAGAGCAGCCAGCAACCTTGGCCCTCCTTCTCCTCTTCTGCTGCGCGGGTGCGCCACAGGCCTTTCCACCCGCTCTGTGCCCAGCGGGCCTCCCTGCAGCTGTACAGAGGCTGCAGTTTGGCGCCGCGGAGCACTGGGCCGCCTTATGGCCGGGCTTACCGCAGCGATAGCACTGCTCGCTGCGGTCTGTTTCGGCGGTGCATCGTGCCCTGACATGCCCAATGTCCAGGCATCGATAGCACCGCAATGCCCTGGGTTGCAGCATCTTGACCCTCGCTGCAACCCACCCCACCAGCAGTCGTCCACCGTTTGAGACTTTTTGCGCCGCCGCCACCGGGCACCGCACCCAAATCATACCGAGCCCAGTAGCGTCGGCGCGGATCTCGCCCATCCGCACGTCCTCGGACGGACATCCGCCGGCTCGGGCGATGGCCGCCACGACCTCAGCTGGGGTCGTTGAGTCGTCCAGACCGTCGACCCTCAGCTCAGCCGTCTTCATCGGCCTGGACACCCGGACGTCCTCAGGATTGAGAACCTCCCGCAGCTTGGCAGCCAAAATATCCGCCTTTTCAGCACTTGAGGCACCTGACACCTCGAGTAGCCGCGCCCCCGTAATCGCCGGCCTCATTTTGAAGCCGGACGGTGTTCCAAGGTCGGGAAACGCGACTTTGGCCCTCGCCTCTGTCAGGACCGCCTTGTAAGAGACGCCCCTTTCGATGGCGCCGGGCTGCAGCGTGATCACTACAGCCGCGGAGCGTGGGGCTCTGACCTTAGGCAGTCCCGTGGCCTTGTTCGATGCTGGTGCGGGTGCTCCAGTGGTTGCCGGCGTCGCCGTCTTCTTCTTTCGACGGCGGCCCTTCTTGACCACCGTCGTCCAGGCCTCTGTGAGCGGGCCAGGTGGTGAAGTTGGGGTCGCAGCCGCCGACTGGGAATTAGGCGCGGACCTTCCCTCAGTGGGCCCTTCCGTGGGCTTTGTGGCTCCCTTCCCGGCACTTCTCTGCTCAGCCGACGTGGCTGCCGGCCCAGGTTTAGCGGCCCTCTCCTGTCTCCGCTTGTCTGCAGCGAGTGGTGGGCGGATGTTTTCGGCTGGGGGCAACCTCGCCTCTATTGTCTCCATCCGGGCACTCACCATTTGCCCACACTGCATCATGCAGATGCGCGCAATCCTTTCAATATCCGCATCCGCAAGTGCAGGGGCCGATGACGGAGCCGAGGATGGGGCTGAAGGTGGGGCCTGTGATGGGCTCGTGATGGTAGAGGCACCCTTCTGGTGCTCAAACTGCCGCTTGAGGTCCTCCAACTCGGTTCGGAGACGGCGGTTCTCCTCCCACAATTTCGCCGTCTCATCCGTGGTTGTGCGGCTGCTGAGGACCTCGACCGCCTCCTGAATGTCACTCACCGCCTGCTTCAGGGCATGGGTGAATGTTCCCTTCAGGTTGCCCGACTTGGTGGCAACCTTCAAGACGACTTCTAGCCCGTCCATCACCTGGCGATTGAGCGCCACCGCCGATATATCCCCACCGGCAGCCGTCCGAGCCAAACGCCGCTCTCGGGCCTGTCGGGCCAACACGCTGACCTCGTCAGCCGCGACAGCCTGTCGCTGCGCCCGCTTTGCGGCGTTTGCCTCCGCCTTATTTGCGCCTAGTAAGGACGTGGTGGAGCCACCGCTCTGGTCCGCACTCATGTGCCCAGGGTCGCTCTGCACGTACTCTGTAGTGTCAGGGGTGTCGGGCCGAGGCACGAAGCGACCCCGCAAGTCGCGTTCCGGCACCCGAGCGGCGGCAGCACCCGCCAACGCGCGACCCCGCCCTCTCCGTCCCGTAGACACCTTCGGGGCCGATAGGTTCTCCTCACTCGAGGATAGACCCAGTGACCCCGAGTCCTTGTTGCGCGGACGCTTCCTCCAAACTTTGGAGGTGCCACGCGAGTCCTGGTCAGACAAGTTGTCTCCAGGACCTGAGCCTCCTCGGCTCTTGTTGCCGTCGGAGACGGCAAGCGGTGCATCCACGACGCGCAGTTGCTCCGAGTGAACCTGGAGCTCCTTTTCTCGCTCGTGGCTTTGACGCAGGTCGGCAGGGGTCTGCCGGCCTACGGGACCAGTGGTGCCCCCCTCAGATACGATGGGGCTGCCCTCTAGGAGATCCCTAGAGGGGCGGGACTGGCCCTTGCATTGCACAAGGGTACCCGCCTGAGGATTATTATCCATTGGTCGTGTTTCCATATTTTGTTTTTTGTTCCTTTTTAAGGGTGAGGTCCCTTTCCCAGCGCTAGGGACCGGATATAAACCCTCCGGCCATTCATCCCCTTGGCACGCGAGACCTTGGGATTAGGTTCCATCTCTACTCCACGCCCACTCGACCTACCCTCTGTTAGCAGAGGGGGGAGTAGGCGTTAGATGGCCACCGCAGCAACGAACTAGCCGTCCCGCCTCTAGCCCGGTTCCCTTCACAGACCATCATGGATGATGATCTGTGTTTGGAACCGTGACCTTTCCTCGTGTGTTGAAATTGGCCGCCCACCCCAACTGTCCACCCAACGTGGGTGGGCAGTTGGAGCCGACGTTGCCCAGGGTGCGCCGCGTGGAGGCTTTCAACTTGCACCCCGGCTTCCTATCTACCTACCACAATCTACCTACCCTGCCTTCCCTGCCTACTCTGCCTACCCTGCCTACCCTGCCTAGCCTAACCTGCCTACTCTACTTACTCTACCTTCTCTACCTACTCTACTTACTCTACCTTCTCTACCTACTCTACCTTCTCTACTTAATTTACCTACTCTAATTACTCTACCTACTCTGCCTTCCCTACCTGCTCTACCTACTCTACATACTCTACTTACTCTACCTACTCTACTTAATCTACGTTCTCTACCTACTCTTCCTTCTCTACCTTCTCTACCTACTCTACTTACACTACCTTCTCTACCAATTCTACCTACTCTACCTTCTCTACCTACTTTAACTACTCTACTTACTTTACCTTCTCTACCTACTCTACCTTCTCTACTTACTCTACCTACTCTACTTACTCTACCTACTCTACATACTCGACCTACTCTACCTGCTCTACTTATCTACCTTCTCTACCTACTCTACCTTTTCTACCTACTCTACCTACTTTACCTACTATACTTTACCTTCTCTACCTACGCTACCTTCTGTACTTACTTTACCTACTCTACTTACTCTACTTACTCTACCTACTCTACTTACTCTACCTTCTCTACCTACTGTACTTACTCTACCTACTCTACCTTCTCTACCTACTCTACCTACTCTTCCTACTCTACCTACTCTACCTACTCTACCTACTCTACCTACTCTACCTACTCTACCTACTCTACTTATCTACTTACTCTACCTTCTCTATCTACTCTTCCTACTCTACCTTCTCTACCTACTCTACTTACACTACCTTCTCTACCTATTCTACCTACTCTACTTTACCTTCTCTACCTTCTCTACTTACTTTACCTACTCTACTTACTCTACATACTCTACCTTCTCTAACTACTGTACTTACTCTACCTTCTCTACCTACCCTACCTTCTCTACCTTCTCTACCTACTCTACTTATCTACCTTCTCTACCTTTTCTACCTACTCTACTTACTGTACCGTCTCTATCTACTCTACCTACTTTACCTACTCTACCTACCTTACCTACAGTACCTACTCCTCGGCTTTATAATAGTAGTATAGATAAAAAACCGGCCAAGTGCGAGTCGGACTCGCGCACGAAGGGTTCCGTACCATCATCGCAAAAAACGGCAAAAAAAAACACGTTTATACCATTCCCCCTCTAAAAAGCTTATTTTATTCACTGAAAACAGTGAATAAAAAGCACTTTTAATCACTGTTTTGGTGTTTGAATTTGGAACACACCAATGTATTAGACGTCCATCTCAATTATATGTAACCTCCTTGCGCCTCCTTGCGCAAAAAATACTCAATACACAAACTCCTTCTTTGATTTAAATTTTGAGTTTGTTATTTAGGATTTTATTAATGATTTTGATTTGATTTTAGTCTAAGATATTTATTGAATACTTGTTTGGATTGTAATTCTAATATTAAAATTAATTGGTATTTAATTAATTATAATTATGTAACGTAACGGAGGTGGTCACTGGCCCCTGAAACTCAGGTGCTGTTACCTAGCTCAGAGGTCAGGGTTTCACATTTTATGTAAATGAAGGTAATAAACCATTTTATTTATTACTCGTAATATTCCTTGTGCTTTTCGCTTAAATCTTTCTTTTTCTCGAAGTCATGGTATAATAGTTATTTATGCTACAAGTGCGGAAGGTAGGTGATTTCCGATGAGTGGCATTTTTATTCACGAGCGAGCGAAGCGAGTGAGTGGATAAATCGACACGAGTCGGAAATCATCTTACGTACGTGTATCATACAACATTTTACTATGCATTGTGCGAGGAAATAAATAAATTAATAAAATGAAATTATAAAATGGCGGCCGTATTCAAGCGCGTTCAGCATATCCACAGATTAACTAATAGTTCCTCGGACATATCTACTGCGCATGTGCAAATAACTGTCACATCGTAACGCAATAAGGCACGAGCAAAATATACGTTCTGCCAAACATATTTAATTAATACTTAAAATTAATTTATTGATTAAGATCTAAATCTAGAGCAATTAAAAACGCCTAAAATGAAGTATTAGTTTTATTCAACCTTTTATATGAATGATAATCTGTACATAACTAATTTTTAAATTTTTTCTCAAACAATAAAAACTCTATGCGTCGGGCTGACGTTGGAGTTAAAATTAAAAAAGTACAGGAAAGTAAAAAGCACTAGTGAAAAAAAGTGACACTTTCCGCACAGTTTGGCCGCTTGGAAAACCGCTCTTTTCGAGGACATGCATTGTAAAATATAGTATGCAACTCTTGAATAAAACGGATTTATATCGAGGGCCATGAATCACTCGCGTCGCTCATGATTCTAACACTTAAATCACTCGCTATGCTCGTGATTCAATCATCATGAATCACTCCCTACGGTCGTGATTCAGTCGTTAGAATCCTTCACTTGCTCGGGATTCATCTATGGCCCTCGCTTTAAATCCGTCTTTTATTCACTAGTTGCATAATATACTATTGTTGCATGGGAGCCCACTTAAATATTTATTTTATTATGTTTTTAGTATTTGTTGTTATAGCGGCAACAGAAATATATCATCTGCGAAAATTTCAACTGTCTAGCTATCACGGTTTATGAGTTACAGCCTGGTGACAGACAGACAGACAGACAGACGGACCGCGGAGTCTCAGTAATAGGGTCCCGTTTTTACCCTTTGGGTACGGAACCCTAAAAATACAAAACAGTGCATTAATGAAAAACAGTGCAACAATGAGATTTCATATAACATTTCTGCACTGTTTTGGTTCTAAGCAATAAATACGTCCTTTGTGATCAGTTTTGTAGTTGTGACTACACGCGATTTATCTCTATATTTTAATTTTTTAAAACTACGCATGGCCGGACAGATGTGTTGAACACATTGAGACGCGGACCTTTGGGTTTGACAGGCTATGTCATAAACTATGGAACACGAACGTTTTAACAAGATAAAACAAAACCCAACCTTTTAAAGATGCTCATAAATTGCCCTTTTAAAGTAAAAGCTGTCAAGACAAAATTAATATTCTAAAGAGTCTTGGAATATCTGATTTCTAACACGAACCAGCCCCAAAGCAATTAAGCGTTGCACAAAAAACTGAACTGAAGAGAAAGCAGATGGTTTGCGGATGAAAGAAGGTTGGGGAAGGGCTTGTAGAGGCGAGAGGTAGGGACACTGGACTTTAGGCGGGCAGAGAGTACGGACTGATTTGGAGAGATCGAAAGAAGTCCGTACTGGTCGAATACTAGAGTGTAAGAGACTGATAGGGAGAGGCTAGGCTTGGAACGAATAAGGAAAAGTCGCGTCGTTGTAACGTATCGTGTTAACGAGTTTAATTATTAAGTTAATTATAGTTTAGTCTAATCTCGTATTAATACAGTGTGAGTGAGTGCTGGAATGTCTGTGGTAAGTTTTAATTATTGTATTACATAGGTAGGGACAATTCACTAATGTACTATTTATTCTAGCGTGGCGAACCCTTGTATTTACTTCCAAAATCCACCCTTTGGCAGATATTTGTGGCTAATATTGTAATATTGTAGATATATGTGGCCGTTCTAATTAAGAACGTAAGACAACCAAATGTTAGTTGTTAAATACTGCTTCCTATAGAAGGTCTGATTACGGTCTCATTGCATTGCCATGTTGTATGTACACTTATAAACTAAAGGGGGTAGTCATCGCTGAACATCACAAACTGGGATATGATCAATTTAATGAATGTTAGTGTCGTGTCTCGTTAAATTCCACCAAGCTATCGGGCCAATCTCTGAATAAAAAAATAATATTTGCCGAGACACGATGGAAGCCCAGTGGAAGACCCCGCTGTTGACATCGCACGGCTGTTATTTACACTTGAGCATCCTCGAAATTGGGAAGTTTAAAAAGTGTGAAGTGGCGAAGTATTCCATTTCAACGTATACCAAGGCAATTGTAGTGAACCTGTATCAGACTGAGTCTACGGTACGCTTGCTAGTTTTGTATTGTCTTAGTAAAGGGTGTTAGGTTGAGGGTGAGCTATTTATTACAGTGCGCGTCCAGTAATTCTGGAAGCATGTCTCGCTCAATGGCAGGACACTTAGGCACAAAACCGTCCTTGTCTTAGACACACGTGATTGTGTAAGACATGTTTAAATTTAGGGAAACATGTATTGTATGGACGCCGCTAATCCTTCCTAGGACGCGCATTCGAGGCCCTGCAGTACACGTATACGACGTGTGTGCTTCTGAATGGCAGTCTCACGTCACTTGGGTGGGAATCTAGACTATTGCCAATTAACTCATTAACGTAATTCAAATAAACGTATTTATCAATGCAAGCGTAGCGATCCTACCAACTCCCTTTCGCTAGGTAAATAATGCACTTTGCAATCCCTTTGTATAATTAATTTCATACTTCACTATTGTTGTAATTATATAGCCCTTAAGACAGAAATGTGTGCTGGAAGTTTGTTTTCATAATTTCTTCTTACCAGCTATTACACTACGAAATGATGGCGGGATGGGCGCTATTGGGGCTGTCTGTAGGTGAGTTGATATTATCAACTCCAGTTACTTCCTGAGTTAAACTCTCTGCTAATTTAGTTATTTGTATTTGTAGTAATTCATGAATGTAAATTCATTATCCGCGACCATTATTCGGTCTTTGATAAATACTCTATACATTAGTGTAAAGAATTTCCCACACAAGCTTTAGTTAATTGTAACAATTTAGTTTATATCCCCTTTGTTATATTTTATCCTTCTAAACCACTTCCAAGTTATAATTTTATAACTGTGAATTCCAAAACAAAACAAAAACATAATTTGGAATACACTTGTCGGAAGAGAATTGACCAAGTCAGGTGACGAAATTCATTGTGCAGCGCGGAATGGCGGCGCGCTGCACCTCTGTTAACAACAGAGCCGACTTAAACACCAAATCTAGGAAATTTTAGGAAAAACGAAATTTTTATCAGCCTAGGGTCGTTTAGTTTTATCTATATGAGACTGTTCTAGATCATGGGGGTGTCGTCCGTGTAGCACCTTCTTCTTCCAATCTTCTAGCTTTTGTTTTTGAGGGTCATTGTTGATATTGTAACTAGTATTCCCTTCGCTTAAGTTAAGGGGGGTGTAGTTAATATCGTTTGTGACTATGGCTTTATGTATGCAACTTGTGTGAGATTTTGTGTCAAAGAATGATTTTTGTCTAGTTATTTGTTTCTGCCAAAGATGATGAATGTCTATTAGGCCTCTCCCTCCGTATTGTCGTTTTATAGTTAGTCTTTCTACTGCAGATTTAGGGTGTAAATTATTGTTTTTAGTAAGTATGTTGCGTGTTGTTCTCTCTATTTGTTGGATATCCGTTTTTGACCATTTGATCACTCCGAACGAATACGTAAGTATTGGTATCGCGTAGGTGTTCAATGCTTTTATTAAATGCTTTCCTGAAAGTTGAGTTTTACATACTGCGATCACTCTCCTCTTATATTCAGTGTTCAATGTTTGTTTAATCGCTGTGTGATCTAGCCCCTTGAGTTGCCTGTATCCTAAATATTTATATAAATCTGTTGGTTCCAATGCTGTAATTGTTTCATTATTGTTAATTGCGTAGTCACCGGTTTTAATTTTGCCTCTAATTATGTGTACTGTTTTGCATTTGTCTAGCCCAAACTGCATGTTAATGTCTTTACTGAATTCTGTTGTAATTTCTATTAATTTTTTCATCTCTTTTTCAGTTTTTGCGTATAATTTAATGTCATCCATATAGATAAGATGAGATATAGTGGTAACTTCTGTTGTGTGTTTTAAGCTATATCCTGCATGGCTGCGTTGCAGTAAGTGAGATAAGGGGTTTAGAGCGAGACAAAACCATAGAGGGCTCAGGGAATCGCCCTGATAAATACCCTTTTTTATAGCGATTTGTCGTGTTGTTACAACGTTGTCGCGAAAATTTAATTGAAGTGTAGTTTTCCATCGGGACATAATATTTTGCAAGAAGCTTATAATTTTTTATATGACTGCTCTCACATAGTGAATAATGATAACATTACTACGTAGTTGGAAGAAAATAGTATATTATGCAACTAGTGAATAAAGGACGGATTTAAAGCGAGGGCCATAGTTGAATCGCGAACAAGTGAAGGATTCTAACAACTGAATCACGACCGTAGGGAGTGATTCATGATGATTTAATCACGAGCAGAGCGAGTGATTCAAGGGTTAGAATCATGAGTGACGCGAGTGATTCATGGCCCTCGATATAAATCCATTTTATTCAAGAGTTGCATACTATATTTTATACCATGACAACGAGAAAAAGAAAGATATGAGCGAAAATCTCAAGGAATGTTACGATTAATAAATAAATAAATAGATTATAACCTTCAAAATTCACAAAAAAATGTGAAACCCTGACCCCTGAGCTAGGTAACAGCACCTGTGTTTTAGGGTCCAGTGATCACCTCCCTTACGTTACATAATTATAATTAATTAAACACCATTGCAATTAATATTAAAATTACAATCCAAATAAGTATTCAATAAATATCCTAGACTAAAATCAAAATCATAAATTAAAAAAAAACTCAAAATTAAAATCAAAGAAGTAGTTTGAAAGTCGAGTATTCTCTGCACAAGAAGTTTGTATCGATTATTTTTTGCGCAAGTAGGTTATGTAGCATTGAGATGGAGTTCGAATACATTGGTGTGTTCCAAATTCAAACACCAAAACAGTGAGTAAAAGTGCTTTTTATTCACTGTTTTCAGTGAATAAAATAAGCTTTTTAGAGAGGGAATGGTATAAATATATTTATTGGTCACTTTAATACATCTAAAAAACACGGAGGACTAAAACAAGACAAAAAAGTGCTCCAAGATTTTTCAGTAAATAAGAGTTAATAAATCAATTCAAAAGAAAGAATCATGTGCACTGAAGTACTACGGTCCTACTACTACTACTTACTACGGTCAAATGTGAACCAAATTATTTAATACTTATAAAGAAAATATTGCCACCTGAAAAAACATAACAGCTTGTATGAGTCTCGTAATAGAGATATATTTTAAAGAGGTGGTCTTATTACACACTATACGAGGAAATGTGTCAAGGATCATAAAATTTGATGTGCACGTAACTGGCAATATGATAGTTTTACAGTATGTAAAGTAAGAAAATTTGTGCAGTATAATAATTAGGAATATAATTATTTTATTTAGATAAAGCTTATCCACTTCAGGACCAGGGAAAACTTGCCTATTTCTTCAATCGTTTCTGTCGTTAACAGAGATACGGACCGACAGACAGATAGACAACAAAGATATCATACGGGTTACTTTTTCCTTTTGAAGAACGGAATCCTAAAAAAAACCGGACAAGTGCGAGTCGGTCTCGCGCACAAAGGGTTCCGTACTTGGTAAATTGCGGTTTACGATTTTTGACATATTAAAAAAAACTACTTACTAGAACTCGTTCAAACCAATTTTCGGTGGAAGTTTACATGGTAATGTACATCTTTTTTTAGTTTAATCATTCTCTTAGTTTGGAAGTTACAGGGGGGGACACACATTTTAGCACTTTGGAAGTGGCTCTCGCGCAAACTATTCAGTTTAGATAAAAATTATATTAGAAACCTCAATATCATTTTTGAAGACCTATCCATATATATCCGATTACGTATGGGTCTGACGGAAAAAAAAAAAATACAATTTTCAAGTATGGGAACCCCCAAAATTTGTTGTTTTTTTTTCAATTTTTGTATTAAAATCTTAATGCGGTTCACAGAATACATCTAGTTACCAAGTTTTAACGGCATAGTTCTTATAGTTTCGGAAAAAAGTGGCTGTGACATACGAACGGACAGACAGACAGACAGACAGACGGACAGACAGATATGACGAATCTATAAGGGTTCTGTTTTTTGCCATTTGGCTACGGAACCCTAAAAACGTCCTAACGGCACAATGAGCAATATTTAACAAGGAAACTTAAATGTTTTATAGTTCTCAAGCGAGTTTTCGACTGAATAGGTTATGAACCAACTAGTTTGACTCTACGTAAAAGTCAATAATCATTCTATAGTCCACCCTCACAATCAAACACAAAACGAAACTATAATCGTGAAAATTATCCAACTTTTATGATAATCCTAATACTTTTTCTTAAAAAAAAAATAACTACATCAACGACTTGGATGTTTTAAAATATTTTTACAAAGAATATTCGATAGGCAAAATTTCTTCTTAACCTACATAGGATATGTAAATCAAAAAATATTTTGCAAAATTTAATATATTTTTGAATAAATGGTCTTTTCGAATTCAGGATGATTTAACTGATCAAATTGTAAACCTGTGATAAGTAAAAAGGTTAACAGCGTGATAAACTCAATTTCTGAGAAAATTATAAAGAAATCCTCGGAACAGTGAAGCCCCAAGGAAGCTTCTGTGCTTTTAGACGTAAATAGGCTGGCTACTTTAGCCGGAAACCCCACGCACAACGGACGAAATGGGAGTCTAAATGCGGAAAAGAGACTCTCTTCTATTATATTCTATGTATGTGTCCGGCAACTTGTAATCCAATTTTCAAGCACTTCCTTGCATTCGATTAAGCACTGCATTTTCCATGCATTATAATTAATGTTGTATCATACTATGGAGCTGAACACTTGAAGTAGCCGGAAGGTAGACATAGAAATTTATCAACCAAACAAGATAGCACTATCGTGTTTGAGTGCATTGGATGTGTATTGACAAGTGAAATTAAATTTAGTAAGTTTCAATTCAAACGGCTAGTTTAAAAAAAGAAAATACTTAATAGCTTGCTTGAAAATATGATTCTGTGCAAACATGCAATGTGAAATGCAGAGTAATAGAAAACATTGCTAGACATATTTTCCTCCTTTTTCAGTATGGTAGCGACGTTAATAGATTCTCCCCGCTCTTAGTCTAATAGCCAATTAGTTTTAAGTTATTATTACGGTAAAAAGTAACTTTTGGATTTTTCTTTTATGAGAACGTTATTATGGTAGAAGCATTTGCATTTGAGTATTTAATTATTGAAGATATGGTACGTCCATTGAATGGATTTTAAAACAAAATGGTAGTTAAAAGTATTGTTAATTTGTAGATACATGTGTATATACACAGGTATATATAAATGGAAATTCTACGAAATTATTTCCAGAAGAAAATAAAAGGATCTTCAGTACCTATTTATTTATAGTAAATACAAAATGCTGTGTCGATTGTCGAAAGTAATATTGTGATATATTTTTCTTTAGTCTGATTAATTTTTCAGTTTCTTATGAAATGAAAGGACTTAGTGCTTGACTTTATGTTTTGTCGTTATTAAGAATTTTATGGTATTTTTGGAACAAGCCATTTTACAGATTAAGCTTTCAAGAAAAGTCAAGTTTATTTTCATTCAACAAAGACTGTCACAGTCTTGTTTGTTTTCCAGATTATGTTCCTGAGACAAACCAAAATAGTATGTAAGAATCACACCAGCCGGGCGAGCACGGCCTACTGTGACAGCCTTCAGTCACACATTTGTATCACAGTTTCGGAGCAAAAACCTTGACAAAATGAGTGACTCAAGCCTATCACATAGGCCTTTCTCGCCTGGCAGGAGGAGGTCTGTAGTGTTGTCTATCGCCATGAGAAAAAGGCGTAAATTTATATTAAGTACGAAAGTACAAACAGAGCTCGTCTCAGCGAGGGCGCTATATAGACTGTTTGAAACCTGAAGATTAAATCGACGTCTAGAAAATATAGCCTACTCCGAATAACATTTAGATCACCTTATAATCATCACCTTTGAAACCTGAAGATTTAATCGACGTCTAGAAAATAAAGCCTACCACGAATAACATTTAGATCACCTTACACACAAAAATTACAACACACAGAAATAAAATCTTCTCGCACAAAGCCCCAGCCAAGTCTTCAAGCATATCACTAATTCGTTACTCACATCACGTACCTACCTGCCCAAAGATGTCTGAACCACAAGACCTTATTCATGAGACGCGACTTTAAGCTGACCTCTGCGGCAAGATTTGGCAATAAACAGGGACCCTAGTATAATTTGAATGTTTACAGCGTCGATGTGTGTGTACCTTAATTTCCTTTAATGTTCATGGGGGTTCGGTGGTTCGGTGTCATGTCCAAGTTTTAAGTAAACGGGATGTGTGAAACGTGCTTGTTTTTAATGGGGTTGTAAACGATTTGTGGGTTTGTCGGGTTAAATACCTATTGGTATTGTGAACAAATCATGTATGTCCACATATTGATGAACCTTTATCTTTATAAAACTTGTGGATGTTTACTGTAATACTTTGTGAGTTGATACCTGCAACAAAAAGCCTTTCACAAGTTCAAAGTCAAAATTTAATGGAAACCGTTGAAGAGCAAGGGGTGCCCTGAGATTCTAGATAACTGACATTTTATCAACGAAAGCGTCAAGTGCTAACAAAATTCCATTTCAATCATCGCCATCTTATGGAATGAAACTTTCTCACTTGAAGCGAAAAGCACTTTTGATGTGACAACGCTTTTCTTTTGTGCCTGTGTCCAGCAGTGGATCTCTTTCAGCTGAAATAATAATCATACTGACTGCAATATATGATAAAAAGCATCGTTTTTGTGTGTTTAAATGGAGGCCTTTGAGAAAACTGAAGTATACTAAACATAATGGTAAACCTCCGTAATTGCCGAATTGCATCCAGCAAACATCTTATCAATCAATTGATAAAAGTTCTTTTCTTCCTTATTTGAGAGAGATCTTAATCTATCTTTTGACGATGGCCCTAGCCTAGTTATCGTGCCAACAATATTGTAGGTTTCTGTGTCATTAATAATGGATAAGTATACAAAATGCATGTTGGAGACCTGTAATACATCAAAGAATTCATTATGCAATTTTATTTGTGGTAAAAACTACTCGGCAGACATTTGTCACCGTCCCCTTTCCTCTTAATTCTTTCTGATTTTACTACCCACTTTAATATCGTCCGCAAAGAATTCATTTAATTTTACATTTAAGAATTCAAATGGCTCTAGTAAAACTTTTGTCTAAAAGAGCACTTGTATTCCTGGTCGAGGTGTTAACTTATGCTTTTTAATTTAAGGGTCTCATCATCATCATCACCATCATTTCAGCCGAAAGACGTCCACTGCTGGACATAGGCCTCCCCAAGGCGTCGCCATATTGACCGATCCCGTGCGTCTCGCATCCAGCGCCTTCCCGCAACCTTAACCAGGTCATCGGTCCACCTAGTGGGAGGCCTTCCAACGTATCGTCTTCCGGTTCGCGGTCGCCATTCCAGAACTTTTCGGCCCCATTGGCCATCCGTTCTGCGAGCAATGTGCCCTGCCCACTGCCACTTAAGTTTGGCAATTCTTCGGGCTATGTCGGTAACTTTGGTTCTCCTGGGGATAACATCATTTCTGACGTGATCACGCAAGAAAATGCCGAGCATAGCCCTCTCCATTGCCCTAAGGTATTGCTTTTAAGGGTCTACCTCAGCAAATCTTTGCCTCTGGAGAGCTATTAAGTGAATTGTCCATTTTAAGAAGGCACCTGGGTTTCAGCGTTTGGCAGTGTGCCCGCACTAGGTGGAGTGTTGTGGAGTTTTTTTTACGAAGATGTAATAGTTGTTTGTGGGATGTAAGCTTCTAGTAGTATGTTTGTTAATTCGTAATCATTTCGAATGGAGTGCATTGTTTCTTGTTGTCCTACTTTAGTTTTTCGATTTTTTTGATTCTGTTGGATCTTTTTTTGTAGTAGATCCGGTTAGTCTCATAACAAACAAATTGTACAGCTTACAACGCAATTCTGCTGTGCCATATTGAATAATTAAATATTCGGACAAAACATGAGTTTTTATTTTTACTTACAGAGCGCACCAGAAAACATTTGAAATGCATAAAATATAATTTTTCATCGCAATTCGATATTCTATCCATTCAACATCATCTCATGTACATCAAAAAAATTTAATAATACAAAAATAATACCTACCACAAAAATTTGTCTCAAAAGTGCACCACTTCACTAAAAGAAAAACTGTATATTCTCCAGTACGTTATTCAACATGTCATTGTGCTTTTTGTAAGAAAATGGGGTCGCCTTACGATCTACCACCACCTGACATTTCTCCTAAACTTATTCCTTCTGCAGGAATTTCCAAAGTGCCTCGAATGCTCGTGACAACTGGTTTTTAGCTGCCGACATCTGCGACAAGTTTAAATGAATTTAATGCTCTTAAAAATATGGGTTTTGCTGGATTTCAGATCTCTTGAGAAGGTTTTGAGGTATTATGTAAATGCTGTCGGGATCTCTTGTAATGTAATGTTAGTAGGAATGCGGCATTAAGTTTTCGCGTTCGTGTTGAATGAAAGGGTGACGTTGGTCTTGTTGTTTTTTGTTCTTAACGCTGTTTCTGTCTCTATTTTTTTCTTCTTTTTGAGTCAATGACAAATCCTATCCTATTAAGTTAGTGAGGATGGATGGAAGTTTGTAACTCTTACACACCAACAACTAAATCAAAAAAATACGTGGAATACAATTGAAAAAGAAATTAAGTACCAGTTTACCGTGGGCGGAGCCGCCGGCAGCAGCTAGTTACATTATAAGTTGTCCTGTTAGTACATAACCTAGAAGGTGTTGATGTCACATAAGGTGTAGGTATTATATTCTCCAATGTAAACGCGGTAATGGCCGTACACCCACTCGGTACCAGATTATCAATATTGGACCTCCGTTTGGACAGTTTTGTAATATTAAATTTTGGTTGAAATTTACTATAAATAAATAGGTACTGAAGATCCTTTTATTTTCTTCTGGAAATAATTTCGTAGAATTTCCATTTATATATACCTGTGTATATACACATGTATCAACAAATTAACAATACTTTTAACTACCATTTTGTTTTAAAATCCATTCAATGGACGTACCATATCTTCAATAATTAAATACTCAAATGCAAATGCTTCTACCATAATAACGTTCTCATAAAAGAAAAATCCAAAAGTTACTTTTTACCGTAATAATAACTTAAAACTAATTGGCTATCAGACTAAGAGTGGGGAGAATCTATTAACGTCGCTACCATACTGAAAAAGGAGGAAAATATGTCTAGCAATGTTTTCTATTACTCTGCATTTCACATTGCATGTTTGCACAGAATCATATTTTCAAGCAAGCTATTAAGTATTTTCTTTTTTTAAACGAGCCGTTTGAATTGAAACTTACTAAATTTAATTTCACTTGTCAATACACATCCAATGCACTCAAACACGATAGTGCTATCTTGTTTGGTTGATAAATTTCTATGTCTACCTTCCGGCTACTTCAAGTGTTCAGCTCCATAGTATGATACAACATTAATTATAATGCAAGGAAAATGCAATGCTTAATCGAATGCAAGGAAGTGCTTGAAAATTGGATTACAAGTTGCCGGACACATACATAGAATAGAATAGAAGAGAGTCTCTTTTCCGCATTTAGACTCCCATTTCGTCCGTTGTGCGTGGGGTTTCCGGCTAAAGTAGCCAGCCTATTTACGTCTAAAAGCACAGAAGCTTCCTGGGGACTTCACTGTTCCGAGGATTTCTTTATGTTGGGAAGCCACGGCCTCGCAGTCCAGGATGACTTGGGCGGCTGATTCCTTGGCGTTAAAACAGCAACTGCAAAGTAGGCTGTCTGTGGCGTCTATGTTAAAAAGATGTTTATTAAGAGGGCTGTGAACCGTAATTGTCCCTATGATTATTCTGAGGTTATTTCTAATTAGGCTAAAAAGTTTTTTGGTTAATCACGGGTTTACATTCAGTAAGGCCTTTCTTGAATGTCTACAGTCTGTAGCCCGTGACCATCTGTTGTTATGCAGTTCGGTTGATCTTTGGCGTATCCACGCACGAATTTGTGAGAAAGGCTGGGGGAGAAGTGGATACCGGCCTAGCACCATTATCTCGGAACCTCTCTTTTGCCACTATGTCCCTTGATCCACTGGAGGGTATTTCGATTGGATGTCGGTATACTCTCCAGGGAAAGGTGGCATACAAAGATGAATTTTGGGATCAAGGGCATGTACGCCAGCACCTGAACCGATGTCTGTTTTTGAGCCATCTGTGTAGATACGTACTTCATCGGCTCCAGATTGATCCCTATCTTCCTCTACAGTTTGTTTGATATAGTTGTTATTGAACTTATGTTGATTTGGTGTTATATCACACGTTGCGGCGATGAGGGGTTGGTACCCAATCGCCCGGTCCTGGATTTAAGCGTGTGGGCTGGTGAGATTGGCCCATATGCCCAGACACAACAGCCTGATGGCAGCTAGCGCTGCCTCCTGCTGTATGTATAGGTCAGGAGCAGTAATTTATAGGGCTATCTCCATAGCTGCTCTCGGGATGCGGACACACATACAAAAGAAAGTTAATAAAAAGCAGAAAACTTAAAACACAACTAGCAATGTTTGCTACTCTGCATTTCACATGGCAGGTTTGAATAGAGTCATAATCTTCAAACAAACAATGTTTTATACTAAGCAAAAAGACTGGAAGTGTCATGCACATTGCACCCTATTATGCCGTAAGGGAGAGACTGCGCTAAATCCCCTTCGTGCCGAAACAAGCATGCCCCCGAAATACGTGGGGTACGACAAGTTGTTTTTGCTTGGATATTAAAGTTGGGTGCAAGTGTAACCTGCTGAAAGCACTTGTGTCTATTGAAATTAGACATGTAAAATTTAGACATGTAAAAGCGTTTGTACAAACCAACTTACAGAAATAAAATCATTTATCATTTATTAATTGACATTGCATTTTTTTAAGGTGTGAATTATCCTTTATAAACTTAAACGTACATTAATTCCTGTATGTATAAACAGGTTGACTTTTAACTCGTCGGCTAACTGTCAGTGGGTGAAAGTACTCATGAAAAAAAAACATGAAAACCAATTTCATTTCGTTACCTGTATTATTTATTTAAAAATACTTTATTGTACACCAGTATAAAAAGAAACCTTAGAATTAAAACAGGAGGCCTTATTAGGTATTCCCTAAGGCAAAGTGAACTTATGCCAGTTCGCAAAATCTTGTAGAACACAGAGCTTACACTCTAACCATTACGGGTTATTTTAATTCATTGAAAACTTTTTTCGGAGGTGAAATTACTCAAAAATATAAACAACTTTAAGTATAGAAATCAGACAATACCAAATTGCGATTGAATTATTGAATGATCGAACTAAAATTAAATTCGGCCAAAGCTCAAATGCCTTAGCGTGAGTTTTCAATATTATTAAAAAAACAGTGTTTTTATTATTCGGATGTTTTTTTTTACGTAACATCAATGGACCTTAATTCTGTGTATAAAAGAAAGAAAGAAAGAAAAAGTGTCGATTCGCCACAAATACGACATATTTTTTTTTTATTTTTAAATATAGCCCTAAACGGTAGTATTAGTAAGTACTTAAATTATGTTAGTAAAGAAAAGTAAGATTATAATAAAATACCAAATTTGAGTACAGTATAAGGATGATGAGTAAGTACAAGCAGACGCATGTCGTGACTGTGACAAGAAGGCTTCCACTCAGCATAAATCTGTGCCGCGGGATACCCACAGCACGGCGCTGATTTTCAGTGTTCGCCTAGGACGTGATGTACTTCAACCAAAGCCTGTTGCATCTAATATAATACAAAAATATACAACAAATATGTATAGAAAGATAATATAAACCACTACGTAAAAATGTTGCGACTAAACCGAAAGTAGGTGTCAAGACAAAATCAACAAAACGGAAAGTGCGTACATAAAAAGGAAATGTTCATAAAACCCAAACTTATATTTTAGTATCAATAACTACCCTTCAAAACAAAAAACTAATATTAAAAATATTAAAATAATTTTAATAACTTTCTTTCTTTTTTCAATATATCAAATCTCACAATTCGCCGTTTGCGCAATAAACTAAAAAAATGTTTTTTTTTAAACAAGCTGTTTGAACTGAAAGGTCAACACACATCCAACGGATCCAAACACGATGGTGCTATTTTTTTTATGACTGAGGAGTTGCTAAGGCCACCTTCGGGCTCCATTTTCAGACGAGCTCCATGGTACCTTATTATTTCAAAGTGGCCCTTGTAACACAAGTAGGTACGGCAATTTTCACCTTAGTGAAGAAGTGCTTGAAAAATTGTTTAGTTGTTTAGTTTAGTTGCCGGACACAAATACTAAAGCAAGCTTATATAAAGCTTGTAATAATAAAATCGGGTACAAATAATTACGTAAGCATTTATAGAAACTTTTGATCCTGAAACCGTACACGGATCACATAACTACCCAGGATGTCCTCGAAAATAATGAGGAATTCGCAAAAAGTATTTATGCGATCCGACATTAAAGATTCTGGTTCGTCCTAGCATATTGCGTTCCTCGTCCCAGGGACAGGAAAATTTACCTGGTCAAACTGCTCGGTCATGTACGATTACATTATTGTAAGTAAAAAAAAATATGACCTTTGGTTGGCCATTGTATAGTGTTTCTATTTTGGGTCTCGCCTGCTTTTGGCAGTGAGTATTCAATTTTCGGGTAATAGTGCAGTTAAGTTGGCATTTGCGGTTTCTATTCTATTCTTTGGCGATAGTTTGTCCTATTGAATTAAAACGGTGGCTCGTTTTAATGGGCACTGGATAGGTTTTGTGTAAAAAGCTATAAGGTGGATTCCTAATATCAATCCACAACCCAGCCTATGATAGTACACTGGTGGACATACATAGACCACTCCGAAGCTGTGCCAGAACTCCCGTTTCTTCCACTTGCCTCATTCAGTCCATCTCAGCATTATCAAGGTCGTCGATCCTTCTAGTTGATTGGCGTCCATCTACGCTACGCTTGCCCATACACGGTCTCAACCAAAGACTCATTTGCCCACTGCCACTTAGTTATTTTTTACGATGGTAATAATATTTTTTTATGAAATATAACGTATCTTATAAATATAGATGATTGTTGGTTTATCATAATTTTAATTGCGTCGATAGGCGACACTGCACACATATTTTCTAAGATAACATTAAGTGTAAATCGGTCGAATTACATCGCATTGCGTCCAATGAGTGTACTTGCAATTTCGCCTAGAAAATTCGCTAATCTTTAAGTCAAGAGTGAATGGGTTTTTTCTAGGCAAGTGTGCTTCACCGTCAACCACGTCATCGCTTACCATCAGGTGAGATAGTGGTCAAGCGGAAACTGATGGACAAATAAAAAAAATACGATGTAACATAAATCGAATCGCTTCGAACCATCAGGCAAGATAACAACAAAATATGGTATACTTTCAAATCATAGAGGCACATCCCTCACGACTGCGCTAAGACACACATCGCTGCACATGCTGAGATTGGAGCCCTTTTGGTCTCGCACGGGGTTTTTATTATTGTTTAATTTTATGCTTATTTCTTGTGTCTCCTATGCGGGTAAAAAATTTTTTTTTTGTTTCATTGCGAGTATATTGCTATCAACCAAGCACTCGTCCAAACTGTTTCATTTATAATTATCTGGACAGATTGAAACCACGAACATCTTCTCAAAATTATATAAAGCATGAAATATGAAATGCCAGTTTTTGCCAAAAATACTAAAAAACTACTTTACTTCAACATTTTACAGTGAATCAAAATAAAATCCAGGTGTATTTAAAACGAGTGTTTTCCAGGCCCCGGGCTCTCTCCATAATTAATGTCTATTCCCACGTGTTTGCATTACTTTCATGTTGCCGGCCAGATGTTCTGCTTATTTTGTAGCAGGCAAAGATTTAAATATTAATTTAGGTAGGTATTTTATAAACTGATTTTTGTGCCTTGAAGTTGAAATTATTTTTTGCAATTTGGGAATTCCTGTAATAGGAATTTGTTTAAATGTTGTCTGGTTTTCCGTAGTAACTTTTCATTTTCTATCATCAGCACTTCATCAAAAAGACTTAGACCTCTGGCCCTAGACCTCCCCTAAACGTTGCCACATCGACGGGTCCTTTGCTTATTGCAACAAGCAGATTTCCAAGGCCTACACCAAGTCATAAAACAGGTAATTTTTGTACCTTATGGCAATACTTTCAACGCTTCTTCTTCCGTATGCGATCATCATCATCGTCATTCATGATCATTTCAGCCGAAAAACGGCCACTGCTGAACATAGGTCTCCCCGTATGCTTTGCGAATCCAGAATTTAAGCCCTATCGACCACCTGTTCAGCGACCAATGCTTCCCAGCCCAAAGTTTCGTCGGGCATCGGGCATCTTTTACCAAGTACAACATCGGTAACTATTTATTTAGACAAATCATATTGAATACTGGTGGCGTTTTCCTCCTGATGACGATAAACGGGATGTATGTCTATGGTATACATTAATTTTTGTGTACCAGGTAATTGCATTATATCGGTACGACGTTCGGGTAGGAACTAATTGCTTGTGGGAAACTGTCATTGTTTTGTATACCTGTCTAGAGAAGCAACTAGTTATAACGATTTAGCGATAGTACTTAGAAGTTTTATATTTCTGCTATATCACACATCAGGGCTGAGACCTATCTTCCCTTCTTCCACTTATCTCGGCCATATCTTTTTCTGCCTCTTTTTGTGAAGGAGGCCAGCTCGCCCCGCTATTCTTATCGGGATTTGGGGTTCACTGAGTGATATTTTTTACCTATGCGGTAAATGTAACAAGCCCAATGTATGCAGCACATTTTAGAGCAAGCTAATGGCAGCTGTGTTAACTAAGTCATCACCATCATCACCATCAGCATTTTAACGTTCCCACTGCTGGGACAAAGATCTCCTCTGTTTTAGTGGGAATGGGTCCTAGAAAACCACGCGGATCCAATGCGGTCGATGTCACATGTATTCGTTTGTTTTTCTCGGACATGCGTCATTGTGTGTTTCCACACGATGTTTTCCTTCAACATTTTGCAACAGTGGTGATGAAATAACTTACACAAAGTTATGTGCCTGCTTCGGTTCAAACCCATAACTTACTACACGTAAGTCAGGACAGTTACCTCTGAGCCACCATTGCTGCCAAAAATATAAAGTAAATAATAATTAGAACTTGCCTACGCACCCCTAGTTAATCAGATTTAACCACTTAATTGTTGATAAGTTATTTGGCAATTTTTTACATTGCCATCTGCAAAGCATCCCACATAACTATAGAACCAGTGAACAAACAAACCATTCATCCAACAAACACAATATAAAAAAATATTTTTATGAAACATCTGATCCCAAAAAATAAACCGGCTACTTAAAACTGGGTTACTAAGTCGAAGAGGATTATTTCTTTCAATCTTCCTTTAAGTATATCGCATTCAAATTATGTGAACAAGGATAAGATAAAAACACAAAACCGCCAGGTTTCGGGTTTACGTGAAACAGGAAGGATGATAAATAAAACAAAACATTTGAGAGGAGTGAACGAATTTTCTTTAAGAACACAATATCTTCGAACTCCGTCGATGAATATATTGCAGAAAAAGTATATGAATTTTTCACAACTTCCTCGAACGCCTTCGGTACGAGGCATTTTAATTTAAATGGTTTCGTTTTTATAAACAATGTCGAATTTTACTCAATAGAAAGTTAAATTGGCCATTGTCAAAAATGTTATTCTAATTTTCAACCTAGGACCCTATTATATTTAATTAATGACTTTTTGAGGTACACACTTATCAACTCGGAGGGGCTCGTCATCGTATCAACTTAAGCCGTACAATATTCTTTCTATAAAACTCCCTACTGCAACGCACACTAATCGGAATCGCCACTATCGCCTCGGGGAGAACGTTAACTCAGCAAGAAAGTGGCTCCTAGAGTGATATGAGCGGAACATATAATCAGTGCGTAAACTGCTTTGAATGTGCGCCACAAAAAAAAATCGAGCGTATCGTCGTTTTTGAAAAGTGCGTGCGGTTTCGCTCGTTGTATGGAGTTTACCTTTTGTCTGTATAAACTTTGACCGATAAAGACCACAACGAGCGCATGGTGCATTGCTAAGTTTAAGGAGTTATTTTGCATTTTTGGCATACCTTACACACAGGTATTAGACAACACACGCCAGTATGTATCCCAGGAATTTAACTCACTTTACTTTAACTTTTTCTTACCAGCTGTGGAGTAACACATTTGTTGTCAGCTCCGTACCACCCAGCAACTAACTGCCAGGCTGAACGTTGCGTACAAACTATTAAGAAAGCACTACGTGCAATGGATGGGGAGAGACGCAACCTTACGGATAAGCTCCTTGTGCTAAAAACTCGGCTTAGACGCACACCAAACCAGGATGGACTTACTCCCTATGGACTGATGTTCACTTGGGACGTTAGAACAAAGCTGTACGTGATGTTCAGGGACTCAACTAACAGTGGCGTGGCAGTCACCCGGAGCAGTTGCTGCTGAGCATATTGTCACGCAACCTCCATTGAATAGAGAGGATCCTCCGACCAGCAGCTTAATTGCGTAAGTGAATTCAGCAAGGCAAAGGATTTAACCCCATCAATTGACCAATCACATAGACGCAAACCCACAACGCGTCTTTCATCTCATACGTTTCAGACTATCATTTTCCAATTAATTCAAAAACCCAAAGAGATCTTAACCACACAAACCAACACCGTACAAAGTATCAAACAGCCACAAATCAAACAAAGACGAACACTCAACCAGAGAACCGTTCGCCCATTTATATCTCCTGCAAGATTTCATTTATTTTATACTGGTAACATTCCGTAGTGCATTCACTGTTTACTTTAGAGGTTTTATCCGAACGCGTCGAGGGAGATCTGAACAAAATTGGATTGTCACTTGCCGACGGCCACCTGCACTTTCTGAACAACGAGCCTTTTATGACAAGATATTTTATTTAGAAGCGGATTACTGGTCCGCAGGCATGAAGAGTCTTGGTTGGGGTTAATGTGGAATTCTTGTACAGCAGTAAGTACCTGAAGGTCTAAAATAATGGAATTTTGTTTTGCTATCTTTATCTTTTATGAATGCCGACTACCTAAGCACCTAATTATTGGACTGCCTCGTAGGTTTAGTAGCGGCAGGCATAACTGCTGAGCGAGAGGTTTATGGTTCTATTCCTAGGTGGAGCAACGTGTTATTGGGTTTTCTATTGGTAATTTTATCAGTAGGAGATCGGGAGTGATACTGAGTCACTCCCGACCTCCTACTGATAAATTCGTGCCTGTCGGATATTGGTAACCAATATACAAGATCGGGAATATAGCCAGGAATTAGATTGTATACCCGGTTTTATTTCAAGTCTAGATTTTGTCCGATAACAAATTCAGACTACAGAGTGAAAAATAAGTACAGAGTGAAAAATAACTTCAATTTCGGAAGTCGATGTTCCTGTTTTTGTTTCTTCGTTTTTTGACACTGCTTATCGAAATTGAAGTAATTATTCACTTTGTACTGTTTTTTTTTGGAAGTCGGTTTTATTTGTTAAAAAGTTTTTTATTTTTCACTTTTTAGTGGTACATAATGGAGAAGTTCTATAGTCAGGTAATGGACAAGTTCTATAGTGATTCCAGAATAGATTACACGAATAACATGTAACTTGAACATAACCAGTGGAATGAGAGAGTACCAGGGTAAACTGTACACATCTGCGTATCCGTTTAGAACATGATGGCGTGATGATATGTTATGAAATGGTGTAAACAATAAACAGACATGCGATTGCAGCAATCCCGAGAGTTTTACCGTCATTTATTGAAGCCTTACCTTTTCGGGATAAACTTCTTTTGAACAAAAAAAGAATTTTACTAATCCGTTTATATTTGACGGAGTTATGACCGAATATATATATAAAAGAAAACTTTCGAATTGAAAACCTCCTCCTTTTTGGGCTGTTGGTTAAAAAAATATATATATAAAAATCCGAATTGAGAACCTTCTTCTTTTAGGGAAGTCGGTTAAAAATATGAAAATGCTGGTTTTAAGTAGGTACCTTTATGTATCTATTTAAGCACAAATCCAGTTATTTGGTATAAGTAGATACCAACTGCCACACTACAAACTAGTTTTTTTTTAAATTAATGCTAATGCATAACTATTAAATCCTGAAAATCTATGTAGCTGTTATAAAAAAACATCACGTCTCATTACGAACGAAAAAAATATCTATTTATGAGTGACGTCATAATGATGACGCGACGAATTCTATAACACAAAGTACCCCGAAGGCATAGACTATAAATCTTCTCTAATGATCCAATGGTTTCTGATTGTTCACTGTTTCAATACATTTCCGCTTTTCGCCCAAATTTCGTGCGGTAACGTCGTGAAAGACATTACCATATTTTACGTTGACATCAAGTAAATGAGCTTTAACCTTCCCTGAGTTTATGGTTTAATGTTAATAAATTGAATGTTACAGTCATGATCCAACGTATACCTACGTACCAATAAATCTCTTATATTAAAAACAAAAACAGCATGTTGGTCTCGTGTTTTTGAGGGTTCTGAAACTTATTAACAGTGTGAGCAAGAGTTACGCTTCTTAGGTATTTACCTATACTTAAATATTTTTATCAACCTTTATTGTTGCCAAGTCTCAAGTAAATGGGTTACTTCGAGGCACACTTGTGAGTGGAGAGAAAGAGAGTGGGATAATATTCGTCAAACGCGAGCTTATCAATAAATACCAATTCAACAGCAGTTAACTGCTCGACATAGGCCCCTCCCAAGATGCACCACACCGCGTACCTAAGTGAGTTTGGCAGGGCAAAGGGAACAAACTTATAATAGTTATTTGTGCAACAAGAGAGCAAAGTTGGTTTTTGCCGCGAGTGTTGATTTTGAATCCCGAGTAAGCGAAGGATTCTATATTTGAATCACGAGCGTAGCGAGTGATTCTAGGTTAGAATCCTGAGTGCAGGGGTTCAAAGACACGAGATGCAAATAACTTTGGTCTCTAACACTCAAAGTGTCAATTTCCAGACACAATAGAAATTACCATTGTTTTAATCCGATTCGGAAATATGGACAGTTGAGCTGATATTTGTAAAAATTAAAAGTTAAATTATTGCAGTTTTGCAAATTAAAAGTACCTACCAGTTTTGTTTGGAACCAATGGAACCGATATTGTTGTTTTAGCGACTTCAGTTTGAGTATTCACTGATTCGCTTTTTACATACTGCTTCAATTCTTCCGGTGTTAAATTGCAGACATCATCACTGGATTCACTCATATTTATTTATTATTATTTTAATAATATCCAACGTGTATCGCACTTTGTAGCTAGCGAACAGAAGAAGAAAACAATAAAAATTTAAAGCCCGCTATTTTTTAAAGATGCGTTCGGAAATTGCACTATTACTAAATTATTCTGTCACAATAAAGATTGTTAAAACTTTAAATAATTATGTAGATACATGATAAACTTCGTATTTTTTACTTCAACATCTTTTTATTTGATTATAAAAAAATATAATTCGATTATTAAGAGAAAAGTATAATAATTACATTTAAACCTTGATTTGAAATTTTATAGATGACGTGTTTCCGAACGTGTTTCTTTTTTGAGCCTATTATATATGGAATTTGAAAATCGAACTTCGAATCGACTTGTTTCTATCTCTCGCTCTTTTCGTATCGAAGTAAAAGTGACAGAACAAAGTGAAGTTCAAATCTTTCGAATGTTGTGAGTAGACCCAGCACTGACTCGGCATTTAAAAACAATAATTAAAAAGTTACTTTGTCTCACGCTTGCAGCAAAATCGAATTTTGCTCACTGTCTTTAAGCAGCAAAACCTGCTTGTTTGAAGTGCTGAGGTGAAAAAGAGTTTGACACACTTCCTTTAAATGTTTTCGGTACTGCGCAAATTATTTAGAAAGTGTATAACGTCATCCACCCTATGAGTTGAATTTACATGTCTTTCGAGTGTATTACGCAATAAGAAAGTCGTTATTTTAAAGGAGTCGTCACCCTTCCCTATACGTGTTCTTTGCCCAATTCGCTTACGCAATTAGGCTACCGGTCCTTCGCTTCCAGCATCTAGTCTTCCGCAGCAAGCTTCTTAAGAAGTCATAATTTAATTTTAAAATTCATCTAATGGTCTTCAGGTCACCCTAGCCAGTACAATATTGGTAAGAAACCAAATCATTTCGAAAACTACTACTAAATTTGCTCTACATTGAATACTTCTCTAAGTACATTCTTTCAATGCGGCTCACGTAGTTCTTGCGGCCAGATGTGCATAAGTGGAGCGGCCAGTCGTACCCTAGTAGTGTACGATTGCTGCAAGCTATGTTGATTGAAATGTATCTGCAACCAAACCACGAGGCACAGTGTTATAAATGCCTTCAAAATCGGACATCGCCTTTTTATTCTTCTAATCGATAGTATACACCGTTTTGAATGCTAGAGTAGAACTCCCGGATCTTAAATATACTTTAAAACAGAGTTAGAATTTTTATTAGATTTTTCTTGATTTTCAGAGAAACTCTAAAATAAACGAAGTTATAAACATATTTGAACATTTGTTTTTGAAGTTTATTGACAATATATAAAAGGTATTCTATAGGCGAAACAGAAAAGAATTTTCTATAATAGAAAAACAAATAAGCCTGATTTTATTTTTCCTCCTTTTTATTTTTTCCCTCGGACATCTTTTGTAAGTAGCACCTAATATTTATCTTAAAATATTCTTCAGAATTGTAATATTAACTATAAAAAAAATCAGATGCAAATCTATCAGGAAATCGAAGATATAATGATTCTATGGTTTTCAAAATTTTCTCTGATAATAGGGTTAGCACTCTCAGAACACAAAAAAAATCATTAATAATTTCTATTGAGACAATTAATTTTCTATCTTAACGCGGGTCTCGGCGCCCGGGTGAAGTACTTAACTATGTCTATAATATACGTATTTATAGAGATTAAAAAAAAAATTTGATTTGTATAATAATTTGGGTAATCGCCGAAACTTCACAAATAGAGAGCTTCACTACTGTCGAGTGCTTTAAGATGTTTTATGGTATAAGTATGTGACTTTCACGTGGAAGAAGTCGCGGGCAGAAGCTAGTAATCAATTAAAGAAGAAAGTCCTCGTTTTCTGTCACAAGAGTTTGTGACAATATGTTCAACTTGGCTGGAAGTATATTCGTCTGCTTTGGGGTTCTTCAGTTTTTTTAGTTTTATTAAACCTGACGAGGGCGGAGCTCTTCCCTATGCCACATTTACCCCTTCATAATAAAAATATAAGTAGATTAGTTTTACATTTTAATGCAATAAACAATAACAATATAACTGTACGCGTGAAATGAAATACAATTTACAAAGTATACTTGCAAACAGCCACTACGAGGAATTTTTGAATTTCACAGAATATTTCTTTGCCAAAAATACTTTTATCCCATTAAATTACCTATGGGTACATCTATAACTACAGTTTATAATTAATAATTAATACCTACTTCAATTTAAGACATAAAAAAATATGGTTATAGATTCTCGATTTGTGATAACCCTAACAAAAAAAATACTGAACTCGATAAATCCGAATTCCTTCATGATAGGCATCTGATATTTTACAGGCAGGTTAAGGTAATACTAAACAATAATGTGTTTCAAAATAAAATGCTACTGCCCTCTAGAACCCGCGCAAAAAAATAATTTCAAAATTACAGAAAAAATTACGTAACTTGCTTTAGATTATATCTAGAAATAATGTTTGCATTTCTAAAAATAGCAGACATTTGGCTTTATCGAATACTATAAATAAAACACAGAAATGATGCATACATAATAATTTAAAACAATTCTTTTGATTTCTATGGATAACCAGAATAAAATATTTAAAAAATTATATCTCTGGTTCTAAGTAGAATTCGATTATAGGAGTTCTACTCTAGCATTCAAAACAGTGTATACCATCGATTTGCAGAATTAAAAAGCGATGTCCGATTTTGGGGGCATTTATCACACTGTGCGAGGGAATGTAGCAATGTTTCTCACTATTTCAAACCTTTAATAGTTTGCAGCTGCATACGTACTTTAATGTCAGTGACAACTGGTGGTGTGTGTGATTCACAAGACAAGCTAATTAAAACAAATTACTATATAATTAGGTCATCGGTCCACCTAGTATGAGGCATTCCAACGCATCGTCTTCCGGTTCACGGTCGTCATTAATGATTAAGGTTGCGAGGATGCGCTGGATGCGAGACGCACGGGATCGGTCAATGTGGCGACGACTGGGAGGCCTATGTCCAGCAGTGGACGACTTTTGGCTGAAATGATTATGATGATAACTTGGACAGGTACTAATTAAATTAATTTTGATTTTCAGATGACCCAAATTTTAACTACACACTGTTAGCACAACAAAAACCAAACACGGCTTAATGTATGGAATAGAATTGAACGTCATACTATATCTAAAACTACGGACATTGACTTCTATTATAACCACACCACTCATGAGGATTGCTAACGCTGTATCATATTTTCTGAATATTGAGGCAAGATGAGCTCTTCATGCCTAAAGATAGGACCTGGGCAACGGACTGACCGCATGCGAAGTCTATCCTTGTAAATCGAACGAATTGTATTGTGTACACTATAGAGTCACAAACCTGTCTTGACTTCCAGGATCTGGATATCTTCAGCTAACAAATCACGTCCTAACCCCAACCCAGTACAAATAAAACAGTATATCAACGCGCTAAAATATCTCTAGATCAGAGCATATTTTGTCAAATTTTGCACAATGAATTATTAAACTACCGACCACGCTTAATATTCTGTGCCGTCACACATAACGTATGTCGGTCTCTGACTGTATTTATACACTTCGGGTCCTCTGGCTTACGGTCCTTAAGTAGTCCGTTTGACATATAAGCCTTTAAATAGATAAGCAAAGTTCTTATTGGAGTGAGTTGGAGTCGGTGACTAAGCCACGAGGTACGTATGGTAATACTGTTTCAAGAAGATTTAGACTTCCTGGCGCGCTAAGTAGATTCCTTAAGTTAACTTGAATTATGTTTACAAAAGCTAGAATATAGACTCTCGAGAGTATGCGATGTTTCACTTTCGTGAAAATATTTATATCAGTCAAGTATTTATGGCCGAATAACGGTTAAATACTCTATCATCTATTGGTATTTATTCTGTGCTATTTGTAACTTGTGAGTGTCGTTTCGGCTTCTAGCGAGAACGGTCGCGTCACGCACGCTCTTACACAAGTCTGCGCTCGTGCACAAGTGCTGACGCCGCAACCTAATTCCGCCGCGTATTGCCCTCGCGGGCGGTGCAATGACCTAGACTTCTAAGTGAATCATGCATTATTATGAGAATTTGCGGTAAGTTATAATTTTTATAATTATAACTTGTAAACAATTATGGCTTCGCCGAATAAAATAGTCCTCAAAACTGATCTGGAACATCAGTTGTACACCCGGTACAAAGAGGAAGCTAAAGAGCGCCAAGAACTGCAGCAACTAGTACAAGTGCTCAGTAGCCAGGTAGAAGCCTTGCAACACCAGCTGAAACTTATCCAGGAACAAAATAATGTTACTTCAGAGAAGGAACATTCGACAAATGAAAAGCCCCAGTCAACAGTCGAATATAAGACTGATGAAGAGGACCTTGCCAGAGAAACTGAGTGGGTACGACAAAAAAGTAGAAAGAAGAGAAAGATGAATGCTTCACTGTCTCCAGTATCGCAAGGAGCAAGCTCCATGGAACCTCAGGCTGGTACAAAGTCCGAGCAACCAAAAATAAAAAAACTACCACCACCTCCCCCAGTCATAGTAGAAAATATCAGAAACTACCAGAAGTTTTATGATCTTCTCTTGACTTGCTCAAATAAAGAGTCCTTTGTGGTCAAAATGATGAACGGGGATTCTGTCAAAGTAAACGCCAGGAACGAAGACTCCTACAGAGCGATTACTAAATTATTATTAGAAAATAATTGTCTCTGGCACTCCTATGAGAACAAACAAGACAGACCAATTAGGGTCATAGCAAAAAATCTACACTCATCATGTATGCCAAATAGAATAGCTGAAGAATTAAATGCTAATGGCTTTAAAATCCAGGAAGTGGTAAACAAATTAAGTTGGAGGACTAAGGAACCTCTAAATATGTTTATGCTTTCCTTTCAAAAAGACGAAGATATAAATAAAATTTATAGTATTAAGACCATATTAGGTTGTAAAGTAGAAGTGCAGCCTTTAAAAACTTCCAAGCTAATACCACAGTGTAAGAGATGTCAAGCATATGGCCATACACAGAAATATTGCTCCAAGGAACCTAGATGTGTGAAGTGCACAGGTAAACACTTTACTAAAGACTGCACAAAACCTATAGCAGATAAACCCAAATGCGTTCACTGTGGTGAGCCACACCCAGCCAACTACAGAGGGTGTATGGTAGCCAAAGAATTGCAACAACTGAAAAATAAAGCCATGAAAAAAAAAGTTACTACACCTGTCACTCAGGCTCCTAGTGCTAAGAAAAATGTCAAAGAGTATCAAAGGGTATCAAAGAATGTGTCTTATGCGCAAGCTACGAAATCTCTTGAACCACAACCACCAGTGCACGGTTCACAACCCTCCACGTCAATAGACGCCGACACAAATGAAAATATAAATAAAATTTTGAATATTTTAACCTCATTTGAACAAAGGTTAAAAAACCTAGAAAGTAGTGCTACGCAGCTACCTCGTATGACTCAAAAATGAAGAACACTCTAAAAATTATGGCGTGGAATGCAAACGGACTCCTAAAGCATCAAAACGAGCTACAGGCGGTCCTTGCAACAGAAAAAATTGATGTGTGCCTCATATCGGAGTCTCACTTCACAAGAGAATCGTATATACACCTTAACGGATATAAAATATATCATGCACTGCACCCTGTCAATACTGCGAGAGGGGGAAGCACCCTTATAATAAGAGAGAACATCTACCATTACCTAGAACTTAAATATGAAGAAGAGTTCATACAAAGTGTAGCCGTTAGGGTCAAAACTAAATATCATCACATTACCGTAGCAGCTATATACTGTCCACCAAAGCATGCTCTGAAAATAGAGCAGTACAGAAACCTGTTCAAACTTCTTGGCAACACGTTTATATTGGGAGGTGACCTTAACGCAAAACACATACGTTGGAGATCTAGACTAACCAACACTAAAGGAAGGGAATTGCTTAGTGCAATGCGAGAAATCAATTGCTATGCAATATCAACAGGAAAGCCTACTTACTGGCCTACTGATACCCAAAGAATTCCAGATCTGATCGACTTTTTCATATTTAAGAATCTGTCGGCTACATATCTTCACATACAGGAGGGATTTGATATGAACTCTGATCACTCGCCCATTATCTTAACTTTAAGTGAAACCATAATTCAGAAAGAAAGCAATCCAACTTTAGTGAATAAAAACACGGATTGGGATAGCTTCAAATTCGATTTAGACAATATGATTGACCTCAAAGTACCACTCAAAAATAATCAACAATTGGATAAAGAAGTGTCAAAATTTGTGACAGACATTCAAAGCTGCGCTTGGGGAAATACACCTCTCTTGAAAAGAAAAGTTGCAAGTCATAGTTATCCGTTAGAAATAAGAAACCTCATAGCCATAAAGAGGGCTCAGAGGCAAAAATGGCAACAATCAAGATATCCACCTGACAAAACAATGCTAAATAGACTTACAAAAAGATTAAGTAAAGCAATACAGGAATATCATGATGATGCTACACATAATTACTTAAGCCAATTAACAAGTAGTGGAAAAACAGAACACTCACTGTGGAAAGCCACTAAACGTCTGAATAAGCCTATTGTTCATGTATCACCTATTAAACAAATAGATGGCAAATGGGCCATAAGCAATGAACAGAAAGCAAATATATTTGCAGAGCATTTACAACAAACTTTTCAAACAAGTGCTGAGGAAAGCTCTGAAAAAATAACACTAGATGTCACTCACCATGACGAGTTGAATATACGATTAGCTACGCCGAAAGAAGTGCAAAATATGATCAAAAACTTAGCCAAAAAGAAATCGCCTGGATACGACCTTATCACTGGAGAACTGCTTCAAAATCTGCCACGAAAAGCCATAGTAAAACTTACAACCCTTATAAATGCAACATTCCGATTGAAACACGTGCCTGATATCTGGAAAGTTGCTGAAGTAATAATGATCCCCAAACCCGGAAAATCGCCTCAGGAAGTAACATCATACAGACCTATATCTCTTTTACCAATCATTACAAAATTATTTGAAAAACTACTTATAAGACGCATAAAACCAATAATAGAAGACAGAAAACTGATTCCCAATTACCAATTCGGTTTCAGAGAAAAACACTCCACGATAGACCAAGTACATAGAATTACCAACATTATAGAAAGGACCCTAGAAGAAAAAAAAGTCTGTTCTACAGTTTTTCTAGATGTAGCACAGGCATTTGATAAGGTTTGGCATAAAGGTCTCATTTATAAGTTAAGGAAAATGCTTCCTAAACAATTTGCAGACATTTTAGAATCTTACCTAACAGAGAGGACGTTTAGAGTCCGACATGAAGATGCTTACTCAGATCTCAAGCAAATAAAAGCTGGTGTACCACAAGGAAGTGTTCTTGGACCTATCTTGTACCTATTGTACACCTGTGATATCCCAGAAATGAAAAACAACTTTATTGCAACCTTCGCAGATGACACAGCCATCATGGCTATAGGTGTCACTCACAAAGAAGCCGTAGATAAAGTACAAATTGCTGTGAACTCCATCACCAACTGGACAAAAAAATGGCGAATTAAGTTAAATGAGTCCAAATCGACCCATATAGACTTCACAAACCGAAGCCCTAATTATACACCGATTTATATCAACGGTTGCATAATACCTTACGAAAATACTGCAAAATACCTGGGTATGACGCTTGACGCCAAGCTTCGCTGGAAGGCTCATGTCAAAAAGAAACGCCTGGAGTTAGATATCCGCTACAGGAATATGTACTGGCTACTTGGCAGACATTCATCATTGTCAGTGTACAACAAAGTACTTCTGTACAAACAAGTACTTATGCCTGTATGGGCATACGGTATACAGCTTTGGGGCTGTACAAAACGTACCAATGTTGAAATTATACAAAGATTTCAAAACAAGGTACTGCGGAGCATAGTAAACGCTCCCTGGTATATTAGAAACGAGGACATCCACCGGGACTTAGGAGTGGACCTCGTCGCCAAAGTTATAAAAAAATACGCCGAAGCTCATGAAGAGAGACTTCATAAACATGTGAATGTCGAGGCTATCCAGCTCCTTGACACCACGGACATAATAAGGAGACTGAAAAGGACTAAGCCTTTTGAGTTAGTTTAGAGTGAAATTAGTGTTACGGAGTGCAGTGAGTGCTACCTTTTAAGAACACATGAACTGTCTTCCCATCATAATAGAGACAATAAGAAAAGTGCCAATGGACACATTCTTTACCGTATAAATTATTAGCAAATTAGGTTAAATTTAAGTTACTTATTAGCCTCAAGGCTAGATTGTGACTGTTATGAAGTAACTATTCAGTTACATCGTAATAAAAAAAAAAAAAAAAAAAAATTGTAACTAACAATAAAGATCAATTTCGTCTTGTATAAAAGAGACAACGAAGAAATAAACAAGCTGCCAAAATCTTTTTGATATTCCAAAACGCTACGGGAATACAAATTTAAATTGAAACAGACCGTTTGATTTCACATTTGATTTATTTCCCACCAAACATCGATACGGCAATACATTAGCGAAGGGGATGTAAATAAATCACGGAAACGCGTCTCCAAATAATTGAATATCTATTTACTCCGTTTTTGCCAGCTCAAGCCGATCCTTAGTCAGCACAAAAGCAACGAAGAGCCTTCTTTTTACAATTTACATCTCAACTCCGGGTTTTTCGGTACATTTAATCAAGAAATTGCTCAAGCTAGACACGGTTCTATGAGACTTAATAAAATTTGGTTGCAAGACAAGAAAATTTAATCAAAGTCTAATTCAAGCCAGGTTTCAACGACTAAGTAGATACTCTATTTACGTCTCAGTGTAGTGTATACTGAGTAGTTACTGTGTCACAGAAGTGGCATGCTTGTGACATTCGCCATTTTAGAACAAAGCCAGTTAGTATAGAGTTGAAAACAGATTTCTGCCTGGTAAAAAAAAGTGTGGTATTTTTCTATTTGTTGCTAAAAATACTTCTTCTTCATCTCCATGTTAATGTAAGTAAATATTATCAATTGGGTTAGCCTAAAATTTCGCAAACCCGTCGCTTTCTTTTTCCAAGGCGTCTTCAGTGCACCCAAATCGCTTTGGCTGTAGGTTTTCGGGGACAGGCGCCAGGATTGGAGGTGCAGTATAGTTTGCAACTTAGCTCCGCATCCATATCACGCTTTGGTTCCGTTGAGGCGGCCTCGCTTTTCGAGAGAATTCGAAGTGGGCGACACGGAAGGGGAATGACTGTTTGAGGGTACTAAGATTAGTTACTTGCATAGAAAAAGCAGCTGTTTATTGATCACCATAACGAAACACTCATCATACTGGGATATATGTAATTATTTATATGAATCTATCGAACTAAATGTCATCATCATCATCATATCAGCCGAAAGACGTCCACTGCTGGACATAGGCCTCCCCCAAGCGTCGCCACATTGACCGGTCCCGTGCATCTCGTAACCAGCGGATCCCCGCAACCTTCACCAGGTCATCGGTCCACCTGGTGGGAGGCCTTTCAACGCAACTTCTTCCGGTTCGCGGTCGCCATTCCAGAACCTTTCTGCCCCATCGGCCATCCGTTCTGCGAGCAATGTGCCTTGCCCACTGCCACTTAAGTTTGGCAATTCTTCGGGCTATGTCGGTAACCCTGGTTCTCTTGCGGATCTCTACGTTTCTGATTCGATCACGCAAGGAAACGCCGAGCATAGCCCTCTCCATTGCCCTTTGAGTGACTGTAAGCTTTCTGATAAGGCCCATTGTAAGCGACCACGTCTCAGAGCCATATGTTATCACTGGCAACACACACTGGTCATAGACTTTCGTCTTGAGACACTGCGGTAAGTTGGACGAGAAGATACCGCGCAACTTCCCAAACGCTGCCCAGCCGAGTCGGATTCGACGGTTTACCTCTTTCTCGAAGTTGGCCCTACCCAATTGGATCGTTTGTCCCAGGTACACATTGTCGCCCACAACTTCGAGTGTAGAGTCTCCAATCTTGATAGGAGCGGGTGCAACATGGGCATTCAACATCAACTTAGTTTTGTCCATGTTCATCCTAAGACCCACTCTTTCGGAAGCTCTACTGAGATCATCGAGCATTGTACTGAGGTCCTCCATGGTCTCAGCCATAACCACTATATCGTCGGCAAACCGAAGGTGAGTGATGTATTCGCCATTGACGTTAATGCCTAGCCCTCTCCAGTCCACAACCTTGAAGACATCTTCCAGTGCAGCGGTAAAGAGCTTTGGAGATATTACGTCTCCCTGTCTCACACCTCGCTGCAGAAGGACGGGTTCCGAGGTCTGATCCTGAAGTCGAACTGACATTGTGGCGTTTTTGTATAAACACTTCAACACTTCGATGTACCGGTAGTTAATTTGGCACCGTTGGAGAGACTGCAGTACAGCCCAAGTCTCGATCGAATCGAAGGCATTCTAGTAGTCCACAAACGCTAAACAGAGAGGCAGGTTGTACTCTTCGGTCTTCTGTATAACCTGCCGCAGCGTATGTATGTGGTCTACGGTGCTGAATCCTTTACGGAATCCGGCTTGTTCGGGAGGCTGGAAATCGTCAAACCTGCGTGCGAGACGATTCGTGATGACTCTTGAAAACAGCTTGTAGACATGGCTAAGGAGTGTGATGGGCCTATAGTTCTTCAGTAGGGCATTGTCACCCTTCTTGAAGAAGAGTACCACCACACCCCTGCACCATGCCTGTAGCGTTTTCCCCTCGAGTATGACGGAATCAAAAAGATTCTGAAGGGCCTTAAGTACTGGTTTTCCACCCGCCTTCAGGAGTTCGGCCGTAATTCCATCATCACCCGGTGCCTTGTTGTTTTTAAGTTGTTTCAGAGCCATCCTAATCTCATACAGGCTGACCTCCGGAATGTCTTCGGTATAGTGTCGGGTCAATCTAGCTCTTGGGTCATTCGCTAGATTCGCGACGGGTTTACTTTTTGACGTGTACAACTGTCCATAGAATCTCTCGATCTCCCTCAGAAGCTCCGGTTTGGCGGACACGATCCTGCCATCATCGGTCTTCAGTTTCGTGAGCTGGCTCTGCCCAATAGACAGATCTCTTGCAAAGACCTTGGAGCCTTTGTTCCGCTCAATTGCGTCTTTAATACTTTCAGTATTAAAGCGGCGGAGGTCGCTTTTCAAGGACTTTGAGATCCGTCTATTTAGCTGCCGGTATTTCAACGAATCGTCTGAAGACTGCAGGATCATTTCACGCCTCTCCTTCATGAGCTTGAGAGTATGATCAGAGATCTTTTTGTTTCTATTTGTACGGCGGAGGTCTTGAAAAACTTAGACCCGACCGTATGGACAGCTTCCACGAACCCATCGCTTTATTCGTCCACGGAGCTCTCTAGGCACTCGAAACGATTCTGGAGTTCGAGCTGAAAGCTCTCGGGGTTTTGGACCTGGATTTGTGTTGGACGGAGCGTGGACTTCATCAGTCGAGACCTTTCAAGCTTAACATTAATGTTCAATGTGCCTCTTACCATGCGGTGATCACTCCCGGTTTTCACCGAATTGATCACTGAGACATCATTGAACATTTGCTTCTTGGTTGACATGATGAAGTCGATCTCGTTTTTAGTTGCACCATCGGGGCTTTGCCAGGTCCACTTCCTGTGCTCACGCTTTCTGAAGAAGGAGTTCATCATGTAGAGGCCCTCCTTCTCCATAAAACTGGCCAGTAGGTGACCCCGGTGGTTCCGACGTCCAACTCCAAATTGCCCCACTTGCAGCTCATCCTCGTCTCGTTTGCCCAGTTTCGCGTTGAAGTCCCCCATGACAACGGTGAAGTGAGTTTTGAAACCATGCATGGCTATAGAGATATCCTCATACATGGCCTCTACCTCGTCGTCGGGGTGTGCCGAGGTCGGGGCGTAGACCTGTATGACCTTCAGCGAATATCTTGCGGATATTCTGAGTATAAGGTACGCCACCCTGGTCGACACACTCTCGATCTTCACCACGTTGTTCACAAGAGACTTGTGGACGATAAACCCAACACCACCCTGGGACTGCCGGTCTCCCTCTCGGAAATAGAGCAGGTTACCGGATTTGAGGATTATCGAGTCCTCCCCCTCTCTTCGGACTTCAGATAACCCTATAATACTCCATCGTAACCTGCTCAATTCTTCCTCAAGTTCGGCTATCTTCTCGTCGGTGCGGAGTGTTCGCGTGTTATATGTTCCCAGGTCCAGTCGTCGGTGTTTGTAGGGGTAGCCGGGTCCACTCCGGGGATTCTTAGCACCCCTTGCCACGCCATCGCCTCGACCGCTACCGTAGCCGAGGGTAGACGGGCTGCCGGGCACTCGGGGCCGTTTTTTCGGTGTGCTGTTCATTAGACTTGGGGGGGTTTGCCATAATCGCCACGCTTGGCAGGCGGGTTGGCGATCGCAGTTTGTTGTTTAAGTGCACAGAGAACGCTGCTGCCCATTCTCTGGTGTGTCCCTTAGTCGCCTCTTACGACACCCACGGGAAGATATGGGATGGTGAAATTCTTTACGTCCGTCACCATACGGTACCCGTCACCATACGGTACTAAATGTATTACTATTTTATTGGCAATTCCCTAAGTTACTTGCATGAAGCGTAATTGGTGCATATCGATATTTCACAGAGTAACTGCGGTGCTGTTCACAAACTAACTTCGAATTGAAATAAATTCCAATTGGAAACTGTACGAAGAAGGCCCAGTTTTCTACTTTCTATTTATAAAAGTAGAACAATATTATTATAAAAATATGTAGGTATCAATAGTTACTGCCAACGGCGTCGTCTACGGGAATGTGGAATATTATACTGGGATAATAGGTACCCTATGTCCTAATCTCGCTAATGCTTATTTCTCATATCTCCTGTGCGGGTCACATTATTTTTTCTTTTTTTCTTTAATCCCCATAAAATTCATTGTCTATCCTTGTGCGATTTTTGTATAGTTACGATTAACGAATTTAGCCCAAATTCGGTCAGCCGTGGAGGTGTGATTGATTAACCAATATATTGACATTTCAAATGTGTAATATACAGTCGGTCTGTCCAAGTTAGTGACAAGTGACAATACATTCTGCAAACTAGCATACGACCACGGTAATACTCTGAACATCACTATGAAAATGTGTGAAATACAATAAATGATTTATTACATGTAAGTTGTTTATTTAATACCCGATACATATTGAATAGTGCGTATGACAATTTCAGATGAGAATATTTTCATTTTCCGTACTTTTTAGAAAATGATTTTTCAGTAGTTAGGATTTAGTTTTTGAACTTATTTTTCATATTGCTTTTCTTTAAATTCGGTTGTTACTAGTTTGATAATAACTTATCTGTAGAGGTGCATGAAACGTATGATTTGATGACTTTCTTGTGATGAAGGTGCTGCCTCACTATTAACTTATCAGAGTTATAATTGACATTTTAATTTGATTGTAACTAGTTTGATGAAAACTGATCTAAAGAGGTGCTATAGATGATATGACTATCAAACAATGCGATGACTTTATTACTGATGATAGCCCTGCTTCATTATTCTCTAAAAACTAACTGTAAAACTTGTTTCTAAACTCGCACAATCAGTCGTTAGTCCTCATTAGTAACATTGTCTAACTATTGCCACTGTAGCATGTTACGGAAACTGCTAAGCGTAGCAATTAGGATTACTTTAAAAATTCAGCCGAGCCGGTTGCAAACCAAGAACTAAGCTAAATTAGCTCAGCTTAACTCAACTCGCATAGCTCAGGTAATTTTTCACTTGTTTATATAATGTAGTTTGCGGACTGCACACAAAAACATGTTTTTGACTATATCTTTGTCTATCTCATCTTGTGATGGAGGCCAAAAGGTGTCCGATTTGAGCGATAAGTTCGTTGGTTGTGTGTGCAGTGCTTTGAAATTTCGCGTACGTCACGCCATGGAACATTTTGTCATAGTGACCTCACAAGACCTCACAAGCGCAGGCAATGTAATTGCTCGACTTAAATCGCTTTACTTTTATCAATTTGGATTGAAAACCAAAAAATACGTGTGTAATAAAAAAAATTTTGATAATCTAACTGATATACCACGAGTGAATACAACTATTGTTTTTTTATCCTGGAATCACCCCTATTATTTTACGAAAAACAAGTCAAGTAAGTGAGGAAGGATTAAGGGGAACAGTGGTGACCCATTGCATGCCTTCTCTATGCAGATGATCAAGTTCTACTTGCATCGTCAGCAGAACAGTTGCAAGACATGGTGACTGTGATGAATGAAGCTTTTAAGTTAAAAGGGATGAGTATAAATGTGAACAAGACTAAGGTAATGGTGTTTGAAAGAGAAGAAGATGTATCGAAGTGTGAAGTGAAAATAAATGATAAGAGTGTGGAGCAAGTGAACGAGTTTGTATATCTGGGAAGTATGTTCACAAGGGATAGAAAGATTGAAGAGCTGCATTCTGCTTTATTCCCTGCATTCACTCTCCTTTCCACATCGGAAAGGAGAGTGAATGCAGGGAATAAAGTGAATGGTGCTATGCATGCGGTTGTGATCAGCAAGTCGATGTCTCCGGAAGCTCGACTCGCCGTTCACAACAGCGTGCTGGTGCCTACACTTATGTATGGAAGTGAAGGCTGGGTATGGCAAAAAAGACATGAAAGTAGGATTAATGCAGTAGAAATGCGCTCTTTGCGGAGTATGAGTGGTGTAACTTTAACTGATAGATTCAGGAATGAGGTAATAAGACAACGTTGTGGTTTAAAAGAAGATGTAGTGACTAAAATTGAAAAGGGTATGTTAAGATGGTTTGGCCATGTTGAGAGGATGAATGAAAGTCGACTAACGAAAGGTATTTACAAGGCAGACGTGAATGGAAACGCCGGGAGGGGACGCCCTAGAAAGACATACATAGACCTTATAGGTGATGTTCTTCAGAAAGGCCAAGTGCGCAGTACCCATAACCGACCTGTGTGTATGAATGTGTGTGAAGCAAAAGAAGTATGTAAGGATCGTAGCAGGTGGCGTTCTGTAGTTTCTGCCTACCCCCATGGAAGAAAGGCGTGAGTTTATATATGTGGTGACCCAGTGGTAAAGGCCGTGACTTGCAAGTTGTAGATCGTGGATTCGAACCCAGGCCGGCGCTTTACTTTGTGTAAATTATTTCATCACCACGGCTCTCAAAACGGTGAATGAAAACATCGTGAGTAAACCGACATGTCCTAGAACCAAAAATTAAAAAGACATCTACCAACACGCATTGGGCCCGCGTGGTGAATTACAGCTTACTCCCTCTCACAGAAAGGAGGCCAGTGTCCCAGCAGTGGGAACATTAAAAGGCTGATAATGAAGTCAAGTAAAATTATTTTCAACAGAAAAGCTCCTGTAATCACGCTGATCAAAGACCCAAACGTGTGTAAATAAGTGATCAAGCAGATAATTAAGGTAATATGCACTCAATGATACCGAATTTTCATTTCGTTGCTCGTCAAACGAATGTATTTCAAGAACTAATTGGCTGTAAAATAGTGTTACTATAAAATCGACTTTGATCATCGCTGTACGAATAATTTTGTTTATTTACTCGTAAGTAGTTTGCTACTCATTATAGTTGAATATAGTTTTGGATGTAAACTCAAACATACTAGTTAATACATGCCTACAAAGTTATAATATAATATCGTAGGTATTTTGAACTGTCTGTCTGGATTTGTACAGAATAAAAATATGTTGAACTCGCCTGGGGTTCTGTAAAACTTCTACTGACTAAGTAAAAAAACATGGTGGCCATCGGCATTTTAGATGTAGTTCGAGGATATTGAGGGTTAAAAAAACTTGCACTAAAATGCCTAAGATATTAATATAGCTTCCATGAAAAACATACATACCTGTGTGGTTGAATGCTTGGCACACTTGTGGCAGAAAAAACGTCTCCTGATTATTTTTATTGAGTTAATAGCCCGTGGCTTGCCCGCGTGAGAAGTGTTTTACTATTCCAAAGGATCATTATACCGATTTTATCGGGATAGAATTTATTCCTTTGTGCTAATATAGGTGATAAACTATGAAATTTCACAACCTACAAACTTTCACATTTAGAATATTAGTAGGCTTTATTCAATGGAGATCAATTAATTTCATACAAAATTTTTATTAGAACCCTTTGTAACCATAAATAAAAATGCAATATTTCCTGACCATTGCGATCTAAGAGATTTTCTCTCTTCACAAGATTTGAAGGTAAACAGATACCAACTCCATGGACCACAAACTCCTTCCACTTTCGAAATTAACACATTTCCATCTGCAGATTAGCTCAAAAAGGTATAAAACAGCTGCTTAAGGATGGTGTCGGAGCAACCTCGCCGCAATCGACGTTATGAATCTGGGATACTTCGCAGAAGGTACTAAGCAGTCTGTTTCGCCTTAATATTTTATATAAATTCAAATTAAATTATAAAACATGTCAATATCTGAACTTTAACTGAAATTTTAAAACTTTAGAAACTCTCTTTTTAACCCCCGGGCCCCGACGGAAAAAGAAGGGTGTTATAAGTTTGAACTGACTATGGTATTTTTTCGCTGTATCGTTAATAGACGTAGATATCGATACTCAAATATGAATTGACTGAGATTCGCTAACCAGTTAACCCTTACATTCATTTGACGTGCAATAATGATGAATATTATGGTAATTAAGACTTTTATTCTACATCACAGCACTCTTTTTTAAACATGCATTTCTATAAGTTTTAGGCACTTGTCACACCGCCGGCGATCAGCGAGTAGCGAATAAAGCTAGAAACTTAAAACGACATGGCGAGCAGCGAGTAGCGAGTGTGTAGTTCCGATAGTTTTACCGCTCGGCTTTGAACGACGTTGTGAGCGAGTGTTTACGTGCGACGCGACGGTCTATCGGTGTGAGTTCTGACCACCAAGCGAGCAAGCGAGCATCGCTGAGAGAATATCGCTTAGCGAGTAAAACTTTGATAGCTCTAGTCGCTGCGATAAACTTGCTATGAGAGAGTACTCGCCGGCAATGTGAACAGCCAGCGAACAACTATTACTATTTGAGTCGATTTTATTAACACGTGTGTTGCTGAAGAAATGAAAAAAACATATAAGATCACGTGATCTTCACAAAAAAAATGTCGAAAGCTAATCGCTTTGTCGCTGGCGGTTGGACAAGTGCTTTAAAAATAAATTTACAATGGGATTCGAATTTGGAAAATTTAAGTGAAAGGAAAAACAAAGCCTCCTCTCGATAATTGGAATTAGGTACTGACTATTTGTCAGTTTTGTATTATTTTTTTCGAGGTAATTCAAGTTTTAATATTTAATCTCTGATGGCACAGCTTGTGTTAAACGAATACAGAGCAAAATTCTCGTGACATAAATTAAGAATCTTTTTAACTTTATATACAGTATAGAGATTTTTATGATTACGAGGCAAATTCTCAGTTCAGGAAGCTATGTCTGTAAGGCTTTTTATTATGAAAAATGTTATTACGGAGAAAAAATATAAAAATCAGGTATTCACCCTATCCGTATTTCAAATATTACTCCCCTGAAACTCCTTGAAGAGTCTCTACTATCATAACTTAGGAATTATTAAGTGGCCACACAGACAAAACATTGGAAGCTTGCCAGTGATTATAGTTTGAAGCAAGTTACAATGTAGGTATAGTGAGAAATAGTGACCTTTGATATTATTTTGATGTAGTAGTTTTTCTAGAAAGATATTCTAAAGAGTAGTAGCAAGTTGACAACATTGAATATGCCTTCGTCCAGCAGTGGACCAAGAATGCTGTGTAGGCTAGTGGTTATTTTATCACGTACAGCTCTGGTAAAATAGTCACTCGGAGACTGAACACAGAACCTAGATGAGTCTGACAAAGCAGCGTCAATATTGCCACTACCAAAGAGAACCATACTAATCAATGGGTAAATTCGATCTGTGAATCATGAGGTCGAAGAAGCACTCACAGTTCTCTTATCATCGATAACATCACTTGTTAACGAGAATCTATTCATCAAATGACTTTAAGGAAGAAACAGGTTAAAATACCGAACCCACAAAACACAGGCTTTTAAAACGAAACACCGATATTCAACACGATTCATCCTTCATAATAATTTTATATTTTCACCTTTCGCTTTCATATTCAGTAAAATCAAATTTAATAGACTAAAACGGATTTCGTTGGCAATGTGACTTCCAATTAAATTAATTGGCATGAAAATTATTGTATGGTCGTTAATTCCGGTGATATGGGCCTCGCTGGGCCGTATTGGAGTAGGATAAAATAATATTTGCGTAATAAAATCGTTTGGACCAATTTATAAAAAAAAAAACTAAAACGTTGTTGTAAATTGAATTAGTTTCATCTGTGTTTTGGTTGGAAGGTGTGAAATATTTATAGTATTCTTAACACTTCTAAGAATCTCACGATTTAAGAATTAAGAATTAAAAGTTGACTGTCAAACTTTACTCTAGTCTCAAAACCTCCAATATTATGGCGTTAAAGTTGGTTTTTAACCCCCTACGGAAAAAGAGGGGTGTTATAAGTTAGACGTACGTACCTGTGTTTTTGTGTATCTGTGGCATCATAGCTCCTAAACGGATGAACCGATTTTGATTTTGTTTTGTTTGAAAGCTAACTTTATCAAAAATGTTTTTAGCTATGTTTGATGAAAATCGGTTCAGCCGTACAAAAGTTATCAGCGCTTTACTGTTTGAATCGTTATATTTTCGCAAGATATAGTGTTATAATAACGTTTCAATAGATTGTCGATCGAAGCGTGTCTACGACTGGATAAATAACGTAGCGTAAAAAAATTGTGTCGGAGGTTTTTAAATTTTACTTGGACTATTCATGTTCCCAGCAAAAAAGGTATTTAACGCGCCACTGTTACCGCGAAGCGAGCGGCGTGCTCGCGTGTGCGTAAAGTCGAATAAAATATCACAGTAAAGTTGGGCACAGAAGGCTTATTTTACTATATACTAATATATTTAAAAGTTAATAAAATAAGAGAGTTGATGCCAAACCTTTTGTTGTATTACAATGCGTAGTAAAAATATTTTTAAGTGTTTAGTTGTAAATAAATCTAGGAATATTATAGTTTGAAAAATGCCCTAAATCGTATTTTATCTAATTATTTGACTATCTATCTATATTTTTGGAAACATAAACGGGTGGACTAAATAAACACAATGATCAAAACAAAAAAACTACTGGGTTTTACAAACATTCGATTGAATAGAATAGAATATACTTTATTGTACACCAAAACATGAAGTTACACATCTCTTTTACAATAATACTTATTTCTACGGGTACAAAGGCGGCCTTATCGCTGACAGCGATATCTACCAGACAACCATGTTTTAGGTGGTTTTCATTTTGACTAATTTTCGCAATTATTATTTTTATTTTGACTAATATTCGCAATTATTTTTTTTATTTTGACTAATAACCCAAAAAATCAAAATAAAATACACCCATGACGAATATTTCGGTCTTCTTTGAAGTCTGTTAAAAAACTTTCCTAACCTACTGATTATGTTACACTGTGGTCTCATAATAAATCGGTCGATAGATGAGCGAGAAGTCCAGCCCGAGCAAAACTGGCATAGATCCTGCCTCGTCAAGGCCTCGCGGGCGACTGCTGAAGAGCCGTACGGCGGCCGCTGTACGGCTGTATATATAATTTAATTATTAAACCAACTAAATTATGTTATAAATTCTACTCTGAGAATAAATTTCTACAGGTTGTTAACCTTTTTTAGATATGTGTTTTAGGTAGTGAATCTTTCATAATCTTCCAGAAAAAAAGAAAATGATCAAAAAAAAAATCGTTTTAGAGTCCTTTTCAGTTTTTTTTTTGATCGAGCGAAGATTCGATATCATGTTTTTAGTCTCAGAAATGAAAAGTACATTTAGTAAACTACAATATATATATTTTTTGCATTTAAACTATCACTATGTGTTTGTTTAATAATAAATCAAAGAGATGTAAAAGTGAGACTACCTGACCTTAACTCCAAATATTCGATTCAGAAACCGGCTCATTGGTTTTGTTACAATGACAAGATATTTAACACAGCTATGGATATCTACTTAATTGTTACAGTCCTTTTTATTGCAGCGTTTATTTGAATCCATTTTTTTTATCAGAGTTAAACTTATCTGGTTAATGAACGAGCAATTTATCGATTTATTAGCCCAAGCAGAATTTTCTGCAAACCTTTCAAATGCTCTAAAAGTAGGCATTTCAGTACAGTGAACACTGCCAAAATCCAGCCAACACTCAAGTATTCATATCTTTCATCCATCCGAAGGTAGAAAAAGCCACACAATACAATAATAGGCCGACCATTGTACAGCCCCATTCAATCGACTGACAATAAATTCCAAATCAATACAATGTAACGCCAAAGAGGTTTTGTCTTCCAAAATTCGAGTAGTGGGGCCAATTTTGTCCATCACAGAAGCGAATCGGAAATTCTGATAATGAATTTGACGATTGAAAAGAATCTAAAAATACGCGATATATTTTTTGTGTATACTCGTACCAAGAACTGTTATTATTGTTTTCTCATGGGGAAACATAACAATTTAAGTGACACTTGTTTTGTAAGGTAGCGTCTTCTCGGCATGGTGTAAATTATTCCCATTCTATCGGTCCATTTGTGTTCTACTTCTGATCCAGAGTAAGGGTGTTTTTCTCAGTCAGATGTAAGAAAGAAAAACAAATACTAAATGAAAAGTTTTTTGAAACAGAACGTCAAAAATGCCAGAAGAATTCAATTTATCACTTTACGTTCACAGGTTTTTCAGCGTCGATAAGAAATAAAAAGTGACCTGCGTCCCTTGTGTGCGTTAGTATAGGGTAAGTTTCCTCTCTTCAAAGTTTCGTTATCGTATGTAGCTCTAGGGACCCGATTGCTTGTACATAGTTTAAAACTGTTGTCAGAGCAATTTTGGGATAAAATGGCGTAAAGCACCAAGGTAACCGACATAGCCTGAAAAATATCCAAACTTAAATGGCAGAGGGCAGGGCACATGCTCGCCATCCCTTGATGACCAATGGGGCCGAATAGTTCTGGATTGGTGACTGCGAACCGGAAGACGTTGCGTTGGAAGGCCTCCCACTATGTAGACCGATATCCTTGTGAAGGTTGCGGGGAGCCGCTGGATGCGAGACGCATGGGATCGGTCAATGTGCTAACTTGTGGGAGGCCTATGTCCAGCGGTGGACGCCTTTCAGCTGAAATGATGATGATGATGATGAAAAGTTAACAACAGCAGATTAAAAAATGTTGGATTACTTGACGTTGTCTTTGATCAAACTAATATTATAAAGGCGAAAGTTTGTAAGTGTGTTTGTTTTTTTATTCACGCCAGTACGGCTGAACGAATCTGGATTAAAATTGGCACAGAGATAAATTATAGTCAGGAATAGCACATAAGCACACATGATTTTTTACTCTGGGAATAGGTTCCTTCGGGATAATTTTCGAAGTTCACGCGGGCGAAACCGCTGGCAGAAGCAAATATACACATAATGTAACATCACACCACATTCCCCGAAGCGTTAAGCAGATGTGCAATTTAAAGATAGGTACAATCTTCTATTCAAACTAAAAAAGCTAAATATTAACACGTAAACAGAAAAGCTCCTCGATTTTGAGATGTGGAATAGTTAAAATAGTTAAAGTTTATATCATTATGGAGAAATAATGCAGAACGCATTTAATAATGTGTCGAATCTAAATAATGTCGGTCGAATTTCGACCTCTGGGCGACCACTGGTATATTTAAGTATTAATTACAACGTTTCATGAACTTTCAAAAGTTATATTAATGTAGGTCCTGAATTCCAGGAATTTTATTTAGAATCAAGTCTAAAGTTAAAGACTCATTTCTAATGAAAACATGATCCCGATTCCTTGAAACGAGCTGAAAACTAATTGTTTAATGTTATAAATTGTAGAGTAGACCGTCGTTGAAACTAAAACCCACCCACTAGCGACTCTAAAACAAATAATTTTAAAATTCGTTACAACTTACGTAGAAACGACCACAATTTAGTTAGTGGTGAGAATTTCTTTAAATCTATAATAATCAGGGCATAGTGCCCTTGCTTGCACATACTTCATTTTTGTCATCTGAACTAATATTGTCCAGAGGTGCAAGTTTGTTTACCATATGTTTGTTAAAGAAAAATCTCTTGAATCAGTAGGGATGATGACACAGAAAATGTATTTAGTCCGTCAGTCAGATCACCAAAAAATATTGGACACGTATTTTCGCAAAAATCTAGTCTAGAATATAAAGTACCGTACACGTCATTTTTGACTTCAATAGTTTTAATCTTAGCGTTCCATCGCTTCGTATGGGCCTGTCCAATTGCATGCCACCGACTCTGATCCCCATAGGGCAACTCTTGTCCATTAACTTGCAGTCATCTTGTGAATATCGATGCCGTAATTGGTGCAATGCCTATAGTAGAGATGCAATAACAAATTAAACAAGATCCAGGAACCGGCCTTGACCTTCAATATGGTCTTGCTTAGAATTTAATTGGATTTGATTCCATTCAATTATCTTGTCATCTTTTGAAAGAAAATAATGAATTACAGTTTTTACCACAAACTCAAACTCAAATGTTTAAACAGTTGTTTATCTGTAACCAAAAGCTGTTGTAACAAAAGTAGCTACTATGACAAATATCTGGTATTAATCTAACATTATATAGGTAACAGAATAGGGATGTTTCCTGGGTAGAAAATGATAATTCTATTTAGTCCGTCAGTGGGCTTATCAAGTAATATTGGACCCGTATTTTTTGCTAAGATAAGGCGCATCAAAGTTTAGGAGTGGGGGATTGTGACGTCACTTTGTCAGTATAAAATGTAGCACACCGTGACGTCACACAATACTTCAACGCTCTGTATCTTCGTTATTTTTTGTTTACGTGGCAAAAGATTAAATACGTTCCAATATTTTTAGTTTAGGAACTGACGGTCTAAATAGATATTTTTTGTCAACTACCCTATTCTGTAATTATGCAGGTAACCTAGGTATTCACTGTAAATACAGTGAATACCTAGTACACAAATATACATACAGTACAGTTTTTAATTTTATTGAAGGAGAAAAATAAGTGTAAGATTCAATACAACTATTCGATATAACATATTTGTTGTATTGAATGAAAGAAAGAAAACATTTATTGCCAACTGTAACAAAACAAGAACAAACACAAATTAGTTCTGAGGCACAATATTATTTCAGAGTGGCAAAAGGAGCGGGCTCAGCATATGCTGAGCAGTGTAAAGCATGGTTATTACGCTGGTCAACGCTGATTTACAGCCCGCCCCCTTTCTTACAAAACTTTCACTACATTAAAGTAATCACTTTATATATTATTGCTGTACGCTTTGGTTCAAACTGTTAGTACAGCAAGCAACTTGTTATTAAATAAATAAGTAAATATAGGTACTTACATTAAATTCACAAGTTGTTTTCGATATCTATCTATTTAATTCATACCAATTAAAAAGTATCAAGGGTTACTTATTCGTATTTGCATCGAGTCAACCCTACTCGTATAATAATATACCTACAAGCTTTGGTAAAAGCATCACGTTTCGTTGATCGACGTCGGATTCATATTGCGTCTGGCACGTCGCACCAATAGGCCGTGATAAAGTTTCGGGACTCCTTCAATCTTCGGCCCCGGGCCAAGTTATGGCCTGGCGATATGAAAATGACCTGACGCCATATTTTTATTATTTTTTCCGAAGACATCGCTTGTTTGATTTTTGCAGAAAAGTGGTATTTTTGCTTTTGAAAATTGTATTAAGGAATTCAGTAAGTTTTATCTATAGCTGTCTTAATTCCGCCATCAAATTGTCAGGCTTCTTCAAACTCGCGAAATATTAAGCGATATTTTTGATAAACAAACACAAACTGTCATTAATCAAAAGCGAAGTTAAACAAGTTGATCTAAACCTTTAAAAGATCAATAGATCTCCGAACGCCCAATTTTAAACTACGGTTTAAATGAGGCTCAAACTTCGACACCCCTTCCCGCTTCCCCGTTACAGAATTAACTGAAGAGGGAGACGATAATTTATAGATTTGCCTCCAATTCAAATACTCCAGTCGAAAGTTTGGCCAACTTTAAATTGGTTTTAATTTGAACGCTGCCCATTTTACACGAAAACATGGCGAACGCCTGAAGCGCGTATTGAGGTACTTGTTTTCATTATAAAAATATAAAACAAACATTTTTCTACAAATTATCTCTTGTTCTAAAATACAGACACTGTTCAAACCCTCGATACCAGAATCTTTTTAAACGTGAAATTACTTTAACGAATTTTCAGAAATTTTAAGGATCTGGGCATTCCTAAACTTCTGATCGGATGAATATTTTAAACTAAGTGTAAGAGTTTTGACCTCGAAATTCCCTTTCTGTATTAAGTAAGATGTCTTTACCCTACTGGGAACTTGTTTAAATTTAACCAAGTATTGGTAAAGAGATTTCATGAAGAGATTTCAAGAGAGAACAAGAAGAGGAGCGGGTGGCTAAATAATAACAGCCGCACAGGTCGAGCTTCAAGATTAAGCAACGCTTGACGAGGCAGGCCAGTGGATGGGTGACCATTTCAACATACCGAGTTTCCTCCGTGCCTCGGAAAGTTTGAAGATCTTTGACAGTCGTTACGAGTAGTCAGAAGAAGCAAGAATGGCAAAAGAATGATTAATATGGCCTTTGAAAACAACCTTTCATTTATGAATAGCTTTTTAAATAAAAATACAAAGAAAAAGTGGACATGGCTATCACCAGATGGAACATATAGGAATGAAATAGATTATATAGCAACTAATAATAGAAAACCTTTCTATGATGTAAGTGTTATTAAACAACTGAATTTTAACACAAACTATAGAATGGTCAGAGCAATAATAAATAGTACAGAGCCGATAAAAAAAAGAAATAAATTTAATGCAATAAAGAATATTAGTAGACACCCGAGTGAAGCAAAAAATACAAAGACGAAAGATGCGAAAAAGGAATATACGAAATTTATGGAACACTATACGCTCAATTAGCAAAACCTAAGGCATGTTATACGGAAAATGAAACCAAAACCCTAATAGACGAAAGAAGAGAGCTTTTAAAAAATAAAAAAGATAAACACAATTTAAAAGCTATTTCAGAAGTAAGTAAAAAAATAAGTAATAGTATCAAGAAGGTCAGAGCGAAAAGTTTAGACATACTCAACAATCACATAAAAAAGACAGGAGGAGTTAAAAAAGCCTTAAAAGAACTGGTGGAGTCAAAACAATGGATACCAAACATTAAGAATAAAGCAAGAAAGCAGGAGACGATAAGAAGAACTATAATCCAAATTGCAACTGACTTTTACAGGTCACTCTACGCAGCGGACCCCAATGTTCAGATTCCAATTACAAATCTAGAAGACGACGAAATTTAGGATATTCCAGTTTTCCTACAGTCAGAAATAGAAAAAGCTGTTCACAGTCTGAAGAGCGACAAGTCACCTGGGCGAGATGAAATAACGAACGAGATGATAAAATCTTCAATCCTTGCACCTAAAAACTTAAGAAAACTCACATAAATATACAATACCATTCTTAGAACCGAATCTATACCGTCGCAATAGACAAAGAGTACAATTATCCTTTTACCCAAGAAAGGGGATCGGGATAACATCGAAAATTATAGACCAATTAATTTGTTGTCGAATATATATAAAGTATTTTCAAAATTGATTCTAAATAAACTAACAGGGATAATGGACGAACAACAGCCAATCGAACAAGCTGGATTCGGAGCGGGATTCTTAACCATCGATCATATACATGTATTAAAACAGTTAATAGAAAAAGCCAAATAATACAATAAAACACTATATATTGCATTTGTGGATTACAGTAAGGCGTTCGATTCCATTAAGCACGAGTCACTCTGGAAGGCTAAGAATACCCAAGAAATACATACGTATAATCAAAAACATATACAAGAACAACACGGCACAAATAAAATTGGAAACAACCGGCGAAGAGTTCCCTATAGCGAAAGGCGTAAGACAAGGAGACCCGTTGTCTCCAAAACTTTTTACTGCAATCCTAGAAAGTGTATTTAGGAACGTAGAGTGGGAAAATGTAGGCATAAATATTAACGGAGTAGTACTCAACCATTTAAGGTTCGCAGATGATTTAGTATTAATCACTAACAGCCCTAGTACACTGCGACATATGCTGCAACAGTTAACATAAGCTAGTAGAACAGTCTTTCATCTGCTTAATCTTGTTATTTTTGTGAGTACTTCAATCGCGTTTAATCCCGTTTCACGGCAATAGATGGTGTTAGCAGCGCCTTGCAAGTAAAAGGGTTTACGAGGTTCGTGAATATTTTTTTCTTTAAATACAGTGAAGGTTCGTTTTAGAGTATTTTTTTGCACGTTGTTACAGTTTTTTTGCACCAATATGTGTTAAAATGCAAATTTTAACAATCGAGTTGAATGCCTCAGAAATTAAAAAATGCGCCATCTGTGGCATCAATTTTAAATGATACGTTCAAATAATCTTTGAAATGTGAATTAAGAGCCCAATATTCCATAATTTTGTACTTAGGAGAGTTAATTAAACAAGAACATACAATGTTTATGTTCAATTCCAGATAATGTTAATTTTTAACACAATTCTATTGAATTGTGTGTACATGTCGCGTCATCTAGTGAGATTTATTTGAACCAAATATTCTTTCTTAGCAATGAGCCCCCGTGCTATGGCTTTAAGAAAATAAAATAGACGGACAGATGTCATGTCAAATGAAAATTTCACAGTAGAAAATATTGCAAGAATTATAAATTACGAATATCTTATAAGTTTTAGATATTAAAAACAGTCAAGAGATAACTAAATATGCTTTCCAGATGTTAATAATACAAAGAATATATAAAAATGAGTTACTAAAATTGATACAATATCAAAAGATATGAAGATGGTTTGTAGAGTGTTATGAAACGTAAGTAGATCTTGAATAAATACCACAAGACTTAATTTATTTCTATTGATAAGTTCGCTTTTAACAACTACTTTTAACAACCTGGCATTTTGTGATCGTCTTAAAAGACGCCAGGTTGTAACTAATGGGTAATACGTGGGACACTCAGAAAGTTTTGCGAAACTAAAAAAAATTGTTCTATACGTACATATATTTTTATTAAATCTTTTCAAAGTACTTTCCACCAGCCTCTATACAAAGATTCATGCGCCTAAACCAGTTTTCAAAACACTTTTTCCAGTCCGCCGCAGACACCTCGTTTACAGCCTGCTCGAACGCAGCCAGCGCATCTTCCGGCGACGAAAATTGTATCCCTTTGAGCTGATTTTTTATTTTTGGGAATAAAAAGAAGTCACACGGTGCTAGATCAGGGCTGTAAGGAGGGTGACCCAGGAGTTTGACTGGCGTGCTGTCCAGGAAGTCCCTCGTTTTGAGTGCGGTGTGCGCAGGTGCATTGTCGTGGTGGAGCAGTAGCCCGCGGAGCCCTGTGTTTGGTCGCTTGTTGCTTATAACAGAGAAAACTTCTGGCAAACATTTGGTAGTATACCATTCGGCATTAATGCTTCTTTGATCCCGTAAGGGAATTGATACCAAGTGGCCAGTCAAATTAAAAAAGCTAGCGATCAAAATCTTACCCCCGCTTCTAGATCGCTTCACTTTGGTAGGCGTTGGCTCATTTTGAAACACCCAAACAGTCGACTGGCGCTTGGTTTCTGGGTCGTATTGATAAATCCAGGACTCATCACCTGTAACGATGTCGTAAACACGCCGAGACGAGCCTGCTTCAAATTTGTTAAGCATATCACGGCACCATTCCACCCGGGCCTGCTTCTGAGCATCGGTGAGGTTGTGCGGCACCCAGCGTGATACTATCCTCCTCACGCGAAGATGGCTGTGTAGAATCTCGTGAACGCTTACCGATCCAATCTTCAATATGTGTTGAATCTCCTGATATGTAATTCGCCTATTGTCTTGGATTAAATTTTTCACTGCTAGCACGTTTTCTTCGGTAACAGCCGTCAAAGGGCGACCGCTTCTTTCGTCATCCCCCAAAGTTGGTCGACCGCGCTTGAATTCGTTATACCAACGATACACGGTTGCCTTGGAAGGGCCTTCATCCATGAATGCCATTTGAAGTCTATCGTACGATTCATCCGGTTTCAGGCGACACTTGAAATCGTATAAAATCATAGCTCTAAAATGTTCCCGGCGCAGATCCATATTTCAGTGAGACACAATACTTTGAATTAACTCGCAAAAAATGTGGAGGGAAATTTTGAAATTGGAACTTACTTATTTTTACTTATAAATAATCATATTTTCGAAAAACATTATAACTGGCCAGTCTCCCATATATAAAAACTTTTTTTCGCAATACTTTCTGAGGGGCCTGGTATAATGCTCTAAAGTATATGTGCCCGAACTCCATGCTTATCTACTCATTTGTAAAAATGGCACCTTTATCGTCATTCCACCGAAATGCGTCTATTTCTGGAGCCTCAGCATTGCCACAATGACCGGTCTTGTTCGCAACTTACGTTTCTCCAACCAGGATTTTCGGATCTTTAGTGGTTCCAAGCTGAACTAGTGATCTGAAATATGTTTCTTTATATGTTTGTAAAAGATAATTTTGCTAGACTTGGTGGTGGTATTGCCGTGCTTTGTGGAAGTGCTGGTCCGACTGAGATGACTCTTTTACATGTAGAATGCTACCTCTAGACTACTTTATTCTCATCACGGAAAAGTATAAAGAAGCCTAGAGGTAGCTAGGTACACGGTTCCTGTGGGATTGGCCAGCTAAAAAACTAGTTTCTCAATATAAAAATATATTCATGTAGGTGTTAAACCGACATAGCATGATAGTAGACGAGTAATAATTGAGGCAGGTACAGTATCGAATACAAGAGTAGCGCATGAAACTCAAAATCGAAACCGACCTGTCGGCATCAATACATCGGTACCTCGATTGAACACGTCAGTGTTTTGTGACGATTTTCGGATGAATTTTGCGTGCCCAATTGTTCACCAAGCCAAATCGAGTTTGTGCTCAAGTCACTAACGTTTGGCGTTCATGATCAACTCGTATCAGCGTTACCTATTTGAAAATATTTAAAAATCTAGCTAACAGTAGAATGCTTATTATTCTTGTTTTTTATCGATATCGGCTAGAGTTCTATAGGTTATAAAGGGTCATACAGTGATAGTGAAGATGACTGCCCAGGCTGTGCCAGACGAGCCTTATATTGTAAACCCTCAAGAAGTCTCTTTCTATACACCCAAACAATGCTCAAAACATAAAACAAAAACCACATAAAACGCTCACAAAATCTTCTATATTTCCAGCCCATGAAAAGCAAAGTCACTTCAAAGTAATCAATCATTAGAGCCAACGTCAATTTTCAATTAAGTAAAAACAAAAAGTAAGGGGGGACCTTCACTTTAATAGATTTGAGCGAACATTGGCAACATTATAGCGACTGAAGACCCTCGTTTATAAGGTCCGAGTATAATAGTGATAATTTAATGTCACGTTGATATGAAACGATGTAATGGGCTGTCTGACCGTAGCATATGTCATTGTACGGATGGCAAAAGAAATGTTTTCGCTGGTAAATATTGACTAGGTAACGTCATCGATCAACTGTGCGTTTTGTGACTATGTTGAACGAACATGACGCAGAGGCATTGATATCGTATAAGAGTCAGTCATCAGTATAATATTGCTCCATTACAGTTCAAGTGAAGTAAACATGTGTGTAAAAATAAATAAATATTAATTTATTTTTCACTGAACTTGTTGAAACTGACTTCATAACTAATTGTACGAGTATTTTGGGTGTCGGTCTTCAAACAAGGAACATTATTAGATTGCTTGATGATCGAAATAACTTGTTGCGATTCGCAGACACAGTTTCTAGTCTTCACATGATCCCTTAGATCATCTCACATGGGTTTCTAGAATTTTTTACCACAATTCGTTTCGTATCTGAGTAATCATCTTCTTCCCGCCCTTGTCCCATGTTACTTAGTGCAACAAGTTTCTTCTTTTGTTCTCCCTTGGCTACTATTACGCTTGCATTCAATTCCTTTTCCTTCATAGCAGTCCTCAAACACTCGATACACCTTTTCTCATCAGAATGCTACATTGTCATCATCATTATCAGCCTTTTAATGTTCCCACTGCTGGGACACAGATACACACGTAGATGTCACATGTCTTTGATTTTTTGGTTCTAGGACATGCCGGTTTCCTCACGATGTTTTCTTTCACCGTTTTTATAGCAGTGGTGATGAAATAAATTACACAAAGTAAAGCGCCTGCTTGGGTTCGTAACCACGACCTACAACACGTAAGTCGGGGCCATAACCATCACTGGGCCACCACTGCTCTCAATACTGAATGTTACAGTACAGTGGAATACAAATCAATTGGCTTCTAAATTAAACTCTTCTGCCATGTGTACTAAAGGTGCTTACTTATGATGTAATAGGTGAAAGACGCGCTGGTATCTAGAATTAATGTGGGTTGCGTAGACAGTGACTTAGCAATAATATGTGGAATATAATTTATTATTATAAGATATTGGTAGATAAAGGTACGTGGTCGATCTTCATGAAGGATACTTATTGTTGGGTTATGATAGTGTAAATCTTGGAAGCATCTATAAAACATGCAAAGTTGTGTTCCTAGTTCTCAGAAAAAATTATTGACAAGCTTTTTTGTCAAGCTTTTCCTGTACTTTACTTGGGGTTATTAACTATCTTACTGTCATGAGAAAAAAAAAAAAACAAAAATAATTAAAAGGTGATAAATATTGCATATTACGCCTGTGTTCCCCGAAGAGATGAGCTTTAATTCTTCATAATCATTCTGTACTTTGATTGAGTGAAAAATTTTACATGCAATCTTTAGATATTATACATAAATGTATTTTTTTCTAAGAGGACACTAATTTCCAAAATAGAGGCATTAAGGTTGAACTAGTCGACGGCACGAACTATTTTGTGCGCGGGGTTAAAATGCATGCTATCTTATCCGACAAGACGAGCGAAAGAAATGGATGCTGTGATGAGCAGTAAGAATCTAGTTCGCGTATGAATTAGCACTTTTGCAAATTTGTATAGAAATGGATGATGATTTAGGACGAAAACGAGCGCGCGAAATTTTATAAACAGACCTTTGAGAGTCTAGATATCATGAAAAAACAACTAAATGTATATTTATAAAACAACATTATTTGCATTGTTGAATTACTAATCTATCCCTGTATGGAGGCCGTTTTGCAATTTACCTTCTTCTTATGGTATTTATTTCCGCCCAAAGATGCGTTAAAATTAGTGTTGAAATATGGAACTTTCGATGCTCATAACTTTCAAACATATTATTTTTCAACATTTTTGTTTCCATACAGGACTAGATATAATGATGAGACAAATTGATATCATTTCTTATTTTGAACGTACATCGTCAAACAGTAAAGTAATCTCTAGACTACGTTTGTATGGAAGAATTTTCGACTAGTGTAACCTTAAGGGTTTCACAGTTTATATTTTGCTTTATTTTGTACATCAAGTAATATCATATTAAACTGTTTCTGTGGGACATTATCTTACTTCTTACTAATATTATAATAATATAATATTATAAATGTGAAAGTTTGGATGGATGTATGTTACTCAATCACGCCGGATCGGCTGAACGGATCTGGATGGGATTTGGCACAGAGATAGATTATAGTGTGAATTAGCACATAGACATCATTCATCCTGGTATAATCAGCCCTTGGAAAAAGAAAACACATTTCACGCGGGTGAAGCCGCTAGCAGAAACTAGTTATGAATAAAATAAATTATTACTAGCTGCCGCCCGCGTAATACTAACAATTCTCCCAATATCTTTATAAATTAAAGCCTACATATTATTCTGATGAATAAGCTATATTTCTGTAAACTTTCATCAAAATACGTTCAGTAATTTTTGCGTGGAAGAGTAACAAACAATCATCCATCCTCACAAACTTCCACGTTTATATTATAAATAAAAAATATTTCCCTAACTGTATTTCATTTCAAGAATTGCAGGTTTTGTTTTTACAATAACTTCCACACTCTTTTACTTTTACAATAACAGTGAAACCTGATTTAAAACCTTGATTATAAAAACTAAATATTTTTTCTTCCTTCGTGACACTTTTTGCTTTAAGGTTACACTAGTCGAAAATTCTTCCATACAAACGTAGTCTAGAGATTACTGTTTGACGAAAAAATGATATCAATTTGTATCATTATTATCTAGTCCTGTATGGAAACAAACATGTAAAAAAATAAAATATTTGAAAGTTATGAGCGTCGAAAGTTCCATATTTCAACACTAATTTTAACGCATCTTTGGGCGGAAATAAATACCATAAGAAGATGGAAAATTGCAAAACGGGCTCCATACAGGGATAGATTAGTCATTCAACAATGCAATTAATGTTATTTTATAAATATACATTTAGTTGTTTTTTCATGATATCTAGACTCCCAAAGGTCTGTTTATGAAATTTCGCGCGCTCGTTTTTGTCCAAAATCATCATCCATTTCGATACAAATTTGCAAAAATGCTAATTCGTACGTAAACTAGCTTGTTACTGCTCATCACAGCATCTATTTCTTTCGCACGAGTTGTCGGATAAGATAGCATGCATTTTATTCCCGCGCACAAACTAATTCGTGCCGTCGACTAGTTCAACCTTAAGACCTTTCCTTAATCAACAGTAACACCAATCATATTAGAGCCCTATCACACGGTTCACCAGAGCAATTGAGATCTGAAGCATCCTCCAAAAGTTCCCAACTCGAAAGTTATAGGAGTGCGTGATGGAAGGATCCACCTTGATTGTATGAGGCATTGAACTAGGAACTTTTCCACTTACCATACTGTTGTTATTGATAAGGTGAACGTAGGGCTTAACTTAAATCAGATTATAAGGGACTAGCTTATGCATGCGAAATCGCCCGCATGAAAGTCGGAAATTTTCTCAAGGGAACATTATCTCGGCATAAAAAGTATCATATGTCCTTATCCAGGACAATGTGTACTCGTTTGCTAAGTTTCATTTAAATCCAATTAGCCGTTAAGGCGTAAAAATGTAACAAATTGACAGACAGTATTATAGACACATTAGTATGCATGTATTGTTTTAATGGTTGATTTAAGTTTGAGAAGAACGTGTGTGTAAGGTTTGTGACTGATCTATGTTCGAATGTTTTGCAGTGAATAAATAAGTATGAAGGAAAAAGGAAATGTGTTGTATTTGATAGAAGCTAGGTTCTACGCGTGACTTTAGACAAATTATAATGAAAGAGTGAAAAAGTGAGAAAATTATTCATTAAATCAATATTTTTTCGTATTCTGCCGCCATCTTGGGCCATCCACCATATTGGATTTAGAATAACGTCACTTAGCTAACTATGTATTATCATTAAACTGAAACGTGTATGCAAAATTTAATCTTAATCGGTGGAGGATAACTGCTTTAAAATTTAGTTGCAAGATTTGACCCGAACATGCATACATAAATACCTACATACATACACATACGTTGCAAGTTAAATAAAAGCTTGTAAATAACGTAAATTTTATGAGGTTTTGGAGCAGTTTCGCCCGCGTTGAAAATGGATGGAATTCACCAAAATGGATCACCAAATCTTCTCAAATTCATGTTCAAAAACTAACAAAACTTTTTTATTTCTCGTCATAAAACCAAGACGAGAGAATATGATCATAATCGACATTTTCTACACCTCTAGTTTGATTTTATAATCAAAATTACCCGTGTAGAGTTGCCAAGGCCAAAAAACAAATGAGGGGGGATCCGTAGCAATAAAATTATACTAACAGAACCAAAACTTCGTCAGTTGATGGGCGACATTAAAAGAGAAAAGTTTCGGTTTCAAAATAATGGTGCCTAACGATTTGATGATCTCACTGGGATGCCTGATTGTATTTTGTATGTAGGTAGTTTATTGGGGAGTAAATAATGTACGTCACAGAGGCTTTTTGAGAGAAGCATGTATCTTTACGTCTGTCATTTTGTAGAACTTTTAAAACACAAAATCAGGGCCCTATTCAATATAACAGTACAAGGGTCCATTTTAATATAACAGAAAATACGGTGAGAACAAAATAACTTTAATTTTTTTCTTATATTGTCGGATTGTTAGATTACCGTCTGTCACCTGTCGCCTGTCATTTTGAATAAATAGGCCCCCGGTCAATTGAGGGTTTCAGCGACAAATTTTACCTTTTACTTTTAAAATGTGTCTGTGTTAAAAATACACTGTTGAGTATTAAATAAGTATTTTCAAAAATAAACTGTCAGAACCCGTTCAAGAAAATTCTGAAATATCTTAAAGAAGTGCTGAAAATCATTATTTACTGTGGCTTAGACTTAGGACACAACTTTAGATTTTTTCTAATTTCCCCCGGGGGTCTTTATTTTCTTTCAGGTAAAAAGTGCTCTATTTCCATCTAGACATAAGGATCTCGTTATAAGCTAAGTTTTTATTCGGCGACAAGTTAAAAAAATAATGCCTTTCTATTCAATGTCTAAGAACGTAGGAAAACTAATGGTTAGGTACAAAGTGTTCGGGTATCTTGTTCCACCCAATGCTGAGTTTGTCTCCTTCCTTCTAAACTATGCCTCCCTGGTCCTGTGCGAGTCTCAACAAGGTTTGATCTTCTGAATATTTTCCACCCATCTAGCTGTTGGTCTACCGACACTACTTTTGCCGTTTCTTGGTAAACATTTAACAAGGGCTCTACTTCATCATTGCCACGTCTAGCTAGAACCTCCATATCAGAGCACCTATCCGTATGCCGACATCTTGGACTTTGGTTAAAACCTAATCGATTTCTATGAATGCCTTTTCGAAAACTCATAACGTTTGTTACCGAAATCCGTTTTAAATGCCAGCTAGAGGAAAGGTGAAGTTACCTTTCTGTGCTGGAAGTTAAATGGCTATTACCGCCTACTGGCCAATATTAATATAGTAAAATAGTACTAAGGTAGCACTAAAACTAAGGCCATTGTTAACACATCTCTAAAAATAATATATCCGCCGCTTAAAACATAAGCTTGGCATAAAATTATACAGACCATTAGACTGGCTGCCACCATAACACATTCAATTTCATTTTAATATACCATACCTTTATAAAGCTCCAATAATTTTGACAGAAATAGCTATTCATAGAAACCAAACAAGATGTCATAATGTGCGCCGAAGGCTAAAAGGATCGCAATAACTTCAGTAATTAAGTTTTTCACAGTAGTAATCTTGTGATATGGTACAATTACACTTATGTGTTGTAAATGGCTATCGAGTGAAATAAATTCCGCAGTACTATCTATGTAATTAACAGAGCTAGGCCCCTTAATATAGAGCGACCTTTCTGCCATTTAAGTGCTTTACCCTACGCCCAATGATAGTACACTTACGGCCAGATAAATAGCACAGTAAAAAACTTATTTGAAATAAAAGAATATAGAGGTAATAACCACGTATGAGTATAAATAAGATCTTGTGAAGAATTGTGTCGTAAACATCTATTTTTTTTTGGGTTTCCTTATCATTTCATATTTTGTCATTTGCGAACCATTTGTTTTGTTTATTGTTTAGGGTCAGATATTTGAGCTGAAGGCATTGAGGTTGCTGCATGACTACAGCAGAAAAATAATATCCTTATAAAGATCAAATATTTAGGGTCCTTTATTTCATTCCTACTTACCTACTAACCTATTTCCGTGGCAAATTGGTTTAGTCCCATCTCGACACCTTCCCATCTCGGCACCCTGTCACAAACCATGTAAGGTCACTGTATTCTAGTGACTAAATCTGCTTACTTATTTATTCAATCAATTTCATTAAATTATTTTCTTTTCTTGATTTTAATTTAAATTTTTATTTTGTTTTTTTTTTTGCTGTTATTTGGTTTGGTTTTTTGTTGAAAAAGAAAATAATCAAATAGAAAAATATCAAATCAAAAAAAAAAAAAAAAATATATTGATTAAATCAAATTGATTGAAAAAATAATCAAGCTGATTTAGTCACTAGAATAATGTGTTTCTATTTTTTATGTGCACCTTACATGATTTGCGAAAAGGGTGCCGAGATGGGAAGGTGCCGAGATGGGACTAAACCGGCAAACTATGTTGGGTGACAAGCAAAATTTTTACAGGTCAGAGTATATTTAAACAATGTCGGTTGTCACGGAAATATTCTCCATTTACAGAAATTGGCTGAGAAGAATAGAATCTAATTGTATTGGGTGAGTGAATCAACATTTACAGCCTCTGTCATGCCATGTCATATTTTTAAGAACCGTGATTGGAGGAGTGGATAGTTAGAGTTGGATACAGTACCGTGAGTTCAATCTACATTCGTTTTTGTCTTCGTGGGAGAATACCTAAACTATGTAAACTATGGAGATGAGGCTCTAGACAAAGGCGACGTTCTAATTGGCTACGATCGTACGAGAAATCGATGCGACATTACGAGATTAACAACATACATTTATTTAGTGTGTCCTAATTGAAGCTTGCAAGTCATCACGCGAGCTTAAGATCATTTCATCGAGCGAAAAAATCGCATGGTTTGATCGTACTATCTTTAGCCAATAAGGACGACGCCGAAGTTTAATTAAATTTAGCGATGGTCAAAATGCCAGAATATAAGAGATTGAAGTCATGAGAATTCGACAGTGCTTGGTATTCTCATAAATTGTTGACTATTTTTTATCGCCATCGTGACGGTTTCCTATATACAATCACACTATTTTAGTACCTCAGATAAACTTAAAAAAAAACCCTCCACATAAAATGGTACAATATTTGTCGGCCGTAAGTGTACAACTTAAAATAATAGCCGGCCAAAATTAAATACCCAGTATAGACGATAACTTGCGTGAAGATTCGTGTTAATGCTAGATTTTAATAAAGCGGCACATACTTTTATTATTATGTGCAATAAATGTCAGCCATATTGAAAGTTTTATCAAAAGTAATGGCACAGCGTTAAATATGAGTATGTCTGGGTTTTCTTTGTTTTAGACCCTGAGAATTGGCGGACGAAAGCTTTTAGGTGATACATAAATCTGTTAATTTAGGTTATTTTAAGTGCTTGATATCATTATTAGTTGTATTGTATAAAAGTGGTCGATCGAATGAGATTTCAAGAATATTTCTCACATTCATGTAATGTGTAAAGATAGATTAATAAGGGAGACTGGGGAGATTTGATCCTACGGAGGACTTGGTTCATAAAAATAATAAAGCTAAAATAATAAAGCCGGGGAAGTAAAAGTAATAATAATAAATAATAAAGTAGTAGTAGTAGTAGTAATAGTAGAAGTTAGGTTTGTTTTTTTTTTGGGCTTTATAATTTTTATGTACCAAGTCTCCCATAGAACCAAATCACCCCAGTCTCCCTAAAGCTTTTTCTAAACTGCAATAAAAGTAAGTTTCCGAACAATTTAATGATGGAGTAAATTGTCCATGCCTTGGGGATTGTCTTCCAGCGGCCTTTGGTCGACGATTTCAAGTAAATTCTACTTTAATTTTATGTTAATATGAATAATAATTTCAAAGTTTTTAAATATTAACTTTTATTGCAAATATATCAAAGAAGAGAAATATATAAAAAGAAAATGCTGTGAAAATTGTTTTACGAATTTTACTACTTACACACTTTTATGTTCAACGTTTTTCGTCTTAAGATACAGCCATATCTCCATTTCCTGTGTATAAGGCCATTAAATTTACACAATAATTACCATCTACCATACTTCAATAAACTTTACTAAGATGCCCGGAAGCCTTATCTTGTTTTCATAATTTTATGTCGAGGGTCAGTTCCAGCAGGAACCCTTTACATGGCAGATTTTAGACATTTTAGCTACGTAACGACCGGACGACATCTTAATTAAATGCATAGGGGGCAAGGAGATGACATTTATTTATTTATTTATTTGGCCAACCAACAATTGTATATACTGATACATTAAAATTGCATATTTGTTTATTTCTAAGGTTAGCATTACAATCTCTTATAGGTTAGCACCGCATGCCCCATAAAATTATAGAGTTACAAATCAAATTAAAATATAAAGGAAAATATATGTCAGCTCGAAAACAAAATTTAAAACAAATAAGTTACAAAAGCAAACCACAATCGATATTAAAATCCAAGTCAAAATAAGATAAAATTAAGAAACAAAAAAAACTTTTTTGCAAAAAAATACTACCGACTTCCAAATGAAAAACTACAAAGTGAAAAATAACTTAACTTTTGGAAGTCGGTGTCTTTCGTAGGAACCATTTTTTTGCGATATGGACACCGACTTCCAAAAGTTAAGTTATTTTTCACTTTGTAGTTTTTCATTTGGAAGTCGGTAGTATTTTTTTGCAAAAAAGTTTTTTATTTTTCCCTTTTTAGATTTACCTACCTAATAGCAAGTTGTTTATTAAGGTCCCTATAACTCCAGAATAGATTAACCGAATAACATGAAACTTGAACATAACCGGTGAAATGAGAGATCTGCGTACCCCTTTAGAGCGTACTGGCGTGATGTTATGTTATGAAATGGTATAAACAACAAACAGACATGCGATTGCAGCAATCACGAGAGTTTTGCCGTTATTTATTGAAGAGTTCTGTTGTGTATCTCCGAAGTTCTTCATCAGACGTTCATCAAATTAAAATGGGACCAATTTCGAAACATACTCTTTCAAACAAAAAAAGAATTTTCGAAATCGGTCCACAATTGACGGAGATATAGGTGAACAAACATAAAAAAAAAAAAAAAAAAAAAACATACAAGAAGTCGAACATAGAACCTCCTCCTTTTTTGTAAGTCGGTTAAAAATTAAATTGAATTGAATAAATAAAATTACAATTAAAATAGAAAATTAAATTAAATTACGACATGAAAAGTTGGCGGTGTAGAGGCTTAATAGCTGTAGTGTATCAAGGATCTTCTGGCGATTCAATGACGTCGTCAGAGAGGCACCTCTCTGACGACGTCATTCAGTTTCTGGCATTAACATTTTGTGAATTTGTATGTGGAAATTCTGCAAAACTTTAACTAAACAGAGGATTTTTTTTTTAGAAACTAGTTTGTAGTCAACTGCTAGCAAGTCTTTATGTATAATGATTACAATCTCTCAAGTCTAATCAATTTATCTGTATCAGTTCATGCATATATTTATTAAATATAAAACCAAATGTACCTGTTCCTATTAATTTTATAATAAAATTTATTACTGTGAATAATTATAATGGATAAACTTAAAAAAAAACTTAATTAAAAAAATCAAAAAACCCGACTGCTTCAAAAGCGAACTAAAAAGTCGTAAACAAGGAAAAAATCATGCTGTGCAGGCGGAGGATACACCAGATTTTGGTCAGCCAGCCCGCGAATATGTATCCTCCGACTCCTCCGCTTTTGAAGCAGTCGGGTTTTTTGATTTTTTGAATTAAGTTTTTTTATTTATAACTTTTTAGTTAGTTTTTTTTCGAATTAGATACATTTAAACATATAATTGTTATATATTTTTGAAATCACCTCTTAAAACCCTTTATTTTGATTCCCCACACGATGGGTTTGGAAGAAAAAAAAAATTAAGGCCCCCACAATATGGCACCCAAAATCCGCCATTTTTCTATTGTCCAATTTTAATGTAGCCTATGACACTCGCAGGGTTAAGACGAATCGATTGACGTATGAATCATCAAAATCGGCCAATGCGTTTGGTCTCATACATACATACATCCTACATAGACTGATAAACACATTACCCTCCTTCGGCAGTCGGGTAAAAACTACTTAATCGATTTAAAGAATTCTTGCAACTATGGCAAGCTACATTATTCCGGAGTGACATTATAAGCTATTTTTTATCGCGAAAACGGGTCTTGTGGGGTGGGCCATAGGGGTGAAGCCGCGGGAAAAGCTAGTAAAGGATCATTAGTATCTTGACTTTTATTTTAGAGACAATCTTTCCTATAATAATCTGCTCCGCCTTTTACCTAATTAAATTTTGAGGTTTCCAGTATATTACCAGTATTTTTTATGCTTACTGCCACAACTAATTATTTTGTTGAAAATTTTCAATCTTCTGATTATCCGTATTGACTGACAAAGATCTAAAAATTATAGCCGTCATTAAGGACACTAAAAGATAAAATACTATTCGACAGGTCATAAGTATATGTTAATAACTGAATATATAAATATTAAAAAAATACATTCAAAAGGTTTCTTTTTCCGAAAAACATCTAAAAACTTTAAATTAATTTATCTCGAGATTTACAATTTTGCCCTTTTTCGTTCTGACGGCAGTATAAGCTAGAACGATTACAATTTTAAAGAAACAACTTACAAAACACATTATCAGGTAATATCTGGCTTGATAGTGTAAAATAATAGCGTTAACATTCGCCAAATAATAACTATTGATTAAACTTTAACTCGCGCAACCAGCGAAGTTGTGTAACAGTTGAAAGTTGATTGAAGCGATACGCTGTAGTTACGTTACACCTTGCTAACTAGTTAGTTGCTAATTAACTATGTAAGTGTGAGACTTCGAATGTTTTGCTGTAATACAAGAACTAGGGTCATTGGGTTTGAATGCTCACCGTCTTTTATTTGACTCTTGCGGCCAAGTGAAGAGTCAAAGGTATGTATGAGTTTATTAACACAAATACAGATTTATTAGCTCGTTTGCGGTTGAGACCAGCTGATCGATTTCCAAAGAGGCTCGTATCTATGGCTAGCTTGCTGGTGCCTACACTTACTTAATTTATGTAAGTGAAGGTTGCGTGTGGCAAAAAAGACATGTAAGTAGGATTTGTGCAGTAGAAATGCGTTCCTTGCGAAGTATGTGTGGTGTAACTCTAAATGATAGATTGAGGCATAATGTTATAAGAAAACGTTGTGGTTTAAAAGAAGATGCAGTGACAAAAATTTAAAAGAATATGCTAAGATGGTTTGGCTATGTTGAGAGGATAAATGAAGAGCGACTAACAAAAGGAATTTACAAGGGAGACGTAAGTGGAAACTCCGCAATAATAAATAATAAGGGAGATACATAGACCTTATTGGTAATGTTCTTCTGAAAGGCCAGGTTGAGACTCATCGTTCGTGTATGACTAGATGTATGAACTTGAGTGAAACAAAAGAAGTATGTAAGGATTGTAGCAGTCTCTGTAGTTTCTGCCGACTCCCATGGGAAAAAGGCGTGAGTTTATGTATGTATCTATCAGATCTAGATAAACCACTGACTTTGAATTAAGAATTTAAAGTTGAGCCTAAATGAAAAGTCATTTATTCAAATTAAGGTGAGAGCCAGCATTGTTTGAACCTCTCTCATAACATAAAGACAGTCCGCCAAAACACCCGCCCATCTAGAGTGTGCGCCAAACTATTCTTTAACCTGAAAACCTGTCAAACTTTGGCATTAAAGTACCCTACTTACCACGTTTATAACTTCAAATACTCAACCACGTAATAACCGACCTGTAACTAGACACTATAATAGAATATTATAAAGTGTGAGTGTCTGTGTATTTGTATTTGTATATTTGTTACTTCTTCACGCTCAAACGGCTGGACAGTTCTAGATGAAATTAGTCACAGAGATAGATTATAGTCAGGAATAGCACATATAACACTTTATTTTCGACATTCAGATCAGTTATGGCAGAAGCTAGTTAGGTTATAGAAGTATTCATTCCTTCTGGAAAAGGAACACATCATAGGCATTAATTGCTCAGTTGCCTTCCCTATGCGACTGCTGACCAATTAAGTGACTCCTTCTTCCAGACTACTTAATTAAGCGTCAGCTCAGTAGTTACTTCCTGTTTAGTTACAACATGCTTTCGAAATGTATGCCTTGCCGAAACTCTCAAGGATAGTTAAGAACAGGTAAGATTATTCGTCATTATAAATTAAGTAATACCTATTATAATACCGAATATGTTTTGCTCTAATAACACAACAGCAAAACCTAATTTTAGTGGTTTTGGTAACCACGTGAACAAATTATGGTCTAATTATTATCCTATGTATCTCTCTCTTGCTCGTTAATGTTGAATGTCTATATAGCCCGCGGCAATACTGTTTAGACTACCCGCAACAAGCACTTGTGGTTATACTCTAATTGAGATCCGAATATTGCTAAGTGAATATAGAAATGAGATAACGAGTTTTAGACGTCTATATCCTAAATCTTTGTACTTCTCCTTGTATATGCACAAGTGTATGGTTGAGATTTATATGGAGACGGAGTGCCATTCTTTCAGATGGCGATGGTCAAAATGACAAAATGTTAAGGATTGATGACGTGATTTTTTGATAGTGCTTGTATGCTCAAAAAGTGTATGTACCTCAGGCTATAGACAAGTGGAATTCGATGTCAGCGAAAGCGATAGTCGAAATGTCAATATGTTAGAGATTGATCACGTGATTTTTCGATATCGCTTGTCAATCCCATACCATTTTGACTTTTCAACAATCGCTATCGCCACGCTTTCGATGATAGAATAATTTTACTTGAGAAACTTAAGTTTAAAAACCATAATAATAAAGTTTATTTAAAATCATTAGGTAAAACAATAATTACAATTTTTGCTTAAATCTATGAATGTCACTTGTCTAGGGCCTCTGATGTACCATATATTTTTCTCAATATGGCGCTTTTTAGAATGTAACTTGGCTAGAGCCTTGGCCCGATTTCTGAATTAAGTATTTGTCATCCACTACTTAAGCCTGAAAACGTGTAGTTTCACTATAGTAGGGTTTCACACGTTCTGCACCGCTTTTTTTTGCTCATACATACTGCGCCACCACGGAGAGATAGCGCAGTTATGAGGGACATCCAACCCACTAAAATCCACGGTTTCCTCCTGTGCCGCTTATGGCGGGAACACGGGCACGCGTTAGCACTCACCGTGAACCCGCCGCGGCTGTCCTTCACCGGACCCTCTTTTGAGGGTCATTCATCACCGACGCACCAGCACACATTGCACGCCGTGACCACCCTAGGGACCAAACTAGCATATGGGTGCCAGACAACCCCGTGTATGGCACCCTTGGTCCCCCTGTGACGGGTCAGGTCAGTTGCACCTCCACCTTCCAATTTTCGCTCGCAAGGGATAGAAATCTCACCTGCGGCCCCACCGCGTTCGCCATCAGATGGTGGTGACCCCATAAAGGCCGCGAAAGGAAGGTAGAGTGGAGCACCACAATACCGGCTACACAATTACTCTCCCACCGCGGCCTCCAACTCTTAGCCTCGATATCTTTTGGGAGGCCCTGGGAAGCTCCATACGACATCGCGGCCCGCCTCAGTTGCGATGTTGCCTCTGTTACTAAGTGGCACCGCAACCTACTTGTTGGCCGCTACGTCGTCTGCTTAATCGGCAAAAGTCCTGACGAGCGGCCCCTCCTCGGGTTCATGTTCGCTTCACCGTGGGAGACCAAGCCGTCTCGACAGTGCGGGAACCCACTGCGGTGAGACGTTCCAAACCCCTAATACTCAATTTACATAGCATTTTATCAAAAGACTTAAATTAACAAAAAAAAATTACCGTCTGCCAAAAATAATTCTACGAAGCGAAAAATTACTTTCTTTTTCGAAGTTGGTGTCTTTGGTACCTATTGTTTTTAATTTGTCGGAAAAGAAAGTAATTTTTCGCTGTGTAGTGTTATTTTTGGAAGGCGGTTTAATTTTTTTGTTTTTATCTTGTTGGTTTTGGTACCTCAAATTACCATGCAAATCAATTATAGCCAAAGTACATCACATGAATTGTCATGTGATGTACTTTGCCAAAAAGCCCAAACACGACTAATATACACTGTTTTATTTCGGAATGCCAGTGCCTACCTTCCGGCATCATCATCAGATCAGTCGATGGTACTGTTTTCATCATAATCAGTTAACTATTCGATATATATTATACCCGTGACATACTTATCATTAAGGAGTTCCAGTGGCCATCTGTGGTCTTCTTTATCAGTTCCACTTCACAAAATGATACATTCTAAGTGCTAAATTATATAAGAATAAGTTATTTTTTTCACTGTTACAAAGAGAGTCTTAGAGCAGCTATTATATTATAATCTGGTCTTTAACTATTAAAACAATCATTTTTTACGGATGGTGGTCCCCAAACTAGGAAGGACCTGTATCTTGGGTGATGATTGCATTGTTGATGAAAATAACATTAATCGCTATAAATATATGCCTATATTTGTCAGTTTTCTCGATTTCCATGGGATCCCCTCATCAGATCCTGACCTGGTGAAAATGACCACCTCATGAATTTATACTCAAGGTTTATCCTTTGAAACAAAAAGAGAATTTTCAAAATTGGTCTATAATTGCTTGAGTAATCGGTAAACATATGGAAATAACATACAGTCGAACGTAGAACCGGGCGGTTCCTTTTTGGAAAGTCGGTTAAAAAGTTTTCTCAAAAATGGTATGTAATGTTGACATAACATCTCTAAAAAGTATCCAGAAAGTGAACTCTACCGGAGACTATTCACAACTGTCCGGTAAGAAGCGAGATTTTAAATTTGGAATCTCCTACTGTCCAGTAAGTAAGTATGTAATTTACTTACTGGACACTTGGTCATCCTTCATCCCTTTTTTTTTTTATGGCTTCGCACGGTTTAGGTCATCCTCTTTAGATCTGCTTAGAAAAAAAAAACATAGTACCAGACACAGATTAGAGTTTAGCCATTATAACATGGTTAGAGGGAGGCTCCAAATATATATCTATCTCTTTTTGGTATGACATTTTATGAGATACATAATATATTTTGGAGCCTTAAACATACATTTTATTGTCTGTGACACTTTTTTTTTTTTTTTTTTTATGGGTCTGTGACACATAACGCGACGCAGAAAAAGTATGCACGTTGCGTTTTGTACTTAGTAATGTTGTAGAAGTATAGTGTGGGATTTTATGTTTGTATTTAGTCATTTCAGTTTATAAATCATGTTGGATTAAAGAGTCCGTTAATCAAGATGTACAACAAACAAATATAAATGCCCCCGGTAAATCGATCACAATATCTATCAGTAATTGCCCTAATATGAATGTAACCTTCAATATTAATTAAACGAATTTGTTGTTAAACTTTCTTTCATTTTTGAGAAAAGCATTATACAAACCTCAACCAGTAAGAAAGCCATCCTGGCCTCGTATATAACCGGACCTCACCTGCGGTTCGGTCCGGTTAACTCATACTCGGCCAGGAAGGCTTACTTACTGGATTCTGCTGTAATGTACTATTCCAAGACAATGTTCCCAAGTAGGTACTTTAAACAACTAGATACTTTATATACACAAGAGTCCGTATAAGTAACCGTGTTGCAGCTACTGTCTACATAGTAAAGCAGGATTACATTGTAAATAAATACTTAGTTTGCTACCGTACTAGTATAATCCTCAGAGAGAATTTAAAAACTTTCACCGCAATGCTGCGAAGCTTAAGAACTTTATAAATGATTTGGTTTTGGAACGAGCATATAGAGGAATTTGACATTTTATCCGTATGAGGAGAAACTGTTTAGACGCATATTATATTCTCCAATGTTAACGCAGTACTGGCCGTGCGCCCACTCGGAGAAAGAATATCAATATTGAACCACCTTTTGGGCAGTTCTGCTTGCAAAATATTCTTTGATTTACATATGCTATTTCATTCAGGGAGAAATTCTAGCCATCAATTATTCTGTGTAAAAATATTTTAAACATCCAAGTCGTTTTGGAGGCGTATCCAAAATTAGCGAAAAAATATTGTGTTGTTAATTATTTTTTTAAAGCAAAACTATTAGTTACACGAAAAAACCATGTTTCACAAATAATTTTCGTGAAAATTATATATTTTTCAAACCTTGTAACTTAGCCGTTACTCATGAATACTCATGAGTAACGGCTGGTTAACGGCGGTTTAGAAAGTGACCGTTTTACGGCACTAAAGCGGTGGTAGGCCTTTAAAGAGATTTTACTCTGGTCAAATCAAAATATTGACCGGTTTCGATGAAAAGTTGACTGAAAGCTATTAAAATCCAGAAAAGTAAATGAGAAAAAGAAAACTTTAATGGCGTCCAAAAACGTTTTGACTGAATGCGGCCTGTATTTACGAGGTCTAATAAAAATAGGTTGAATTAATTATCAATATTACAAATAAAATGTTTTGGCAATATTTGCAAACACTTTAATGAATCTAAAGGGAAGATGCTCGTCTGTCATTTCAATTAACAAATTTTGGGGACAAAACACTATCACAGAGGTTCTACTTTGATAAACTAACCAAAAGAATTTACCGGTTTTGGTAAAAAATAAATCGCTAGCTATTCATATCCAATTGTTTTGGTATCCTAACATTTTATGACTGAAAATGAAACCTGCCTGGCCTTTATAAACATATTAAACAGGTACATCCAAAACTAGGTTGAATAAAGACTAATAAATTAAATTATTTTGGAATAAATGTGAGACAAAATTAAATATTACCTGACATGTACCTAAACCTTTCTAAAATTATTTAGGTTATTTATAAACTTTTTTTCATAGAAAAGTTGATGAGTAGTTTTTGTTGCTTCTAGCTGTTGTTCTTGCAATATTTCAAATTAATATATTGTGTTAGAACAAGACCGTATGAAATTCCTACTTTACAGAGAAACGTACACGAAAAAAAAGAACAGCGAATATTTCTAATGCGCTATGGTTAATTCATCGAAACGTTTTTAAATTCGCTCTCGTAAAGGAAAACGCCGATTTTATGTCCCGTTTACCGATACAGTGAGGTGTTTTAGGTGTGCACACGACTTGGTAATCCAATCTTTTATTTATTTATAACTTACGGGGAGCAGACAGGCGATGCCACCTAGACAACGATGGGCCGTCTGTTACACCGAAGTTGCCCAGCTAATACCTTTCTTAAGCTTTGTCAGTAAAGGAGGAATATTGAAAAAGAACAGCAAAAAACAACATAAATGTGTTCTGCAAGTAAATCTTAAAATAATAGTAGTATCAGAAATCTACCTTTGTTTTTTTACATAAAATTTTCGTTTAGCTACTTTCAAAGACGCATGAATAAAAAAACAAAAAATATGGATAATTCAGTAATGTTAGATAACTAAAGAATTTAATAGCTTTTTTCATTATTCATATCCTGTATTCGATTCTTGCAGAGCAGTGCTTGAGAGCAGTGGTGGCCCAGTGGTATCGACCGCGACTTACAAGTTGTAGGTCGTGGGTTCGAGCCCAGGCAGGCGCTTTACTTTGTGTAAATTATTCGTTCACCACTGCTCTCAAAACGGTGAAGGAAAACATCGTGAGGAAACCGGCATGTCCTAGAACCAAAAATTCGAAGACATGTGACATCCACCAACCCGAACTGGGCCCGCGTGGTGGATTTCGGCCCATTCCCTCTCACAGAGAGGAGGCCTGTGTCCCAGCAGTGGGAACATTAATAGGCTGATGATGATGATGATGATGATTCGATTCTTATCCATGACTAAAAAATCGCAGAAAAACTAACGACTGTGTTGGTATGAACTGTAACCTCATTAACTACACACACGCATGTGCCCGGCTTTTTGAACCATGCTGTGTATTACCAAACTGTTCTGCATCGGTGTGACAGCTAGTCAAATAACTAAAGTACAATAACCACCGTTCCATCCAATTGGTAGCTGATGTAAAATGCAACGCCAATAGATGCTCGTTACCGACATCGCTTCGAAAGGCTTTTGGTATGTTCATGACCTGCTGGAGTAGGTATAGTACAAGAGGTGCTTTATAACAGCAGAGAAACCGTAAGAAATGTTTATTTTTTCTTTTTTGGGTACCTACTTTTTAAATTGTCGTTTTCCAGAGACCACGCGATGTGTATTAGGGAGGCAGGCGAGAGTCGTGTGAGAAAGACGCGTACGTGGAATATGTGCAAGAGATGCGAGGAAGGCCTAGTGAGGCATAACAAATAACAGCGTTTTTAGCAGTTTATATCCAAAACTTTTTGAAAATTCCATCATACCTATTTCAAAATAATCTCATTACAAAAGAGTATGGGTAAGTTTAGACCTAGATAATAAATGTTTAAATCTCTGGCTTGAGCAATCGCTATGAGGATCAAAGTCATTTCAATCTTTTAAAGCTCGCGACATCAGCTTTGTGGTTCAACCTGAAACGTTGACCACGACCTAATTTTTAACCCCCGACGGAAAAAGAGGGGTGTTATAAGCGTGATATGTGTAACTGTGTGTTTGTGTATCTGTCTTTGGCATCATTGCTCCTAGACGGATGAACCGATATTGATTTGGATTTTGGTAGTTTGAAAGGCGACTTTATCGAGAGTGTTCTTAGCTATGTTTAATGAAAATCGTTTTAACCGTTCAAAAGTTGTGGGCGTTTTACTGTTTGAATCTGGCTGTTTCGGCAAGATATCATGTCATAATTACGTTTTCAATATAGATTGTCGATTGAAGCGTGACTAGATAAATAATGTAGTATGAAATAAAAGTATATCAGGTTTTTTTTTACATAAAAAATTTTACTTGTTTGGATTTTTCGACAATTGCTCGCGCAGCGAATGTTACTGTGTCCGAGGTCGCTAATATAACATTTTCAGTTACCGAAATTGCCAAAAACATTAATAAACAATTGGGCAAAGTAAACAGCCCACACGCGGCGACCAATACTCAAACACAAAATATTAACTTTGGCTAAAACGAGAGAAACATTAGACCGACCCACCAACAATTCGAACAAATATTACTAACAATGCTTCAATATAATATAACCCTTGTACTGCACAATAAAGGCTTTAAATAAATATGCAGGGGTTGGTGGGAGTTTCAACATTTGTTTTACATTATGCAACAGTCTCTTTAAGCATCTGATCCTGATATCTCAGGCATTCTACAAGTACTAGTGCTCTTTTATAGGTGGCTCATTTATAGGAGTTCGTACAAGAAAGTATTACCACAATAACTTTACTAGTTAGAACCTTTCGGATAATAGATTTTCTCATAAGACCTTTCTTGTTTGTTATATCCTGGGATTGTTATAAGCTTAATTTAAAATTGAGACCAAATCAATATTTGTTTTATACAGATTTTCTTTTTGACTGCCTTGTTGGTCTTTTGATTGTAAGCGCTACTGCTGAGTGCAAAGTTCTGGGTTCCATTGCCAAGTTGGTCAAAGTTTTATTTGGGTTTAGGATTAGTGCCCGATCGAGGTCAATAGGCTCGACCCCTACATGGGACTTTAATATAACTACAAAAATGTTGGTGTATTAGGTACATCTATGTCCGCCCTACGGGAAATACAGAAGTAGGTACTAGTGATATATTTCGATGTATTTTTTTATGGAACATAGTAGTCTTACTTTCTTTTTCTACGTCCAACTGGCCAACATAACAAGATGAGACATAATATCTTCACCGTTTTCCTCCCGGAACTTCGGACAGATGGACCTCAGCTTCCCTTATTAATATTAACGGAGCTGTCCTGTATACCACACAATGGGATGTACGGAACGTCCGTCACAAATTATGGGACCCTATTAGTGGCGCTTTTTCTCTTCCCTAATTAGTACTGTACCTAAGGGCAAAAGAATATGTAATTTTGGCATGTAGGTATTTCGTTTAATTATTTACAGGATTTTTAGCCGACTTCAAAAAAGGAGGAGGTTCTCGAATTCGTCGGCTTCTGTTTTATTTATTTTTATGAATCGTCTTTGACGACTGAACCAATTTGGAAAATTCTTTAACAATGCATGCCCTCGAAAAGAGCGGTTTTCCAAGCAGCCAAACTGTGCGGAAAGTGTCACTATTTTTCACTAGTGCTTTTTACTTTCCTGTATTTTTTTAATTTTTAACTCCAACGTCAGCCCGACGCATAGAGTTTTTATTATTTGAGAAAAGTTTTAAAAATTAGTTATGTACAGATTATCATTTATATAAAAGGTAAAATAAAACTAATACTTCATTTTAGGCGTTTTTAATTAATTAACATGTAGATTTTGATCAATAAATTAATTTTAAATATTCATTAAATATGTTTGGCAGAACGTATATTGTGCTCGTGCCTTATTGCGTTGTGATGTGACAGCTATTTGCACATGCGCAGTAGATATGATATGCCTGAGGAACTATTAGTTAATCTGTGGATATGCTGAACGCGCTAGAATAAGCCTGCCATTTTATTAATTTCATTTATTAATTTATTTATTTCCTCGCACAATGCATAGTAAAATGTTGTATGATACACGTACGTAAGATGATTTCCGACTCGTGTCGATTTATCCACTCACTCGCTTCGCTCGCTCGTGAATAAAAATGCCACTCATCGGAAATCACCTACCTTCCGCACTTGTAGCATAAATAACTATTACAATGCATGTCCTCGAAAAGAGCGGTTTTCCAAGCAGCCAAACTGTGCGGAAATTGTCACTTTTTTTCACTAGTGCTTTTTACTTTTCTGTATTTTTTTAATTTTAACTCCAACATCAGCCCAACGCATAGAGTTTTTATTATTTGAGAAAAGTTTAAAAAAATAGTTATGTACAGATTATCATTCATATAAAAGGTAGAATAAAACTGATACTTCATTTTAGGCGTTTTTAATTACTCTAGATTTAGATTGTGATCAATAAATTAATTTTAAATATTAATTAAATATGTTTGGCAGAACGTATATTTTGCTCGTGCCTTATTGCGTTACGATGTGAAAGCTATCTGCACATGCGCAGTAGATATGCCCGAGGAACTATTAGTTAATCTGTGGATATGCTGAACGCGCTTGAATAAGCCCGATATTTTATTAATTTCATTTTATTAATTTATTTATTTCCTCGCACAATGCATAGTAAAATGTTGTATGATACACGTACGTAAGATGATTTCCGACTCGTGTCGATTTCGTGTCGAATAAAACTTAAAAAAAAATAAAAAAATGTTTTCCTAAGGAAAAGTCGCTGTCGAAAAATCAATAGGTACCAAAGACGACCTCGGCAAAGAAAGTATTTTTTTTGTGCTTTATTAATACACTGGATATTTTTAACTGCAACGGTAGCAGCCTGGACTTTGGAATTTGTACCCAGTTGATAGCAATAAGCTCGCTCTTACTACATGAGCACGACTGATGAAATATGGGTGGACAAGGTATAAGTACACCTCTGGCTACTTAGGGAAATACAGGCGTGATGTTTTGTAACGTTTTTCAATTAAAAATTAAGAAAGAAAGACAAGGAAAAAGTGTTTATTTGCCACAAAAACGACATACCAATTAATAATATAAGTAAAGCAGTAACAGTAGTAATTAAGTATTATTTTTTTAAGTGAACTGCACCATAACAGCCTCTTTGTTAAGTGGAAATTATAATTATACGTTGGTGGTAGCGCCATCTCTTGTAAATGTCATAAATCAATGACCGAATACATAGATAAACGCATTTAAGATTTCGCGGGCGATCGATATCCTAATTATCTCGTTCCATCCTCATTCCTTTTCCCTTTATGTACGCCTTGATGACGGGTCGCCAGAACGAACCGAAACTTCCTCGTGAACGGGCCTCGTGTCTCAACCGCCAGCTTTCCAAGCCATCACATGGCTGGAGACTGATGCATCTAATTAGTTAGATTGCAGAGAACCTTGTGAACCGTGTCTATTAACCCGCCTCGCGGATATAAAACAATTGTGTGAAGCAGTGAGAGAAGGCTTTCTCAGCTCTTGTGTAACATTAGATGATATTCGAACAGACTTTCATAAATTATTGGATGATTATAATGCAAGGTTACTGGCTGTTTATCCCGATGCGAAGCCTAGCTATCAAGCCTACGCCTCATTCGAGGATATGTATTGTTCCGTGAAACGTGTGATGTCTCAATTAGAAGATAAGCCGTCCGGGAGGCACAGTATGAGTGATTCCGCAACATGTAGACCAAGGTTGCCGCCAATCGAACTCATGTCGTTCGACGGTGATATACGAAACTGGCCGTTATTTTATGCAAGTTTTAAATCTACAGTTCATGACAATAAGTCGCTGACAGATGCAGACAGGTTGTACTATTTAATAGGTAAGCTGTCGCCGAAGGCGCAGTCTGTGTTCGCGGGAGTCACACCATGTGCTGAGAATTACCAAGTCATATTCCAGGCACTTCTTGATAGGTATCAGGATATTCGTGTCCTCGCGTCTACCTATTTGGATCAAGCTTTAAATCTTAAATTCTCTGGTCCCGCGTCTGTTTCGAATTACCAGCTATTCGTGGACAAGTTTATTACCGCAATTAATTCTCTAAAGAATTTAAAATTAGTTGACCTTCTGGATTTCATTTTATTGCACCTCGCAATAAAAAAGTTTGACACTGAAACTATTCGCGCTTTCGAGATGACGGAACGTAATCGTAAGATTCCCACTCTAGATAGTTTTGTCACCTTCATCAATGATCAGTGTCGGATATTCCGTAATACCCAACCACCCTCATCTAACAATAATAAATCTGATAGTTCTGACAATTCACATAGGTCTAATAAATCGCGTAGTTTTAATAATAAAATTTCCGCTCCTAATCCACAAACATATGTAGCTTGCTCCGAGTCAAATAATTCAAACAAGTGTCTGTGCGAAACATACGTGCATGAACACTTATTTAAATGTCCCGCTTTTGATAATTTGACTCCGACAGCTCGTTTTAAATGTGTGAAAGACAACAATGCTTGTGTCAATTGTTTGAGTATTAAACATAAAACGGTTAACTGTTCCTCTAAATTAAAGTGTCGCACATGTAAACAACGTCATCATACATTGTTACATTTTAATAAAAACCCGCAATTATCAACTGTTGTGACGTCACAGCCGAAACCGGTCCCGACGCCTATGCCGACTGTTACGTCACAGTCTGAAGTATCGTTGTGTACGACATCTGTCGCTGGCGCCGCTCGAGCGCGTTCGATTGACAGTCGGTGTGTTGCGGCGTCGCCTTCGGCGTTAGATGGCCCGCAATGTACGGCGTACACAACTGTTCTACTCGCTACTGCTCAAGTAGTGATGTACGATGCAAATGATAAGCCGCACATAATACGTTGTTTACTAGATAGCGCTTCACAAAGTAATTTTATTACTTCTGAATGTTTTAAGCGTCTAGGACTTTGGAAGAACTTTCATACTTCTAATTTAATAGTTAAAGGAATCGGTGGGTCGGAAAAACCAGTTAAGGGTTCCGTAGATATTAAATTATATTCTCGTTTTAGTAGTAATATTAATTTTAACGTTTCTTCGCTTATTGTTGAACGTATAACGGAGACATTGCCGACCGCTCTTGCCGATGTCTCTAAACTTACACATCTCAAAACATTACCGCTCGCAGATTCGAAGTTTGCGGAGCCGAGCGGTATTGATGTTTTGATTGGTGCTGCTATATTCCCGCGCTTGCTTTTGCCTAACATAGTGCATAGCGAGCAACATAATATACCTCCCGCCATTGAAACTGTGTTGGGGTATGTGGTTATGGGTGCCGTACCTACAGCACATACTTCACACTGTACGAGTACAACGTCATGTTGTTCTGTTCTTCAAGATCCCAGTTTAGATTCGCTTCTCAAGCGATTCTGGGAGCTTGAAGAAATTTCCGCCTCGCCCTCGCAGAGCCATAAGGATCTCGAGTGTGAAGAACATTTTCGCGCTACCACTGTTCGCGATGACAGTGGTAGATATATTGTGTCGTTGCCATTTTGCGACGACCCTTATTCGTTAGGCGACTCATACGCTACCGCACTTAGGCGTTTTCATTGTTTAGAGCGCAAACTTGATGCGTCCTTAGGGTTACGCAGCGCTTACAATGACGTCATGCGAGACTATATAAATAAGGGATATTTGAGCCCGGTTGTAAAAGATGACAACGGTTTTAATCTGTCATACTATATTCCGCATCACGGTGTCGTTCGCGAAGATAAGACTTCCACTAAACTTCGCGTGGTTTTAGACGCTAGTAGTCAAACTACATCGGGACAGTCGATTAATGACATTCTACATGCAGGCCCCAATCTACAGGGTGATTTATTTAATATCATAATTCGTTTTCGTCTCTTTCAAATAGCCTTGTCTGCTGATTGCCGCCAAATGTTTCTCAATGTCGGCGTTCGTGAATCGGACCGTAGATTTCAACGCATCTTTTACAGATTTAGCAAACATGAACCTATAACGGTTTACCAATTTAATCGTGTTTGCTTCGGATTTAAGTCTAGTCCATATCACGCGTTACGTGTAGTCCGCCAGTTAGTCGCTGATGAAGGCGATAATTTCCCTGCAGCTTCTGCTGCTGCTTCTTCTGCTTTATATATGGATGACATTGCCTGTAGTGTCATGTCCATACCGGAAGCAATTTCGCTTTGTGATGAGCTTATTCAGCTCTTCAGGCGAGGCCAGTTCGACCTTGTCAAATGGACAAGTAACTCGAAAGAGGTTCTCGCACACATACCTGATACTCATAAGGCTTCGCCCGATATCGAGTATGAGAAGTCTATACCGCATAAGGTCCTGGGTTTACGCTGGGACAAGTCTTGTGACAGTTTCCGCTTTGACGTCACCACACCAGATGATAAATGTACTAAGCGAACCATGCTTTCCACAGTGGCTCGGCTATGGGACTTAATGGGTTTTGTCGCCCCCACTATTCTGTACGCCAAGCTCTTAATTAAGGAGCTTTGGCTGTCGAAGTGTGACTGGGACGACATTCCACCTGACCATATAGTCACTGCTTGGAAGCAGTTTTGTGTTGAGCTTTCTACGCTTAATGAAATTATTATTCCGCGTCATCTGGGGTTAGTCGACGGATGCACCATGAATTTAATAGGTTTCGCTGACGCCAGCGAGCGTGCTTACGGTGGAGTCGTATACTTGCAAATATGCATTGGTTCTAACTACTCCGTGCAGTTAGTTAGTGCGAAGTCTAAAGTCTCACCTGTGAAAACCATTTCGGTGGCTAGACTGGAGTTGTGCGCGGCCCTACTGTTGTCTAAGTTGCTTCGCAAGGTACAAGACACAGTATCGCCCCACTACCGCATCGATAGGGTATACGCGTTTACGGACTCTAAAGTAGTGCTCGCCTGGATAAATTCCTCACCGCACCGTTGGCAAACTTTTGTTGCCAATCGGGTTACTAAGCTGATAGAGCTTATGCCCGCTAATTGTTTCAACCATGTCGCGGGTACTGAGAACCCCGCTGATTGTCTGTCTCGTGGTGTCACGCCAGCTAAGCTCTTGCATCATCCATTGTGGTATCGTGGACCATCATGGATTTCTCATGACCCATCTGAGTGGCCCATACATACTTTCGACCACAATGCGCTACATGAGGGCGTACCCGAACAGAAATCAGTCGCTCATGCCGTGGTTTCTGACGTTACGGAATCACCAATTTACGCGCTAGCACTACGTGTTTCGTCCTGGTCTAAGTTGCTGCGCGCTATTGTTTACGTCTATAAGTTTTTAAGACAACTGCCTAGTGCATGTACTGTATCGAGCTCTGATCTCAAATATGCAGAAATTAAATTGCTGCGAGCTGTACAGGATGTTCATTTCCGTAACGATATTCTAAATTTAAAAAACAATAAACCATGTACGCCCGCCCTCCATAAGCTTAAGCCGTTTCTTGATAAGCACGGCATCATACGAGTTGGTGGTCGTCTCACAAATTCGGACGAACCCTACGAATATAAACATCCCTGTATTCTACCACGTCATTCTTGTTGACTTTTTTCACAAGAAACATCTTCATGCCGGTCCGGAGTTGCTTATGTCCTTACTCAGGCATAATTATTGGATTTTAGCTGCACGTCGAATAATTCGTCACAGAATCCACAACTGTAACACTTGCTTTAAATTCCGCCCTCGTCCTGTTTTTCCGCTAATGGCAGATCTACCTAGCCAGCGTGTTAACGAAGTCGACAAGGCGTTCACTCACACCGGTTGTGACTACGCAGGCCCGCTGCAGTACACACCATTTCGTGGTCGAGGTGTTAAGAGCCGTAAGGCTTGGCTCTGCATTTTTACGTGTTTGACAACGCGTGCCACGCACATTGAAGTGGCTACAGATTTAAGCACAGTGACTTTCCTTGCAGCCTTAAAACGCTTTCTTTCGCGACGCGGTCCTATTAAATGCTTATATACCGATAACGGTACTTGTTTCGTAGGTGCAAGTTCTTATTTACGCGACCTACATAAATTTCTTAAAGATTTTCGTCCTCATCTTGAGGAAGAACTTTCCTTCAACCATATAGATTGGAAGTTTATTCCGCCTGCTTCCCCACATTTTGGAGGATGTTGGGAAAGTATGGTTAAGGTAGTTAAAACTCACCTTTTCAAAGTTATAGGTCAACAAATCCTCTCCTACGAGGAACTTATAACTGTCCTTAGCCAAGTTGAGGCTCTAGTTAATTCGCGGCCTCTTACTGCTATGAGTAGTGACCCTACTGAACCATCAGCGCTGACCCCTGCGCATTTCTTGCACACCGCGCCATTGTTGTCCCTTCCCGCTCCTGAAGCAGACACGCTCAGCTTGCTTCAGAGACATACTCTACTTGACAAACTTGTGCAGTCGTTCTGGCAGCGCTGGCGTTCAGAATACTTACATCAACTTCAGGCTAGATCCAAATGGAATAGTCCTGCACCTTCTATACAGGAGGGTACTATTGTGGTTATCATTACTGATAACGCTCCGCCTCTTGCATGGCCGTTAGGCATTATTGAGAAATTGCATACCTCAAAAGACGGTACAACCCGTGTTGTTACTGTGAAAACCGCAAAGGGTAGCTACGTGCGCCCTGTTGTACGTCTGTGTCCGTTACCGACTCAATAAGGCCTGGCTTGATAGTTAGGTCTCTTAGTTTTAGTTAGTTTGAGACGCAAAATAATATTTTCTCTTAAAATTTAAGTATAGGTACGCAACTTAAAGTATTATGCAACTCGTAGTATTAATCTTTAATCTTAATAATTTAAATGTAAAATCTGCATCTTAGTCTGTATTACTGAATAGGTATACGGTGGTACACCTCATAGGGCTAAGTTTAATTTTCATTAAAGGTGACCCTTTAAGGCCGGGAAAATGGTAGCGCCATCTCTTGTAAATGTCATAAATCAATGACCGAATACATAGATAAACGCATTTAAGATTTCGCGGGCGATCGATATCCTAATTATCTCGTTCCATCCTCATTCCTTTTCCCTTTATGTACGCCTTGATGACGGGTCGCCAGGACGAACCGAAACTTCCTCGTGAACGGGCCTCGTGTCTCAACCGCCAGCTTTCCAAGCCATCACATGGCTGGAGACTGATGCATCTAATTAGTTAGATTGCAGAGAACCTTGTGAACCGTGTCTATTAACCCGCCTCGCGGATATAAAACAATTGTGTGAAGTGTGTGGATCCTGAATGACCAGAAAGTCGTCGTCGCCATTTTGGAGTTGAAGAACACCAGCTCGCCGCCACACGTGGGCTGGCATCGACCACCACAAGGTAAGGCGTACTACTTCCCTCATTCCCATACTAGATCGCCCGAATTGATCCGTGAATATTTTCCCGCTTATTTCAACGCACTATTACCAGAACCCTTCAAATACAGTCCACTTTTTATAATAGACACAAGGATGAAGAGGTTTCTCAAACCGCTATAACAGTTGGTAAAGTTTCTACTTGGTAAATAAAAGAGTTCAATTTGGAGTTGAAATTTAGAGTTGTGATGTAATGACATCTTTATAGAATTACTTTCACTAAAAGGCATCATTAAAGGGAAAATTTAGAAGAAATCACCAATGCAAGAGTTCTTGAAAAACAAACATATAAAATAATTTTCAAAGGCGTATAAATTCTAATCGTTTGTATTATTAGAAAAAGAATTTTAAACACAAACAGCCTACGAAACTAACAAATACTTGGGGGTATGGTAGTGGTCCCGCCAAGACTAAATTAATAAATCGTTCGTTTGCCCAAAATGCCCGCAAACATTTCAAACTTCTATAATATCCTGAAAAGGTCACGATCCCTAGTAACACGTGTAACCATAGATCTTCTACCTTTATATAATTGTTGAATTTGAATTGTCTAAAACCTATATCAGACATTCAGATAACTGAATTTCTGACACCTATACCAGAACCCCATCTTGGCTCATCTTATAAAAAAAAAAAACTATTGCTGCATGTATGAAATATCTTCACTCCAGAAAGGCTGACTTTTTTTTGTTGTGTTCGTAATTAGCAGAACAAGTTTTATGTAAAAAGATTTTGTTTTTTATCCACCAAAAATTAAATAGAATCCGTGCGATGCCGGGACGTGTCGAGAGCTTTCTACTTTGATATTATAAATGTTAAAGATTGTATGTTTGTGTTTCAATCAAGCAAAAGCGGCCGAACGGTCTTGGATGAACCAATTATTATTTATTCATAACCTGTAGTAACACAAGATACTTTTCATCCAGGTATATTGTTCCCTGTGATGATAAAACACTTTTTACACAGGTGAAGCCGCGGGAAGAAGCTAGTAATATAATAATATTTTGCAATTTACAGCTCAGTTAGTAAATTGTCCCTAAAATGATTTTGTTTTAAGTGGAATTAACTATCGTATATTGTCAAAAAACCTAATAAAATGTTCAATTATGTTAGAGTTTTAGAGTAACGACATCTTTTCTTAGATTACTTTTACTAATAGGTATCATTATAGCGATAATGATGATTTTGATTTTAAATGGAAGGTTGTTAGAAAAGCAAACATATTTGAATTTTTCAAAAGCAGATAAAGCCTAAATCTTTAACATCTAATATTAGGTATAAAGAGGTAAATCAAGTCTGTTTGTTCATACAGATGTTTATAAAAGGTTATCTCTACAATTACTGATCTAATTACGTAACTTCTAGTATTCTACGCTGAGTGTTGCTTTTTATATAGAACAAGTGTTGTATCCCCAAAACAACGGTGGTTTCTCATGGATAAGCCACGGAAAAAGATTTGTCTAGCCCATGATCCGACCGATAGATGTAATAAAAGTTAAGTAACACATTGTTTTGTGGGCCCAAAGTCCTCACAGACATTTCAAACTTCTATAATATCCTGAAAATAACAAAACATTTATCAACACGTACAACCATTGTCTAGATAAAAATTTACATCATAAAATAATATAAGTACCTACCAGAATTCTATCATAATATTATAAATTTCGGCATCTGTCTGTCTAAACGGTTGAATGGTTTAATTTTGAACACGGATAGGCTCTATGAATTAATCTGCTTAGCTTTTGCCGAACTATTTTGGGCTCAGTATCCAGACTTTTTTTTTTTAAATAGGCTCGCGCTTGACCACTATCTCACCTGATGGTAAGCGATGCTGTGGTCGACGGTGAAGCATGCTTGCCTAGAACCAAGCTATTCACTCTAGACATGAAGAGCAATTTTTTTTTCGTCCAATGACTTCGCACGCTCTGGGTGAAGCGGGAGGGCGTGTCAAACTTTTACTGACTAAAACCCACTCATGTTCCTTCAGTTGCTCGTACCAGGGCCGCGATTTATCCGCGACCCACACAGGCATTGGCCCTAGCAGACCCCACAGTTTATGCTGAAATCTTTTAGAGGCGCGCATGTAACACTATGCACCGTCGACTTGGGCCCTGGTCCTTATCGGACGACGAGCTAACCATTACTCGCCGTCCGCAAGGCCGCGCCTACGTTGGCCAGGAATTGGCTTGCGACTCTCGACGCCCTGGGCGACTCCTGCGGTTCATGTACCGCAGGAGTCGCCCGGGGCGTCCGATACCTAGATACCTAGATTTTAGCTATCGGGAAACGCAGACTCCGCCAGGAAATTCTCTTCCTTAGCTGTAAGCATAATAAAACTATTTAGTATAACTGGATCCAACTGTATACCAACTTTTGGTGGTTTGGTTTTTTTGTGTTTTTTTGTCTGACCACTACAAACGGTAATACGAGACCCTTTTTGCAAGACAGGGACAGATACATGATGAACAAAACACGAATAAGACACATTTCACATTTTCTCAGTCTAAGACATGTGTTTATTTTGACTCGGTTAGTAGGTACGTTTCCCTACGGATAACTTTCGACTCTAGCGTGGATGAAGCCATTAAATAAAGCTAGACCTTTGTAAGTACAACAGGTATCATTAAGATTACAGAACAATCTACAGTTGTAAGGCCTTAAAAAGCAATTATAGAAGTTAGGTACCGTAGAAATGTAGAAGAAAATTCTTGCTCATACCAACACGAATTTCTTGTCACTTTGTCCCTAGTCGTTACTCTAACTTAAAGCTGCTATTTTTCTAAAATTTATCTTTCTACTGCCCTGTGACGTCAGCGCCACTATTCTGTTTGGGGAATAATTTCAGTGTGTTCCTGTTTGCATAGACAAACTAGCGTTTCAATGCTAAAATGTAATGGTTTGATCAAGTGACATTTCAGAAGTGCATGTCAATTAAATACATTCTGAAGCTTTAAAAGGTGATATTCTATCATTGTAAGCGTCGCGGTAGTGATTCCAGGAAAGTATGAGTATATCATGATGGTATAAGTACCAATCCGCATTGGGCCCGCGTGGTGCTTTACGGCCCATTTCCTCTCGGATAGAGGAGGCCTGTGTCCCAGCAGTGGGCAAATTAAAAAGACTGATGATGATGATGATAAGTACCAGCATGATAGATGGACGGACGATAGGGGCGGCAGAGGTTACGCAAGCGTACTTGGCATATTTAGCAAAATATTTGCGGAATTTTGCCAAATGAACCTAACTGTTATTGAAATAAGAAATAAAATTAGTTTTGTAATAGAGATTTGGAGCAAATATTTGTACAAATACAATACGTCAAGTTTAGTATAGCACCAGCATCAAGCCCTAGCGAAATGTCAGGTGCTCACATGTTTGCATTTCGACCATGGCTATCGTTGATAAATTGAAATTTCTCTTAAGTCCTATGTTCTTCACACTTCTTGTGACGTTTTTGTGAATAACGAACTTTGAATTATGTAGTAGAAAAGTCTCCATGTTTTTGAATTCTTATGTGAATGTAGAGCTTTATGATAAATGATTTTATTTCTGTAAGTTGGTTTGTACAAACACTTTTACATGTCTAACATATTTTTTTTAAACTAGATGAGGTCGGCGTTTCCTATCTGACTACTCTGAGAAGAAAGGCCGAAACAAACTCAGAGGTCACAGTCTCTTTTAAAGTCCTGACAAAATCTTGGTTAGATCATTGTGAACACTATGTAGACTGATGTCTGAAATGGTCTTTTGAGGAAAGAACCAGCCAGATTGAGTGTCCAGTCAGTGCACGCATTTGTCAATAACCGAGCAGCTCAACTCAAAATTTAAGGAGCTCAACGATTCGACGAACAATACCAAGGTAAGGACATTCGGGTAGGCCACATTAACTACTCAAACTGCCAGACCATGATTAAAAACTAAGATAAAGTAAAATTAAAAACAAAATATAATATATAACATGACACTAACCATATAATATATGTAACATATGGGGACTCTTACCAGCATCATTTATGATCATGTCAAATCACCTATTACAGAGCTTACAAGGTAGTACTGAGAGCCTTTGTATGTTCAATCAAACATTTATAAGCTCTTTGTTTTGTGTTCTCAGTGTTATATTTCCTTATGGTATATCTTCCATGGGAAAAGGTTTTTGCTCGTTTTGTGAATAATTAATTTGTTGAATTAAAAGGCTTTAAGTAGATTATTACTTTGTTTATAATAGACTGCTTTTAGTGCCAAGATAGTCTACTATACGTTAAACACCAAGGCTTACTTCCATCACAAAAAACTAAATATATTTGGCGATCAACATAATTTTCTCTTTGTTGCTATTGCCAGAAATATTTAACGATTTTTTAAATTCATTTAATGCTAAATGCAGTTACCATGTGATGAAATTGGGCCTACAACTTTAAAGATTCTAATTGCAATGTATTTGGAGTGCACTAAATAGTACATATTTCATCCATTTACTTAGAAAATACCAACTATTTCACCTGAAATCCTTCTAAACTTCAACCTAGTCTGTTTAACAGTAACTTGAAACACAAATGTATCTGTGCACCGGCTAAGATTTATGTTCCTCTTTGCACTGAGTGAACTCGGGAACTCTGAGGGACGGAGGAAGGGACAGACTGGCACTTACTCGCACAATTCAAAAATGCGGATGGAAACACTCGAGTCGTTATTACGCAAATGGCGACTGTAATCGGTGTGAGCAGAGATGTTTTCTGTGTGGATTTGTGAAAATAGTGGGCATGTAAAATAACAGTCCGGGTGAACTTTTAGGAAGAGACAGTCGTCTGCCTAAAAACCATTACCTACTGCATTTTTGCTAGACAAACAGATTGTGTTGATGAGGAGTTTTCCCACTATTTCTTCTCAGTTAAACACTAAGAAGTGACGGGCGGGCGTTTAGGGCGACCGTCTTTTGTAAATTATGACGTTCGAAAGTGCCAGCGCCAGGTAAAAAAAAAGCGAACCATGGTAAACTTTAGAGAAAATTACGCTACAGTTTTAGTTTATAGACAGGAAGGTATAAGAACGTCATATGGAGATAGAAATAGTTTGACTGACTTCGCTCAGTAGGTAGAGGTATTTATATTTTTGAAGAATCTACGAGTACAAAAAGTTTTCTCAAGGAGCAAAACCGTTGGGCTATGTGACGCTTTAAAAGCCCCATTTCCTTATATTACTATGCATGTAGTGATTACAGCAATATCTCTGAGAAACCAGTGTCATCCATTATGCCACGACATAGAAATTAGATTTGATTGATCGACCATTTAATAACGATCGATGTTACAACCGCCGGACGCTTACTATTCATTGATATTGATTACAGTGGCAAAATGGTCCTTTGACCACAGATATTATAACTTTGACATACCTAGGACGGGCCCACAGAGATCGAAACAGCTCAGCGGCCATTACTAGAGATGGCATTCTCATAACTTTTAAGCAATACATTTTTTTTTATTCTTCATTGCCTCGCGCTTGACAACTATCTCACCTAATGGTAAGTGATGATGTGATCGACGGTGACGAATGCTCGCCTATAAGTAACCTATTCGCTCTTGACTTGAATAACTCTAGGTTGTAGCTATTGGGAAACATACACCGGTAGGGAATTCCATTCCTTAGCTGTACGCATAATGAAAGTATTTCCAAAACGTTTATTTGCGTATGGGTGGGATGTCCAGCATGTACCAATGGTGCATCGCCGTACGTCTTGTAGACCGATGATGAAACAGGCTAGTAGGAATAAAATCATGCAATTCCATCACACACTTACCGAAATGCAACCGATAAAAAACCGACAAGCTGAAAACTCGGCGAAGAAGTTCAAGGGTTTGGAGCTTTGACTCGACCAGTGCCGATGAACCTCTTGGCCCGTTTTTAGATAAACTCTAGTGCATCATGCTGGTATTTGTCAAATCCATCCCAGAGATGAAAAAAGTACTCCATGCTCTGTCGCATACTCGAACATTGATACAACTTAAGCAGCTGTTCTAAAATCTCTCTTATAGAAATTAACAGCCCGTTGCAATTTTGGCTACGGCCTATGTTCTTAGTCATTTTATATGAAACTTGTTATCTATGCTCCAGTCATATGTCAGGACAGTGGGCCATTATTATCATCAGCCTTTTAATGTTCCTACTGCTGGGACACAGGCTACCTCTCCGTGAGAGTGAAAGGGTTGGGTATGCCCAATGACAATGGAGAAATGTCAATAAATAAATAACTAAATCTCGTGAATAACAAGATATAATTTGAATGATTCGAGTGGTGGAAATGATTTAGGCCTACTTGCACGAAAATCAATATCACCTCGTGTTAAATTAAATTAAATAACAACTAACTAACTCTCAAATTAAATTATTCGTCAAGTGAGCCAATATAAATGTATGACTATGATAGCTAAAACTTGTGTTCAGCGCACATCGTAGGGGCGTCTATAAATTATAACCAATGGTGTCTCCATCGTTGTCGACGAGATGGTTCTGTGCTCTGTGGACCGTACTATGTCATTACGATTCCGTTCTGAAAAAAGGATAGTGCTATTCGTCCTGAATAGTATACACTGTACAGCCCTCTCTCTCTGTAACACTGATACGATAGCTTTGGCGTGTCATAGTGGATGAAAAACACACAGAACGTGATCCGATCATCTGCTTCGATTCGTAAAACAATTATAAGCTTATGTTTCGCATATTACATCCTATTGATGCCGACTGCTCTTGCAATCATTTCCAGTTACTGGGTGAATTGCTTTTAATTTACTAGCCTCTCTTGCGACTTCGTTTTAGTAGCATTAGTATATTTCGAATAAAATTATGGTTCAGTTTACAAATTTCCAACCCCTTTTTCCACTTAGGATAATTGCCGGGCAAAGAACCATCCTATATCCTGCCCGAGATCTTAAACTATTTCCGTACTAAATTTCATGTAAATCGGTTCAGTGGTTTAAACGTGAAAGATAACAGGCAGAGTTACTTTTGCATTTATAATCATAATCATCGCATATAATTATTATAAAATAAAGTCCTCCGATGCTTTTGTACGCGATAAACTCAAAAACTACTGAATAGATTTTCATGCGATTTTCACCAGTAGAAAGAGTGAGAAACGAGAAAGGTTTTTGTGTATAATTAGTCACTGGCGAACCTGGAGCGGGTTGTTAGTATTATAATAATGAATAATATTACTTTGGATATGGATTTGTATGGATTCTCAAGCTTAGACAAAGCCTAAAGATAATCAATGTATTAAATTGTATAAAAATAAATCAAAGACTCACAATAACATTTGAATAATAAAAATAACAAAAAGATTCTCAGTAGTTCAGTACCGGCCGTTATATTTATTTTTATTCAGCATTACAGCCAAAAGATGTCCAATGCTGGACGTAGACTTGCCCTTTATTTTTATAACAAGGTTTTTATTAACTTGCAATGTGTGTAGGTATGAATGTTTGGGTCAAATCTTGCAACTGAATTTTAAAGCAACCGATTAAGATGCAAATTTGCATACACGTTTGGTTTGGCTGACAATGCACGGAAAGCTAAAAAACTTGTTTAAACAAATATCCAATAATTCCGTTTTCAAAAATATACAGAAACACAGAAAAATATCAGCTTTATATTAACCATAAAAACGATTAAACAGATACCTGAAAACAATTAAAATAAACATTTAAAATTACCGCAATAAAATAAAGTTGTGAACAATCAGATTTTCAACTGAAATCTGTTCATCAATCACCCATGTTCAGCCGACAGTTTTAATTATTTCCAACAAATTGTAAATAATGGTTAAATAAAATGAGCATGAATAAATTATTGATATTAAAATCAACATGGACATGAATATGTCGGTATGCAAAAGTACATTAATTCACGCCCTTCTTCCATGAGGATAGGCAGAAACTACAGGAAAAATATGTTTTAATAATAATATAGTATTTGATACTAACAAGAAGTAGTCTGCACATTGTCATTATAAATAAATAATATGATTCATCATCATCAGCCTATTAATGTTTCCACTGCTAGGACACAGGTCTCCTCTCTGTGAGAGGGAATGGACCGTAATCCACCACGCGGGCTCAGTGCGGATTGGTGGATGTCACATGTCTTCGAATTATTGGTTCTAGGACATGCCGGTTTCCTCACGATGTTTTCCTTCACCGTTTTGAGAGCAGCAATAATATGATTAAATAAATTAAAAATAAAATATGTGCGTTTAGCTTTTGCTATCAGCTTCACTCGCGACGATTTCTAATATTATCCCACAGAAACTCACTACCGGGATAACAGTATCTTAAGGTTTCATCCAGGTCATTGAACCGTATTCCTTACATTCAAATCTGATCAGCTGTTGACTCATGATTGATTAAACAAACATACAGAGGCAGACTTCATACCTTAGGCATTTTCTACCAGTCGAGCTTTGGTTGATGCAGAGACAAATAGTGGTCGATGCAATGTTGAGAATAAAATCACGATGGGTAATATTTATTCAAATACAAAGATATACATAAAAACTTTAATAAATACATGCACTATAAACACAAAAAAGTATAAACTAAATACACGAATATACTTAAACAGATAATTGGAGAACATTAACGCTGTGACGATACTACTGCCAACTTCTTACGAATGTGTTCGCGAACTTTCACTTTGAATGCTAATTGATTGGGTGCCATCCTGATGTCCTGTAAGTAACACCTCTGCTCACTCCTTTGAAAAAGACAAGCTTGACATTATTTCAAGTTACATAATAACATAATCAACGCAGGTTAAAGTAAACTTAAGTTTCCCAGCGTGAGTACTTAATCAGTGTATCTGTCAAGCCACATGTGAAATGCTCGCGAGTCTTCGTTCACAAATTTGACGGCAGTCTTAGTTTGATATATGAATGTGTTCCTGCGTTATGTTTGGCGGTTTCTTCACTGTAACGTGTTTTGTAAAATACAGTTTCGTGTAACTATTATTTTAAACTAATGTAATTTTATGCAGAATTTTTTCTTAATTAAGAGCTCGCCCGAAGAATTCAATCAATGTAGTCAAATGGAAGAGTTATGTTTTTAGCAGGCGAATGTATGTTTGTATTTACGTATGTTCCTCTGTAACATCTTAACTATTCATCTGATTTTGATGAATAAGGTGTCAATCGATTCATTATTATTGCCCGGGTAACAAAGGTTAAAAAAACCGTAGTGGGGTTACAGTTATTATTTAAGATTTAGCTTGTTCCTGTTATGGTCTGATTCTCTATTCTCTAACTAGATGCAGATAAATGTCAGTATTTTTTAAGGCACCTGACCGAAATTACTAATATTTCTCAAACTACCCGAGTACAAAAACATTTTTTGAATATTAAACGCTTTTTTCAATCCGTCTATTTTTCTTAGCTGCTCATGGCATAATGTTTCATACCAAATTATTATACATGTCGGAAACACGAGGGCTTCCTCCCTCGGTCCTGTGGGCTTATCCTTTACTAACATAATTTAAGTACTAACTAATACTACCGATTGGTTTAATTTAAGGAAAAATCAAAAAATTGTATGTCGTTTTTGTGGCGAATAAACACTTTTTCTTTCTTTCTTTCTTATCGTGGGTAATGCGCGCACAAAGTAGGTAACTAATGCCGTTTTAGAGATATTCCATTGTCTAATTCTAGTAGCAAGTTGACGCGCCAATTTGTAATCACTTTCACTAGCCTGATACTTTAAGACGCAACTCCACCGGCACCAATAATGCCACCCATCACACTTCATCGCGATCCGGTCTCCAGTTCTTTCTACTCAAGTCCACCCCGCGACCGCGCGACCTCGCGTCTCCCTCCAAATCGTGTGTCACGTGTCACTTTGCTCTAGGATTCAAATCCTTCACTAGCATTGGACACTGGAGAAAACTAAGTGTTACCAATCGAAATCTAATTGAAATTTGAATCAGAAGCTAAATGTTGCCAATTAAACAAAACTGAATTAATAAGTTTACAAGCGATATTTCTTCGTTCCCAACTATTAATCATTTACCTTCCTCCGATACGGCCATCTTGACATTCAAACGGTCCCACGTTTGATGTAGAGCGATGAACAACATCGTTACTCAATTGTGATAAAAAACAAAAACCAAGAGAACAAAAAAAAAATTAAGTACCTAATAGGTTAAGTTCGGCTGCTCCTGACCAAAAAAAAATAAATTACGTGGTCGTGACATCTTCCACGTGAAACCTTCAATCAACACCTTATATTACCAGCCTACAACAAAAATCAAGTACTTCTTTACTCATGAAAACATAATTCTCATAGCTGTCACACTGTTCATTTGTTTTCTCCATGTAAATCTAGGTCTCCACACCGTACAGCGTACACAACCATCGTCGTACTCTCGAAACAGACACCTCACCGTTTAGACAACCATATTAACACTAACACATTCTAAACGGTTACCGAAGCACCAGAGGTACCAGGTTCCCAAAAGACGTCAAATCGGTCTCGAAGCACTTAGTGTGCCAGAAACCACCCAAACGCTCAACACAACATACCATGCCACATACACCAAACAACGGGTCACCGAGGCCCCAGAGGGACCAGGCTCCCCCAGACACACAACAGGTCACCAAAGCCCCAGAGAGACTAGACTCCCCCCAGACAACAGGTCACCAAAGCCCCAGAGGGACCAGGCTCCCCCAAACAACCGGTCCTCTCGAAGCAACAAGACTGCCAGATACCCATGCTACATACATTAAACAACAGGTCACCGAAGCCCCAGAGGGACTAGGCTCCCCCCCATACATATCCAGCAATGTTTCTTGGTCCCACAGCAATTGCTGTGCCTCCTGATGGTCAACCCTGTGACCATCCTGCAACCATAGTCATCCTGCCCGGCGAGCATGGCCTACTGTGACATCGCTTAAGTCACACTTTTAATCACAGTTTAGGCGATAAACTCATTTTGTCTTAAATGCTAGCACGGCGGCGTGAGATATTTTCTTGACTTGTGGCATAACTTCTTGACGTTTATTTTTTTCTTTTTCGGAAATTTTCCAATTTTATTGCAGTTTCGGTTTAACCTTGGCCATAAAAACCATTTATGTTCTGAGAAGCATAGCCCTACGACGCACTGTTGCCGAATTATGGGCCTCCGTATTTTATTTTATTTTGCATATTTCCAAAATGATATCTCGAAAACGGTATGTCCTAGGCCAAAAATAACCAAAATTTAGCCCCCCCCTTTGCCCCCCCCTTTGCCACCCCCATGTTAGCAGCATCCCAACATGAATTATAAGTTTTTTTTTTTTTTTACATTGCTTGGTTTTCGACTCGGTCATGACAAGTTATGATAAAATATGTCATGTCTTACAATTTGTCTTAAATGCTAGCACGGGACAACCATGTGACATAATTTACAGGCGCGACTTGCTTTTCTTGTTGTTGACTTCATAGTGCGACATAATTTGAATAGACGACCAAATAAAATAATACGTACAAAAGTATGCCGTTCATACAGCTAAACAACTTTTTAATTTAATTGGGAAAAAAATTATATTTGACCTACGACCATAGACTTATACACACTTTATTTTTCTTTGTTTGTTTGATAACATATTAAGTGTTTGTTGGAAAGATATATTTATTGTGAAAATTTTAATAATTACTAAAAAAATATAATAGCTTGGACCAATACCGGTGGGCCCCTATTTTTAATTTTTTTTGGGGATTTTATTTAAGAAACATTTAAAAATGTAGAAAGCAATAAGAATATGGTATAAAAGAAAATAATTATAAAAAAAATACATAATTAAAATAAAAACAACAATAAAAAAAATACAATTATGAAAAAGTAATAATATAAAATTAATTAATAATCCTGTAACATTTCAATTAATTTATAAGCATTGATCACCAATTCAACATACACACAAAATGAATTTATTGCCATTTGGTGCCGTAATTAGAAGGCAAATATATTTTTTTCAACTATAAAATTTTATCTCCACCTCCGAACGAAAGTGATACATTTTTCTAAATCATCTGTCAAAATGTGACATCTGTGACAAAATGGGTGCGCCCGTATTAGCAATTAAGACCCGATGAGTCCCAAACAAACGTCAGGAAATTTTCTCACGCCGCCGGTGCTATTATTTAGGACAAAATGGCGTTATCGTCCAAACTGCGATGAAATGTGTGACTCAAGCCATGCCACAGTAGGCCGTGCTCGCCGGGCAGCAACAAGAAAGGCATGTTGCGCCTTTAAAATATGTCACATGTTTGACCCGTGCTAGCATTTAAGACAAATTGTAAGATATGACATAATTTATCATGTCATGTCACAAATGTCTTGGGTACGCCCATGCTCGCTAGGCTGACCAGGCCTCGTAACCCATCTCGGTTACAGCAGTCAATTTTTGACCACTCACCAGCCCACCTTAGGCTACAGCAGTCATCTCTGACCACTCACCAGCCCATCTTAGGATACAGCAGTCATCTCTGACCACTCACCAGCCCATCTTAGGCTACAGCAGTCATCTCTGACCACTCACCAGCCCATCTTAGGCTACAGCAGTCACCGCAGTGACTACTCTTCACCGCACAGTCAGTCTTTTGACCATGCACACGACCTCACCATTGCTAGATTGATTTGAATCAGTCTTCACCATAGTACATTCAGTTACGTCAATGGGTACTTGATCTTTCAGATTTTCTCTAACTCATCATGAACCAAACAAAGCCTTTAATTCAACACATAATTGCCACCATTCAGAATTCCAATTCACTTCCAAACAGCACCTTTAAACCAAAATGAAATGTGTTATTTCAATCTTTACTCTCAGTATCAATCTTTATTCTGAATGCAACGGTAACCTCACATTCAGGATTTCATACACAGCCAAAAGCATACTCAAGAACTCTATTCTATGTTCATGATTTCATACCAAACTCTCAGTACGATAGGTATAATAACTACCAACACCAAACATTACCAACTTTGCAAACTAAAAACTAAATCATGCACCGCACATCACCGACTTTACATCTGTGTTAACATTATCTTATCCAACTTGAATGAAATAACACAAAATAACGTTAGGTATGTTCACAATGACCAGCACAGACTATTCAACTATTCAACAAGTTAGCACAGCCATTACTGACAGTATACTTTAAATTCCAAACATATTACTCAAGTCAGGCAGGTACTAGACATCCTACATGACACCACACAATTCACAAATACACACCTTTATTTTAAAGAGATGCTACAATTATTAAAATTTTTGAACAATGTTCAAGATTACCGAGGCCAAGCATCGTTGAACAACACAGAACAAGGAAACCATTCTAAGTTTCCTCCAAAAAAACAAAAACCCATGTACCAAGTACATGAAATAGAACCCAAGTATCTCATCCGTGGTCTACAATTCACAATAACTTAGCAAATACATTTTCTACACAGAATGCACTTTCAACTTAAACGCCGAATAAACTCTTGACTCCGTCATCTCTCTGACCCACGAAACTGAGAAACCGTTCTATGTGAATTAAAATGTTGCCAATTGAACATCTATCTCATCTTCAGCCACGACTTGGAACAGTTATTGGCTCTCGAGCATCTCATAATACCTGAACACGTCTTCTCGACACCATCTTAATGTCTATTTGCACTTGTCATTCACCGTAGTCAATTTAAATCATTTTTATCTGTAGGTATCATTAGATTGACATGTTATCAGTTGGTTAGTTCTCTACAATGCGATATATAACAACTACAGACATTAACTTTACCTTTATTCAACTGTTGGCAGGAACAAAACTAAACGCCAACTGTCTAGGCTATAGTTACGTTAATCCTCGTGATGTTTGCAGGTTGTAAGATTGCAAATCCAGTCGAACAACAAACTATTTCACTAAACTTTAACACCGGTTTGAAAATAATCTTGATTACATAGCTCTTAACTGAAAGTTATTGCATGTCTTTGCAACAATGCAAAAGTTAAAAGTCTAATCCTCACAGTGACTCACACCTTGTAACGATTTATTAATAATCTAGTCTTTATCTAGTAACTTTTAAGTTAAAAATCATATCAAAGTTATTTGTTTTATATCATCAAACTTTTTCGAATGTTGACACTTACTTGTCACTGTCTTTATGTCTTATAGAGATGAGCAAGGGATGACGTTCTGTTATCGATTAATCGACGAATCGATTTTAAGGACAAAAAAAATAAATAAACGTTTTTTTTAATCGATATCCAGTACTGAATCGATCCAGCGAACCGATATTTCACCCTAGAAAATCGAGATAAGATTTTTCTGTTTTGATATGAACCAAAATATCATTTAAAAATAATTGAATGTATATCACAAACATAAGTGAATTCAACGTAAACAGTAAAACAACTCGCGCGGTCGCCATTCCAGAACTTTTCGGCCCCATCGGCCATCCGTTCTGCGAGCAATGTGCCCTGCCCACTGCCACTTAAGTTTGGCAATTCTTCGGGCTATGTCTGTAACTTTGGTTTTCCTGCGGATATCATCATTTCTGACGTGATCACGCAAGGAAATTCCGAGCATAGCCCTCTCCATTGCCCTTTGGGTGACTTTAAGCTTTCTGATAAGGCCCATTGTGAGCGACCACGTCTCGGTCCCATAGGTGATCACTGGCAACACACACTGGTCATAGACTTTTGTCTTGAGAAACTGCGGTAAATTGGACGAGAAGATACCACGCAACTTCCCGAACGCCGCTCAGCCGAGTCGGATTCGACGGTTGACCTCTTTCTCGAAGTTGGACCTACCCAACTGGACCGTTTGTCCCAAGTAAACATAATCGTCTACAACTTCGAGTGTAGAGTCTCCGATCTTGATAGGAGTGGGTGTTACATGGGCGTTCACCATGACCTTGGTTTTGTCCATGTTCATTTTAAGACCCACTCTTTCGGAAGCTCTACTAAGGTCATCGAGCATTTTACTGAGGCTCTCCATGGTCTCAGCCATGACCACAATGTCGTCGGCAAACCGAAGGTGAGTGATGTACTCGCCATTAACGTTGATGCCAAGCCCCTTCCAGTCCAGAACCTTGAAGACGTCCTCCAGCGCAGCAGTGAACAGTTTCGGAGAAATGACGTCTCCCTGTCTTACGCCGCGCTGGAGAAGGATTGGTTTCGAGGTCTGATCCTGAAGACGGACTGACATGGTGGCGTTTTTGTACAGACACTTCAACACCTCAATGTACCGGTAGTATATCTGGCACCGTTGGAGAGACTGCAGTACAGCCCAAGTCTCGATCGAATCGAAGGCTTTCTCGTAGTCCACAAACGCTAAACAGAGAGGCAGGTTATACTCTTCGGTCTTCTGTATAACCTGCCGCAGCGTATGTATGCGGTCTACGGTGCTAAAGCCTTTTCGGAATCCGGCTTGTTCGGGAGGCTGGAAATCGTCAAACCTGCGCGCGAGACGATTCGTGATGACTCTTGAAAACATCTTGTAAACATGGCTAAGAAGCGAGATGGGCCTATAGTTCTTCAGCCGGGCATTGTCGCCCTTCTTGAAGAAGAGTACCACCACACCCCCGCACCATGCCTGTGGCGTTTTGCCCTCGAGTATGACGGAATCAAAAAGCTTCTGAAGGGCCTTGAGGACCGGTTTTCCACCCGCCTCCAGGAGTTCAGCCGTGATTCCGTCATCACCCGGCGCCTTGTTGTTTTTAAGCTGTTTCAGAGCCATCTTAATCTCGTACAGGCTGACGTCCGGGATATCTTCGGTATAGTGCCGAGTCAATCTAGCTCTTGGGTCGTTTGCTAGATTCGCAACGGGTTTACTGGTTGACGTGTACAACTGCCCATAGAAAGTCTCGATCTCCCTCAGAAGCTCCGGTTTGGCGGATACAATCCTGCCATCATCGGTCTTCAGTTTCGTGAGATCAGATCAGATCCCTTGAAAAAACCTTGGAGCCTTTTTTTCGCTCAATCGCGTCTTTAATACGCTCGGTATTAAAGCGGCGGAGGTCTCTTTTCAAGGATTTAGAGATCTGTCTATTGATCTGCCGGTATTTGCACGCCTCATCTGAAGACTGCAGGATCATCTCACGCCTCTCCTTCATAAGCTTGAGGGTATGATCAGAGAGCTTTTTGTTTCTATCTGTACGACGGGTCTTGAAAAACTTAGACCCGACCGTATGGACAGCTTCCACGAACCCGTCGCTGTATTCGTCCACGGAGCTCCCCAGGCACTCGAAACGATTCTGGAGTTCGAGCTGAAAGCTCTCGGGGTTTTGGACCTGGACCTGTGCTGGACGGAGCTTAATATTAATGTTCAATGTGCCTCTTACCATGCGGTGATCGCTCCCGGTTTTTACCGAATTGATCACATAGACATCATTGAACATTTGCTTCTTGGTTGACATGATGAAGTCTATCTCATTTTTTGTTGCACCATCGGGGCTCTGCCAGGTCCACTTCCTGTGTTCACGCTTTTTGAAGAAAGAGTTCATCATGTAGAGGCCCTCCTTCTCCATAAAACTGGCCAGTAGGTGACCCCGGTGGTTCCGCCGTCCAACTCCAAATTGCCCCACTTGCAGCTCATCCTCGTCTCGTTTGCCCAGTTTCGCGTTGAAGTCCCCCATGACAACGGTGAAGTGAGTTTTGAAACCATGCATGGCTCTGGAGATATCCTCATACATGGTCTCTACCTCGTCGTCGGGGTGTGCCGAGGTTGGGGCGTAGACCTGTATGACCTTCAGCGAATATCTAGAGGATATTCTGAGTATAAGGTACGCCACCCTGGTCGACACACTCTCGATCTTCACCACGTTGTTGACAAGGGACCTGTGGACGATAAACCCGACACCACCCTGGGACTGCCGGTCACCCTCTCGGAAATAGAGCAGGTTACCGGATTCGAGGATTATCGAGTCCACCCCCTCTCTTCGGACTTCAGATAACCCTACAATGCTCCATCGCAACCTGCTCAATTCCTCTTCTAGCTCGGTGATCTTCTCGTCGGTCCGAAGTGTGCGCGTGTTGTACGTTGCCAGGTCCAGTCGTCGGTGATTGTTGGGGTAGCCGGATCTCGTCCGGAGATTCTTAGCACCCCTTGCCATGCCGTAACCTCGACCGCTACCGTAGTCGAGGGTAGGCAGGCTGCCGGGCACTAGGCACTTTTTTTTTTTTTTTTTTTTTTTTTTTTTTTTTATTTGTGTTATTCATAGGGGGGGTTTTGCCATAATCGCCACGCTTGGCAGGCGGGTTGGCGATGGGGTGCGGGTCAGGTAACCTCCACGTTGGCCTAGTTGGTTGCTGGTCTCTTTCGGATACGTCCGGGGAGAAGAGCAACCCGTTGGGCTGGTGCACCCTGGGCACCGTCAATAACTTCCCATTCGTGGGTTCTTGTTGGCGATGGCGAATATCTGACGGGGGGGTAGGGGGGGGGACTCGTCGCTCTGGGTGTTCCTCTGAATAGCAGAGGACACTCCAGACGCGGCGAAGGGGTAGGCTGGGTAGGAAGGTTGGGGTGGGTGGGGTAGGTTAGGTTTGGTAGGTAAGCGGTGGGGCTCACTTCCTTGCCTCTGGGCGGGCCGCCTTCCCCTGCGGGGGGGAACGCCCGGGGCACCCCAGCTCTGCACCCTGCACTGCCCGGCTCTGCAGTGACCGGCTCTGCCCGCTCTGCACCTGGCTTTGCACTCGGTACTCGTGCGGTTTGAGTTCCCCGAGTGCACTGACCAGCTCTGCATCCTGCTTTGCCCGGCTCTGCATCCGGGCTTTGCCCGCTCTGCACCTGGCTCTGCAGCCCGGAATCTCTCCTGCGGGTGGGGGTGGCTGCGGTTCGGGGGCGGGAGGTGGGCCCAAGAGGAGGGTGTGACTTGTCGTTGCCGACCCTCTTTTGACGTGGGATGGTCGGCAGGGACAAGTCAATGGTTGGAGGAGGCGGCGGAGTGTCGTTCTCGACGTTCGCCGCACACGCGGAGGGCGGCATCTGGCCTTCGCGGATTCTGGCCAGATGCCGCATAGGAGGGGACCGTTAGGTCCAGTGCGGTGGAGGGTACGGCGCGGCACACCGTCTAGGTGTGCCCAGCGGGGGCGTAGCTGCGCCGTGCCCTGAGGTGTTTGGCAGGTCCTCTCGCTTCCCGGTGTGGTAAATCCATGCTGGGGAGCGGGGAGGCCTGGGCGGCGGTTGCCTCCTTTTGCGAGGACGCCATGTCGCAAAAGGAGGCAGCGGTGGGGGTGGGAGAGGGCGGTTGTACGATCGCCTGCGCCCACCCCCTGGTGGTGATTAGCGGGCGGCAGGTGCGGGGGCGCCTGTCGTCTGCATTGCACAATCACCACCCTCGTCGGGCGGGAATGGCCGATCACTCACGGTCATTCCCGGGCCCCTCCACTGAGGGAGGGGCGTGCGGGGCCCGCCATTATGGTGGGCAGTCGTCGGCGGAGGACTGGGCGTAAAGGCTGTGCCGGTTTCCCAGTCCTCCTCCACACAGACGATCCGGGAGTGCGCTGGTTTATTTTAGTGCCCGGGGAGTCCCACATAGCCCGTCCATTCCCCCGATGGGCGGGTATGCGTAATGCATTTTTTTCCAGCGTTATCAAAAAAAAAAAAAAAGGCGGGTTGGCGATCGCAGTATGGTTGTTATAGGAGCACAGAGAACGCTCCTGCCCATTCTCTGGTTTGTCCCTTAGTCGCCTTTTACGACACCCACGGGAAGACATGGGATGGTGAAATTCTTAACGTCCGGCACCATACGGAACTGATTATTGTTCTTACAACATAATAATGTAATGAAATCTCATTTTTTTGCGTTTCGTCCCCACGTTCCAATGCTCCGAGTACATTAGAAACATATAATTGCGAAAATCGTTTTGTTGTTTATTTTGTTGGTGAATAAAAAAGATTAAATACTTCATGAAACAAAATATTTCAAAGCTCGAACAAAGCAAGGATATCAATAGATGGCGTGACATGGACTGACTTCTCATTCTGACTATGTAAAAATTATTTGTTCATTTTTTAATTGATCATAAAAAAATTCATGCACCTATTCAATAAGTTATTTCAAGCAGTATATTACAGCTAATGGTGTCCCGAATCTAATTTCGATGATTATTGAAAGAAACATACAGTATCAACACCATTACACAGATAGCGCTGTTTGAATATTTTTTTTTTACTCTTTTTATGTAACTTACATGACACATTTCCATGAAACAAAATAATGCAATAGTTATAGATTGCAATGAATGCAAGAATTAATTGTAAAACTTCGGTAAATCCAAACCCAATACATACTTCGGCTGCCACAAAAATGCACAGCTGCACAGATTGTTGAATGCAGATCAATCAAAGTAACATACCTTAAGCCTTTACTCCCGGATGGGTCAGGCAGCAGTGCCGACCATGCTCACATGCACAAGTCCAGACTCCTAGATGCTACCAGAAAATATTAAATGGATTGATCACCGCAGTGGCATGTATAACACCACTAAATATCCTCTTTCATAGCGCTGTAGGCTGCGGGTTATGTGTTGCCTTTTGAAATGGAACCTGAGCTCCGCACTTGTATCACCACACACAGCTGGTCACAACAGGTCTTGTGGTATCCACAGCAGCCATGTTGAAGGGCTCAGACGTCCATGCTATTTGTTGCATATTGTACGAATGCCTAAAAAATTCATGTCTATGAGCAAGTTTTCACACAAGCGTAATGTTTTGTTGAATCAAGTTGTAGCTTAAGGATGTTTGCTCTCTTGCACTGTATTTACACAAGTCGTCTTATTCTCATGCGAGTTCCGCTGACAGTATGAAACTGGCTAAGTTTCTTTTAGCATCATAACGAAAATAGAAATTTATTTTTAAATTTTAGCCACTTTATACCAAGAAAAACAATAGATATTGTGGCTAAACTTCACAAGGCATTAGATAGGTACTAATTATTGTCAGAATACTCAAGTTTATACTTCCCTGTACATCTGTACACCACAGTTGTTTGCCCAGTAGGTATCTAGTCAGGATTGGGCATCCATGTCATCATTAACATTATCTGCAACCCGATTTCGCATACTGTCTAGGATATTCCTGTCTCTAGTAGCCGGCTAGTTGCAAAACGTCTCCATTAGGTAGGTACTTCCATGCCATTTTGTTGCGCACCAAAGAGCGCGCCAGCCATTACTCGTCTCATTTGGTCCATCATCGCCTTGTGCGTGCATTGGTTCATACTTCTGATGTCGGAAACACGAGGGCTTCCTTCCATATACCCTCGGTCCTGTGGGCTTATCGTGGGTAATGCGCGCACAAAGCAGGTAACTAATGCCGTTTTAGAGATATTCCATTGTCCAATTCTAGTAGCAAGTTGACGCGCCAATTTGTAATCCCTTTCACTAGCCTGATACTTTTAGACGCAACTCCACCGGCACCAATAATGCCACCCATCACACTTCATCGCGATCCGGTCTCCAGTTCTTTCTACTCAAGTCCACCCCGCGACCGCGCGACCTCGCGTCTCCCTCCAAATCGTGTGTCACGTGTCACTTTGCTCTAGGATTCAAATCCTTCACTAGCATTGGACACTGGAGAAAACTAAGTGTTACCAATCGAATAAAATCTAATTGAAATTTGAATCAGAAGCTAAATGTTGCCAATTAAACAAAACTGAATTAATAAGTTTACAAGCGATATTTCTTAGTTCCCAACTATTAATCATTTACCTTCCTCCGATATACATATATATCATTTATACCAGACTAACAGATATCTATTTACCTGTATAATCAACACCGTAAAAACTGATTTACTCACATCCATACAATTCAACGTAAGGTTCAGTTGAAAACCAGCGTCAGGCAACTCCCAGTTGTCTGGCATTTTGCTGAACTGGACCTTTTTGGCGCAGCCGCGGGGCACACTAAGTATGTAATTATTTTAAAATTAAGTTTCCTTTTATTTGTGTATCAGTGTGTGCCAAAATAAATTAGTTTTTAGGGTTCCGTACCCAAAGGGTAAATACGGGACCCTATTACTAAGACTCCGCGGTCCGTCTGTCTGTCTCTCACCAGGCTGTATCTCATGAACCGTGACAGCTAGACTGTTAAAATTTTCACAGATTATGTATTTCTGTTGCCGCTATAACAACAAATACTAAAAACAGAGTAAATAAAATATATAAGTGGGGCTCCCATACAAAAAACGTGTATTTTTGCCGTTTTTTGCGGTACTGGCACGGAATCCTTCGTGCGCGAGTCCGACTCGCACTTGGCCGGTTTTCTTTCTTTCTCAGTTAATTGGTTAATACGACATTTCTCGTAACGACAGGCTATCAAACTTTTGGGAACCCGTAATCACTGTCAGAAATCTATAAATAACAGCTAATGCAGATTCAGTGGTTTTTGAGGCACTGAAAGGCTGAAGAGAGAGAGAGCTCGTCTGTAAAAGTAGTCATAATAAGTACCTACATACGAGATAATTCTACCGCTTAGCAGCATTGTTGTGCTTCGTCTTGACGGAGCCGATGTCTCTGTTATATTATGACAACAGTGCTGTCACAAAGCGAACTTGCTTTTCTTTCGATTAAATTCTGAAACGAAAATTGCTTCTAATTTAATGTGTTAAAATGCCAAACGCGCGTTTGCTACTGTTAGGTTTCCTTTGATAAACACATGTTTAATTGGATAATAATTTAATTAGTTATTTTTAACATCAAATAGTATATAAAAGTTGTTAAATTGATTACTTTAGAAAATATTCGAATGTCAAATGACGTCACATCTAATGACGGTTGACCTTTGGAGGGGTGAATGTTCTGACGCGAAGCGTGTTGGGTAGTCTGATTGGGACGAACGTGGAAGATGTTTTTGTTGACATAAGTGGATATATTGTACTTAGTATACGGGAACTTAGTGTGAACTGATAAATTAAGAATAGTACAAAGTCCAATCTGTGTGTTATTTCTGAATTACCATCTAAACGTGAGTTTTATTTATTCTTGAGTATTTTTCTACCCACTGTCCTTGGACGCACGGCTTGCTTTTTACAGGTTCTGTTCCCTGTCTAGCGATTGATTACAGTACTGTGATTGGTTGAATGATTTTCAACTGCCAGAGCATGAGTTGGGGACACAGCGTTCCATTTCCAAGACCAAAGGATCTAAATAACTTAAAAACGAAGAAGTCGAAGAAATCTGCTAATGAGGTTAGCGCACATGTCACATGTGGGTGGTTGTACTTTATCTAATATATAAAAATAAGTCGGTTTTCTTCCTGACGATATAACTCCAGAACGCATGAACCGATTTCAATGGTTTTGCATACGTTGGAAAGGTCTCGGGCTCCGTGAGGTTTATAGGTAGGGTAGGGTAGGGTAGAGTAGGGTAGGGTATGGTAGTGTAGGGTAGGGTAGTGTAGGGTAGTGTAGGGTCGGGTAGGTTAGGGTAGGGTAGGGTAGTGTAGGGTAGTGTAGGGTAGTGTATGGTCGGGTAGGGTAGGGTAGGGTAGGATAATGTAGGGTCGGGTAGGGTAGGGTAGATAAATGTTTGGTCTTTTTATTGCGAAACAAAGTTTGCCGGGTCAGCTGGTTACCACTAAAATTAACAAGGACAACGTCCCAAAGAGACAACAATAAGCCAAAAATTCCTCAAAATAATCAGACAAAACTGTACACAAATAAGTTCAGCCGCTGAACTCAGCACAGACGAATAAAAATAATGTTCACAAAAATAATCAGTATCTTTTGTCACGGACTAATGACCCGTAAGGGATTATAATAGGTCTATTCTTCTCACCTAGGTTACATTGTAGGGAGCACTATTTATGCTGGCTAAGTACTAGATATAAACAAACAAAGGAACTGGCTTTTTAGGGTTCCGTAGCCAAATGGCAAAAAACGGTACCCTTACAGATTCGTCATGTCTGTCTGTCTGTCTGTCTGTCTGTCTGTCCGTCCGTCCGTATGTCACAGCCACTTTTTTCCGAAACTATAAGAACTATGCTGTTGAAACTTGGGAAGTAGATGTATTCTGTGAACCGCATTAAGATTTTCACTGAAAAATAGAAAAAAAAACAATAATTTTTGGGGGTCCCCATACTTGAAACTGAAACAAAAAAAAAAATCCATCAAACCCATACGTGTGGGGTATCTGTGGGTAGGTCTTCAAAAATGATATTGAGGTTTCGAATATATTTTTTTTCTAAACTGAATAGTTTGCGCGGGAGACACTTCCAAAGTGGTAAAATGTGTGTCCCCCCCCTGTAACTTCTAAAATAAGAGAATGATAAAACTCAAAAAAATATATGTTGTACATTACCATGTAAACTACCACCGAAAATTGGTTTGAACGAGATCTAGTAAGTAGTTTTTTTTTAATACGTCATAAATCGTAAACCGCAATTTACCAAGTACGGAACCCTTCGTGCGCGAGTCCGACTCGCACTTGGCCGGTTTTTTATTAGTATTAACGGGAGGTATCTGGGCAAATCGGGGTTAGAATTCAGGTTCGTCAGACTGGACATTAATTTACCCTATCTGTTATAGCGAATAGCTACAAGACGTAATAATATTGTCATCACGCCTTTTTTTGATTTGCCAAACTGGCCGGTTACATTATTCGAATTTTCAAATTTCGTTTGACAAGAAAACATAAGTCAATATTTCTCATGAAAATAACTCCATTACTAGCAAAATCGAGGTAGAAAGAAACAATTAATTTTGCATTGGTGAATTTATAAACTCAAATTTTGAAGTCTTCTTGTGTGCTATCGTGCCGTCCCGCGAAGGTAGCGCAGAGCATGTAAAAGGACTTAAAAAGAATAAACTTATATCAGTTATTAGAAACCGGACTCCGGTTCTCCACCGTATGGCCTGAGCGCGTGAGCCCATGTGAGCCAGCAGACCTTGTCGTTCCGTACTCTATGAGCATATGAGCAAAGCGCCACCCCTTTGTGAGCCTTCAGACTTAATGATTCCGTACATTTTTACAACGGTCTGAGTTTTGCTATAAGAATCACGGTGCTGTATCTGCCCGTAAACCCGTAATCCAGCATTGGAGCGGTACTATTGAAGGCCAATTTATTCGTCAGGCGTGGAGCGTCGGCGAGTGGTTGACGTATTCTTTTTAATATTACATTTATTTTTGTGTTAGACTTAACCTAGCAATTACGAATTAGTGTAATCTTTTAAATCTGCCAAGGATTAAAACTTAGTTATATGTCGTTAATAATTTGTTTCCACCTGGATGAATAAGCCAGAATCAAACCGTTTACAACTGCGTTGAGGATAGGTACGTGGGTTCTACGTAATACCTTCAATCTAGTAAAAATTTCATTCATAATTTTTTTCTTACTTAATATATAAAATAACTAATTCGATATCAATACCCTCAGTTTTGCTGTATTTTTAATAATCAAGTGTTTTATCTTTTTGTTTTCTTTTACATATTTCCGTTATATTATATTTTAAAACAAAATTATAGGTCTAAATGCGGCGTTAAGTGATTTTTTCCTTTTTTTATATTGCAACACTGTATACGGTCAATGAATAAAAAAATTAAGAACCTGAAGGCAAATTTTTACTTTTACTTTATCTTTTTGCCGAAGTTTTTATTTTTTTACATTCTGAATGAAAATGGAATAGTGACATAACTAGCGCCCGCTCTGTGGGAAAAGAAAATTTGTATAAAAAATTGGGTGGTATTTAATACTTTAACTGTAATTCCCCTTTTTTCAATCAAAATATTCGAAATTACTACCAAAAATACTGAATTGCACACTAAATTTGCTCATCAAATAAATGAATTATACTATACTGCTAGATCTTTAAAGCTTAACTGTTTTACTGAATAACTATCTGTTAACTAAAAGTAAATCTAATAATTCTTCGAGTGCAACAAAATATTTAAGTTTTAAGGGAGGGGGGGATACGAAACAAAGTCGACGGAGCCCCGCTGCGCAGGGCTCCTATTTCTGTCTGCAGGGTCTAAAGTAACCTAACATGAAGGAGATGACGGGAGCTGAGTTCGCTCGCTTTGCTCGCTCACTTCAGCTCCCGTCATCTCCTTCGAACCTAACCTATCCGTGTCGGGGTGCCCTAAGCTCCCGAGCTCGCTTCGCTCGCTCTTGGACTAATTCACATTTATTTTATATTTAATTGAATAATTTGTGTGCAAATCAGTATTTTTGTTTTACGGTGAGTAATATTGTTTTGCAGTAGGTTATTAGTGGAGATATTTTGTTTGCTTAAATTTCTAAATAGAGGTGCAGTTAAAAATTCCCCTAAAGAATTGCGTAACCTTTTCGATTCTTATCGTATCGGATTTCCTCTATCTGGCATAATCTTTATGCTCCGAAATTGATTTGGCATAACATACTTGGAATAATCTTCTTTAAACGGATATTCTTAAGGCATAACAATTATTTAATATAATTATTGTTTGGCCGAATGTTTGTATTGTCCGAATTTACAATGGCTTACTTGAATTTTATTTGACTTAATTTCACTTGGCATATTCTGAAGATGGCAGACATTCATTTGGAATAATTTTTTTAGGCATTTCTATAAAATAGCATTTGTAACCTTAAATTAAAATTAAAATATTGTCTTAAAATGTCAACAATTATGATGTCTTGTGCTTGCTGCATGCATGGTGTATGCTTCTTTGAATGCTGCATGCATGGTGTATGCTTCTTTGAATGCTGCATGCATGGTGTATGCTTCTTTGAATGCTGCATGTAGGGTGCATGCTTGTTTGCATATTTGCAAGCTTCATACAGCGAATTAAAATACAAAAAAAAACAATCAATCTTTTATGCCTAAACACGATTCTTACTGTGAACTTTTTGAGATTTGATGGTTCTGCTTTTTAATGACTATTGGTATGAAATTTACGCCTAAAGATGATTCGGACTTACAAAATTATGAGTTTTGAATGTATGCTAAATGAGTGTACCTATGCCAAACGATTATCTGCGAAATTAAGTTAATGCTATCTGTTGTAATGCTTAATAAAATATAATAATAGTAATGCTATAAAAGGTAGACTCCGTAATATTATTTATTACATGATTATCTATAAGGAAGTTTAGCAATAAACAACCCGAAACTTTAACTTTCTCATCACGTTTTTAAAGATAAGAACAAAATCCCTTGAAACCTAAGCTATTCAAAATTTGAACTCCAGACAAAGTTATACTAAGCAGTGGATTACTCCCTCTAGGAGCAATATAAGGACTTCCTCTGCTAAACTACAGTTACTCTGGGGCGCAGTTTTCTCTTAAGCTAGCAACTTCGATATCGTAAATTGTTCTAGAGGGGTGAGGCAGGATGTAGAGTATTTGAGAAAATTATCCCCAACTGTAGTCTTGTGTAGACGGCGTCAAAAGAAAATGCTGCTATTGTAAGGATTTAGGTATTTTGTCTTTTCTTGTCTGCTGCAAACCTTTTTAAAATTTTGGGGGATACACTCCACTACGATGAAACTTTATTATAAAAAGACACTTCAGGAGTAGAGTATTTTTTTTTGTAAAAGATAATCTCTAGAAATACTATAGTCCATTCGCGTTAAGTGAACAGTGAGTCATCGTTGTCAGCCGGCCCCTCGACCAATCAGGTCGCAAGCTTTCTTATTGTTGCGACCCTATTGGTCGAGAGGCCGGCTGTCAACGATGATTCACTAATTTAATATGTTAAATTAAACCTGATTTTAATATTTAAAGTAACTCTGTTGACTATTATAATACCGACTGTGCTCGTAGATGGCACAACTAACTAATCAGACCGCGTTGGTTGGACTTGGAATGTAGGCAGGATGGCGGGGTAAACATCACTTTGGTTGTCATGCCCATTCTGCGGGCTCAGTCATGATTTGGACGTCAACTTCTATTTTTTCGTACTTGTACGAAAAAATAGTGCTGGATGTATCATGTTCTTGGTTGGTGTTTTTACGAAATATAATAATGTGACTTTGACTTGCACTGTCTATTATTTTTTACTCCTTATTTAATTCACATTTAAATTAAATCATACCTAGATTATGTGTAAGAATCTACATAGGAATAGAATAACTAAGTTACAAGTTCGATACAAAAGCGTTTTAAAACTAGGTAAAAAATGTGAAAACCAATTAATGTCACACCAGGCGCCTTTAAAGTAATCCCCAAACATGAAATGAGGCGACGAGCACAAAAGAAATTTTTTTCTGTCTTGAAAATAGGATACTTTCGTAAAACTTTCTTAAAAAGTTGATTGGAAATGACGTCGGCTGGACGGAGTAAGTAGGTACATAATAAGATATTTTTGAAACAAGCACGTAATATATAAAATGTTGGTCTAAGACCAAGGTAGTAAAGTATTGCGGGGATGCAAGTATTAGTCTGTCTGTGTTTGGAGCATGTTGCAGGGTGCTAAACTGGTTAGGTGTAATAGCTCCGGAGAACCTCCTCACAATGCAAGCCGTATCGAAGAGTACTGTCTTCTGTATCAGCTATATGTATAATCTTCGAGGTTTTTGACTATGATAAATCAATGAATAAAGGATAACTAATTATAAGCTTAAAATTAGTTATAATAATTTATTATATCCTTACTCTTCACGTAAAAACACTTACACCGTAAAAACTGATTCACTCACATCCGTACAATTCAACGTAAGGTTCAGTTGAAAACCATCGTCAGGCAACTCCCAGTTGTCTGGCATTTTGCTGAACTGGACCTTTTTGGCGCAGCCGCGAGGCACACTAAGTTTGTAATTATTTTAAAATTAAGTTCCCTTTTATTTGTGTATCTGTGTGTGCCAAAATAAATTAGTTTTCTTTCTCTCTTTCAGTTAATTGGTTAATACGACATTTCTCGTAACGACGGGCTATCAAACTTTTGGGAACCCGGAATCACTGTCAGAAATCTATGAATAACAGCTAATGCAGATTCAGTGGGTTTTGAGGCACTGAAAGGCTAAAGAGAGAGAGAGAGCTCGTCTGTAAAAATAGGCATAATAAGTACCTACATACGAGATAATTCTACCGCTTAGCAGCATTGTTGTGCTTCGTCTTGACGGAGCCGATGTCTCTGTTATATTATGACAACAGTGCTGTCACAAAGCGAACTTGCTTTTCTTTCGATTAAATTCTGAAACGAAAATTGCTTCTAATTTAATGTGTTAAAATGCCAAACGCGCGTTCGCTACTGTAAGGTTTCCTTTGATAAACACATGTTTTATTGGATAATAATTTAATTAGTTATTTTTAACATCAAATAGTATATAAAAGTTGTTAAATTGATTACTTTAGAAAATATTCGAATGTCAAATGACGTCACATCTAATGACGGTTGATCTTTGGAGGGGTGAATGTTCTGACGAAGCGTGTTGGGTAGTCTGGTTGGGACGAGCGTGGAAGATGTTTTTGTTGACATAAGTGGATATATTGTACTTAGTATACGGGAACTTAGTGTGAACTGATAAATTAAGAATAGTACAAAGTCCAATCTGTGTGTTATTTCTGAATTACCATCTAAACGTGAGTATTATTTATTCTTGAGTATTTTTCTACCCACTGTCCTTGGACGCACGGCTTGCTTTTTACAGGTTCTGTTCCCTGTCTAGTGATTGATTACAGTACTGTGATTGGTTGAATGATTTTCAACTGCCAGAGCATGAGTTGGGGACACAGCGTTCCATTTCCAAGACCAAAGGATCTAAATAACTTAAAAACGAAGAAGTCGAAGAAATCTGCTAATGAGGTTAGCGCACATGTCACATGTGGGTGGTTGTACTTTATTATCACTAAAATAAACAAGGACAACTTCCCAAAGAGACAACAATAAGCCAAAAAATCCTCAAAATAATCAGAAAAAACTGCCAAATAAGTTCAGCCGCTGAACTCAGCACATACGAATAATGATAGATAATGAAGAATAAAAATAATGTTCATAATAATAATCAGTATCTTTTGTCACGGAAAAATGACCCGTAAGGGATATAATAAGTCTATTCTTCTCACCTAGCTTACATTGTAGGGAGCACTATTCATGCTGGCTAAGTACTAGATATAAACAAACAAAGGAACTGGCTTTTTTATTAGTATTAGCGGGAGGTATCTGGGCAAATCGGGGTTAGAATTCAGGTTCGTCAGACTCGACACTAATTTACCCTATTTGTTATAGCGAATAGCCACAAGCGCCTTTTTTTGATTTGCCAAACTGGCCGGTTACATTATTCGAATTTTCAAATTTCGTTTGACAAGAAAACATAAGTCAATATTTCTGATGAAAATAACTTCATTACTAGCAAAATCGAGGTAGAATGAACAATTAATTTTGCTTTGGTGAATTTATAAACCCAAATTTTCAAGTCTTCTTGTGTGCTATCGTGCCGTCCCGTGAAGGTAGCGCAGAGCATGTAAGCAGACTTAAAAAGAATAAACTTATATCAGTTATTAGAAACCGGACTCCGGTTCTCCACCGTATGGGCTGAGCGCGTGAGCCCATGTGAGCCAGCAGACCTTGTCGTTCCGTACTCTATGAGCATATGAGCAAAGCGCCACCCCTTTGTGAGCCTTCAGGCTTAATGATTCCGTACATTTTTACAACGGTCTGAGTTTTGCTATGAGAATCACGGTGCTGTATCTGCCCGTAAACCCGCAATCCAGCATTAGAGCTGTACTATTGAAGGCCAATTTAATCGTCAGGCGTGAAGCGTCGGCGAATGGTTGACGTATTCTTTTTTATATTACATTTATTTTTGTGTTAGACTTAACCTAGCAATTACGTATTAGTGTGATCTTTTAAATATGCCACGGATTAAAACTTAGTTATATGTCGTTAATAATTTGTTTTCACCTAGATGAATAAGCCAGAATCAAACCGTTTGCAACTGCGTGAGGATAGGTACGTGGGTTCAGCGTAATACCTTCAATCTAGTCAAAATTTCATTATTAATTTTTTTTCTTACTAAATATATAAAATAACTATTTCAATATCAATACCTTCAGTTTTGCTGTATTTTCAATAATCAAGTGTTTTACCTTTTATATATTTCCGTTTTTTTTTTTTTTTTTTATTTATCTTCAATAGGCTTGCGCTTGACCACTATCTCACCTGATGGTAAATATATGTATATTATATTTAAAACAAAATTATACGTCTTAATGCGTCGTTAAGTATTTTTTTCCCTTTTTTTATATAGCAACACTGTAAACGGTCAATGAATAAAAAAATTAAGAACCTGAAGGCAAATTTTTACTTTTACTTTATTTGCCGAAGTTTTTATTTTTTTACATTCCGAACGAAAATGGAAGTTTGCAATAGTGACATAACTAGCGCCCGCTCTGTGGGGAAAGAACGTTTGTATATAAAATTGCTAAACCTTTTCGATTCTTATCGTATCGGGTTTCCTCTATCTGGCAGAATCTTTATGCTCCGAAATTGATTTGGCATAACATACTTGGAATAATCTTCTTTAAACGAATATTCTTAAGGCATAACAATTATTTAATTGTTATGCCTTAAGAAATTATTGTTTGGCCGAATGTTTGTATTGTCCGAATTTGCAATGGCTTACTTGAATTTTATTTGACATAATTTCACTTGGCATATTCTGAAGATGGCAGAAATTCATTTGGAATAATTTTATTAGGCATTTCTATAAAATAGCATTGTAACTTTAAATTAAAATATTGTCTTACATGTCAATAATTATGCTGTCTTGTGCTTGCTGCATGCATGGTGTATGCTTCTTTGAATGCTGCATGTAAGGTGCATGCTTGTTTGCATATTTGCAAGCTTCATACAGCGAATTAAAATACAAAAAAAAAACAATCAATCTTTTATGCCAAAACACGATACTTACTGTGAACTTTTTGCGATATGATGGTTCTGCCTTTTAATGACTATTGGTATGAAATTTATGCCTAAAGATGATTCTGACTTACAAAATTATGAGTTTTGAATGTATGCTCAATGAGTGTACCTATGCCAAATGATTATCTGCGAAATTAAGTTATTGCTATCTGTTGTAATGCTTAATAATATTATGACACAAAAAGTTCTGCTATAAAAGGTAGACCCCGTAATATTATTTATTACATGATTATCTATAAGGAAGTTTAGCAATAAACAACCCGAAACTTTAACTTTCTCATCACGTTTTTAAAGATAAGAACAAAATCCCTTGAAACCTAAGCTATTCAAAATTTGAACTCCAGACAAAGTTATACTAAGCACTGGATTACTCCCTCTAGGAGCAATATAAGGACTTCCTCTGCTAAACTACAGTTACTCTGGGGCGCAGTTTTCTCTTAAGCTAGCAACTTCGATATCGTAAATTGTTCTAGAGGGGTGAGGCAGGATGTAGAGTATTTGAGAAAATTGTCCCCAACTGTAGTCTTGTGTAGACGGCGTCAAAAGAAAATGCTGCTTTTGTAAGGATTTAGGTGTTTTGTCTTTTGCTTGTCTGCTGCAAACCTTTTTAAAATTTTGGGGGATACACTCCACTACGATGTAGCTTTATTATAAAGAGACACTTCAGGAGTAGAGTATTTTTTTTTATAAAAGAGAATCTCTAGAAATACTATAGTCCATTCGCGTTAAGTGAACAGTGAGTCATCGTTGTCAGCCGGCCCCTCGACCAATCAGGTTGCAAGCTTTCTAATTGTTGCGACCCTATTGGTCGAGAGGCCGGCTGTCAACGATGAATCACTGATTTACTATTTTAAATTAAACCTGATTTTAATATTTAAAGTAATTGTGTTGACTATTATAATACCGACTGTGTTCGTAGATGGCACGACTAACCAATCAGACCACATTGGTTAGATTTGGAATGTAGTCAGGATTGTGGAGTAAACGTCACTTTGGTTGTGATGCCCGTTCTGCGAGCTCAGTCGTGATTTGTACGTCAACTTGTGTACAAGTAAGAATAAATAGTGCTGGATGTATCATGTTCTTGGTTGGTGTTTTTAACACCTTAACTGCCAGATGCCCGACAAACAATACATTTTCTATTGTGTCTCGTTCTCTGGCAGCCAAACTGTTAAGAAACATAATAATGTGACTTTGACTTGAACTGTCTATTATTTTTTGCTCCTTATTTCATTTTTGGAAGCTCTAAGCCCAAAATAACAGCATAAATTCATATTTAAATCTTAGCATCCCTAAATTCTGTGTAGGAAAACCAACACTTAAGCTTTCCTAACTTTTATCACCAATAAAAGTTGACGTATCGACAAAGATAAGACCAGGTAAAAATGAAAATTAGTGCTATGTTGATTCGCGACTTTATTCAGTGCTGTTAAGGATGATATTACGATGATAAATTACGCTTGTTTTGGTGTAATGGTAGTAAAACAAAAAGTCACAGAACAGTGATGTTGCAGAAGTCTATGTTAATTTTTTTCACATCCACCAAACCGCTCTGAGCCCGCGTTGTGGATAACCTGTCTGTCTCAGAGAGAGCAGGCTAGTGTCCCAGCAGTGAGAAGATTATAGTTTGATTATGATCTGGCTGGGCACAGAAAAACAGCTTTTTGTAGACCTTCGTCCTTCAAAGTCAGTCATAATAATTTATCTTAAAGCCACTGTCTAACTTAGACTCAATGTATCATATTTGCCCTCGGGACTATTCATACCTACTTAGATAGTTCTAGAACTAACATTAGGCTTTATATTGATTCATAAGTCAAATTCCAGTTTATCTCATCCCAAATTAAAATCGTAACGTCATGGCCCAGAGATCTTAATACTTATAGGTCTACCAGAATCTCATGGCAAAAGGGGAAATAAAAATTTGTTATATGCAATACTGGGGAAATTGGATCAAACGATCTTGATACTGTTTAATTTTTATTTATGTCTTTAGTATTAATGAACATGAGGTACCTATATATACCGTTGTGACTATATAGTAGTCACAACGGATCTTTGTGTCTTGTGATCTTGAACTTGGTCCTGCCAACCATTGCGTAAGAAACAGTTTGTCATCGAGTATACTGCATAGAGTAAGCGAGATAGGACGATGACAAAAAAGACAAAAGATATTTATTTCAACTGGGCCACCAAGCGGCACTTTTGATTGTCACAATTTAAATTTACATGGAATAAAAGTTGATTCTTCCGTGCATTCGGAAAGTAGCTTGTTATGGAGAAGAATGCACAAGAAACTCCGTAAGCTTATGTGACATACATAAGCGAGTGAAAGAGACAGTTATACAATGCTATCTTCACCTTCAACATTGACACAAAAATAGCTACTGCGCGGGGTCTTTTTCAGAGACACAAAGATCCACTGTGAGTATTATAGGTATGTGTATGAATAATGTTTTTATACATCGGGTTCTTAACATGGGAAAAATAAATCAATTGAATATTAATTTATGTACTTATTTATTATATATCATTTAAATCATACTAATAACTAAAAAACCTCATTCAGAACTAGAAAACTAGAATACGATTCCATGAACTCCACTGGCATTTCAAAAACTTGTATCTTTGTAGTTTTATGTCATCTCTCCCCATCAAAATGGTTCTTTTTCATTGGCATTTAACATATTCAAAACCAATCTCTTTATGTATAAAGTCTGTAAAAAATAATAAAATGTATCATGTTACTTATAGTCATTCATCATCATCAGTCTATATATACTTTTTTATGTAAGTTTTATGGCCTGGTTGCTAGGACCTTTTAGCCACGTCTTTGGAAAGAGTTTTGAATCTTATATTTATTCTTTAGTATGCATTAGAATTCGGATGTAACAGATTCTAATGTTTTTTGGAGTATTTGGCAGCAAATTGTATCGAGTCAGTCTTCCCAGTAATCTTTGCAGATGCAGTCAAACTACAATAAAATACTCCGCTCCACTATCCCGAGATCGCTTCTCTCAATGATTTTACAAATTGTCCAGTTGCGTAAACAGTTGAGACACAAAACTACACCAATAATATATCACAATATCCACTAGGAATCAATTTGCAAATAATATTAACAGCCACTGAACTTCACTCGACAAAATCCCGCCAAAAACTCCCGTCTATATACACGTCCCACTGCGTAGATTATTACTTAATATTTTTCTTACGTCAAAGATTCTCAATCTCCGTTAAAATCAATATCTTTTCAAAGAATTAGTAACAGTTACATTATTGTTGCCATTTCCTTCCGGCCATCATTCGATGTGCCCTGACCTACGATTTACCATATAATAGTAATGGAAAGAAATTAAAATTAAGTACGAAAAATATAAATTAAACTAAAAGTATTTTTTTTTTTTTTTTTTTTTTTTTTTTTTTTATACCACTTAGGTGGCAGACAAGCACACGGCCCACCTGATGGGAAGCGGTCACCGTGGCCTAGGGACGCGTGCAACACCAGGGGCATCACACTCGCGCTGCCGACCCCGCAAAAACCTTCTAATGCCCTTCTTGAAGAACCCCATATTGTAGTCGCTAGGGAAAACCACGGCAGGGAGATCATTCCACAGCCTAAGCGTGCGCGGAATAAAATTTCTTTCAAACCTTACAGTGCGCACTGCAGGCGGATGCAATGTGTGAGGATGAATTCCCTGCCTGTGGCGAGCGGTGCGATGATAAAAAGAGGCCGTGGGCATCATGTCGAACAATTCATCTGAACACATACCATTATATAGGCGGTAGAAGACGCACAGTGAGGCGAAATCTCTCCTCAGGCTAAGCGGCTCCACACCGCCTAAAAGTATGGGATCGTCGACTATCCGCAGCGCACGTCTTTGCACCGACTCGAAGGGGTCAAGCTGGTATGCAGGTGCCCCGGCAAAAAGGTGACAGCAGTACTCCATGTGGGGTCGGACTTGTGACTTATAAAGAATAAGTCTTTGCCCCGCAGTGAAGTACTGCTTCGCCCTGTTGAGCACTCCAAGTTTCTTAGATGCCAACTTGACCTTGTCTTCGAGGTGATTACGGTACTGGACGTCACTGGAGATATCGACACCAAGGATTCCTATACTCGAGGAGATGGTGAGTGGTGTGTTCAGGAATTGTGGCGCTACAATGAATGGGGTTTTCTTAGCGGTGAATGCACAAACTTGTGTCTTAGTGGGGTTGAATTGGACTAGGTTTAGTCTTCCCCAATCGGACACTCCTGTGAGAGTAGTCTCGATTTCAGACACAAGTTGTTCGCGACTTTCCTCCACTGCGGACCGAGGGAGGTTAGCCCGGCCCGTGTAAAATGCATCCCCGGTACTGTCATCTGCATAGCAATGAACGGAGTCAGCAGACAGCATGTCATTGATATGCAGCAGGAACAGGGTCGTGGATAGCACGGAGCCTTGTGGAACGCCAGCATTTATGTCCATGCGGTCCGAGCAGCTGCCGTCAACAACGGCTTGAATGCTTCTGTTGGACAGAAAGCTGGCAATCCATTCGCAAAGTCCCTCGGGCAGTCCATAGGACGGCAACTTCGCCAGAAGACCTCTGTGCCAGACCCGGTCGAAGGCCTTCGCTATGTCCAGGCCGACCGCCAGTGCCTCACCCCCACTCTCGATGGCTTGCGCCCATCGGTGTGTGAGATACACAAGAAGGTCACCGGTTGAGCGACTGTGGCGGAAGCCGTACTGCCGGTCACTCAATAAATCGTTTCCCTCTAGGTATCTCAGGAGCTGTGCGTTAATAACACGCTCCATTACCTTCGAGAGGAGGGAGGTGATAGCGATAGGCCTGTAATTGGACGGGTCTGTCCTGTCGCCTTTCTTAGGCACAGGGTGCACGAAAGCGGTCTTCCACGAAGCTGGGACTTGTCTCGTGGAGTAGGAAAGTGCGAAAAGACGTGTAAGCACAGGGCACAACTCTGGGGCACACTGTTTAAGCACCATTGCCGATATGCCATCAGGCCCACTCGACTTGTGAACGTCTAGGGATTTGAGCTCCCGCCGGACCACCCGTTGTGTGATTTTTATTTCTGGTAAAGAAACACCACACCAGGGTATAGTGGGTGGTACGGCATTCCCGTCGTTCATTGTCGAGTTTGACGCAAAGAGGTTACCTAAAAGATCGGCCTTCTCCTTAGCGCTATGGGCCAGACTGCCGTCGGGTTTAAGCAGCGGCGGCAAACAAGGCCGACAGAAATTTCCCTCGGCAGCTTTGGCGAGCGACCAAAATGCACGGGTACCCGACGGGTATCGCGCCAGCCGTTCACCAATTCTGCCGATGAAAACAAATTTGGCCCTAGCCGTTGCCCTTTTACTGGACCTCGAGGCGGCATTCAATTTCCGCTTCACTTCAGCGATATTTGGATCCTTGTTCGCAAGAGCCGTGGTCCAAGCCTTATAAGCAGATTGCTTGTTAAGACTAGCCTCTCTGCAAGGCCGATTAAACCACGGTCGCTTACTAGCCCCCGTAGCGATCCAGCGGTTAGGAATGAAGCATTCCATACCCGCTAGAATCGCCTCAGTAACTGCTGTTGCACAGGAGCTAGGATCTTCTGAAGTGAAGCAGAGCCGTCTCCACGGGTACGAAGCGAAGTATTCTCGCAATCCATCCCAGTCCGCTGACCTATAGTGCCAAACATGCCGCCATTTAACTGGCCGAGGTGGTTCTGGCCGAGCGAGAGGCACTTGCGTCCGGATGAGGCAGTGGTCTGAAGTACCTAGGGGTGCTTCCACAGTTATGGAGTATTCATCCGGGCGCGTAGTCAGCAGAAGATCCAGTAGAGAGCTTTTATGGGACTCGACATCTGGTATTCTAGTGATAGAATGAACCACTCGCGAGAGCCCATAGGTCAAGGCAAATTTATGAGCAGCCCTTCCCGCAAAATCAGTGACTGAGGACCCCAGCCACTCAATGTGATGAGCGTTGAAGTCCCCTAAGAACACTAAGTCCGCGGTGGGGTACTGCTCAATTGCCTTGTCCGCCGATCGCTGCAGGTGGTCAAACAGTTGAGTCGTGCCCAAGTCACCGCTATGAGACCTGTAGAGGCACGCATAGATACGGGTGTGGCCACCGTAATCCACACGTACCCACAAAGTGGACAGGTCCCTGTCTTCGAGGCCATTAAGACGGCGACAACAAACATCATCCCGGACGTACAAGCATACCCCGGCACGACTCAAAAAATTATGTTCGAGTTTGTACCCGGGGTACAGTAAGTAGGCTGTATCGGCAGGGCATGATATTTGTGTCTCCGTCAGGAAAAACAAGGTCGGCTTCGCGGTTTCTAAGTGGTAATGGACCGCATTCAGATTAGCATGTAGTCCCCTGATGTTGCATAAGTCCACTTGCAGAGTGGATGAGGATGCCGCTGTCACAACAGTTTTCCTTTTTCTATTTATGGCCATTTTCGAAGGGTGGGTGGTATGTGGAAGGTTAAGAGAGTCTCTGTGCTGACAACGCAGGAGACAAAGCAAGACTTCATGCCACCACCGACAAGTATGGGTAATGTGATCGGCTGGTGCGGCGGGCGGAAGGGCCCCCGGTCCCCCCCTGGATACTGTAATCGGGTCCACTCCGGTCTCCTCCTCCGGCACGACCACAGCACCAGGGACTTTGCACAGACCGCTGGTTCAGCCTCCTGGGGCGGAGATTAAGTATTCCCCAGGTTCGGGAACCGTACGAGCCTGCGGGCGGCCAGCGGATAACCGTTTCACCGGGTCTCCCTGACCGCCACACCAACATTTCACGCCCACACAAGTCAGCGATGATAACCCAAGCCTACGGTCTCTCCGTTGGCAGCACAGAATCCCTCCAGTGAGCTCTGGCTACCCTACTTACCGCCGGGAACACAACACGATGGTTATTATGGCCGTGGTGTTCTGTAGGGCGGAGGTACTTCCCCAGTCGGACAGCTCATTTCGGACGGGCGATACCGTCGTGTCCTACCTCCGGCAAAGTATCAAAACAAGTCAGTCCAACTTACCGGTCCACTCTACGAAGCACTTTAAAATCAAAGATTGAGTTTGATTTACGCCTTCTTCTTCCCTTATTTTATGATACACGTTGAAAACAATATGTCTCGCATGAGATCGAAGTGGGTTTTTCGACATTTTCACAAAAATAACAAACTTTCAAGATAATATCAAAAAATTTCAGCAGCGGTTGACACATCAAGTACTTTGATTTGACAGGTGACAATTGACATTGCCATATGAAAATCAAAATTTAAAAAAAATAAAAAATGCCATGAGATTCTGGTACACCTATAATACCAAATGCGATGTAGGTACCGTAAGTAATTCTCAAAATAATCTAATTGGATTATTCGGATTTCGTTAAGCCTTCTCGGGTTATTAGGTAGGACATCATTCCGCGAGAATAACTAGGTACTTACATCCGTTTAAATATACGATAGACCTGAATTACGTAGAAGTTTTATTCTCGAATTCTAGTTAGATAATAAAATTGTCTAGACATTATATGATGATCTGTGAATAAATAAAACAAGTACATTTTGTGACAAATTACCTATATTTCAGTATACGGGGAGACTATTGAATAGTGTTTCGTTCAAAAATATTGTTTTTGGATGGAAAATATTGATGTATGGAACATATTTTTTTTGAGGATTTCAGAAACTGAAACATGTTTATTTAAATCGATAGTACATCTTAATCTTACCAATACTATAAATGTGAAAATTTGGAAGGATATGTGTGTGGATGTATGTTTGTTACTTAATCATGCCTGAACGGCTGAACAGAATTTTTCTTTTTTTTTCTTAAAAAAAAAAAACTAACCATGCCCCACACTAGGAATTTCTTCATGTATCGCGGGTACGTTAACAAACATATAAACTCACATACACAGCACCAAGTGCCGCAACAAGTATCTTTTGGACATACAAATTTTTGATCCGTGCGGGAATCGAACCCGCGACACGCAGCGCAGCAGTCAATCGCTCAACCATTGTGCGCTCGATCTATCTGAATGAAATGAAATTGATTAAAGTCTGGCATAGCATATAGACCACTTTTTATCCCTCTGGAAAAAGTTAGTTAATATTATAAAGAGGTAAACTTGATTGCTGGGGGTAATCTCGGGATAAAAGTTGTAATCAGATTACGAAAGACATTTCTCTAAAAAAGAACGTTTCACTAATTGCTGAGTGTCATGACGTGTACTTTTTTGATAGGCCATAATATGAAGGAAATCGTGCAAGAAAGCTCCTCCTTCTGGCGTCGATCGAACACTTTTCTGAAGAAAAAATACTCACAGAGAACAGTTGATTTACTGCCATCATAGTTACACTACGTCCATGTACTCGTACAGTCTGACTCAATATTAAAATCCACGAGATATAAAAAAGCATTCGGCAAGCGGTGCGCAGAGCGATGAAATGTGAGTTTTTGCTTTTTCTGCATACCGCACTGCCGACCGGTCCGCTACTATTTGTTTCATTACAAAAAGACAACAGAAAATATGTTCAATGTTTCGGAGAGTAAAACATTGTTTTTAAATTCCCCGTTTCTTTTATATGAAAAGAGCGATAGCAGTCCAATGAAATAAATTACATTTTCTTTTGCATCGCTTGCTAGTTCGCTATGTACGCTAACACTTAAGTTGGACTTTCGGAGAATGGTAAAAAGAATTGCTTCACGACGCCCTTCTTCACTTTCTACGGCGCACCAGGGCACCGCGCCACACACGTTGGGAACCCCTGACTTAGGTCATTAAACTTCTTTCCAAACTTTCCAAATGATTGTGCCATAGGGAATCGAATTCACAAACTAAAGCGCCGATTGCCTAGCTAATGCTACAACCTAGAATCCTACATGGTAAACCGTAACACCAAATGGCGTCATAATAACCCAATTTTGGCGGTTCTAACGTCGATCGACCCGTGGTAGTGGCGACGATACCGCTATCGCTTCCCCGCCGCATCCCTATTCGGATACTGATGCACCTGCGCTAGATGATAATGAAGTACCATTACAGTATTTAAATATTGCCCGTTTGTATAAATATTAATGGGGTAAAGTGAAGTGCAGTTTTGTTTCTCAACTTTTGTTCTAGTGCCTTTTTGTCATAAAAAGTGGCTGTTGCTCGAACATTTATGTAGCGTAATAAAAATATTGATTAATATGTTTTTGATGAGGTGACAGCAGAGGTGGCCCTGTAGTTATGAGCCCGACTTACCGTTGGGCGTTGTTTCGAACCTAGGCAGTTGCATTACTTTGTGTAATTTTTTCATCACCACTGGTCTCGAAACAGCGAAGGAAAACATCGTGAGGAAATCAGCCTGTCCTAGAACTAAAAATTCGAAGAATACACACACTGGGCTCTCGTGGTATATTATGGCCAATTCTCTCTCACAGAGAGGAGGCCTGTGTCACAGCCCCACTGCTGTGACACAGGCGTCCTCTCTGTGCATATTAGATTATGCTATGCTGTATGCTTTTAGTTGGATAGCATCATTTTAAAATTTGCATGTAAATTTTGGGGTAATCTGTAGTTTAACAGAGAATTGGTTCATCGATTTTTGTCAAAACACTATACACAGTGCTTCTAATATGACGCACATAGCACCACATCTCTTTAAAAAAACTTAACCGCACCGAATCATTTTAAATTGAAGCAACTTTTCAGCGAAGTGGGTTTTCCAAAAATTTTTGCACCCGCATTATTTTAGTTTTCATTTTATTTGTTTATCGAATTGTGGTTTAGTTGTGGTTGGAAAGAGCTAATGCTAATGAGGCGAACTAGATAATTTAGGGCAGTAGTCGCGAACAGGTTGAATTCGAAGGGGATGACGGGGACTAGAATTAGGTTTCTTCAATCTCTGTGGACAGATAATAATCCGTCAGTTTTTTTCAAACCAACTTGGTCTTTTTCCATCATGGTTTTTAGTTTTTAACCCCCGCCGGAAAAAGAGGGGTGTTATAAGTTTCACGTTTGTTGCTGTGTATCTGTGTGTCTGTCTGTGGCATCATAGCGCCTAAACGGATGAACCGATTTCGATTTAGTTTTTTTTTGTTTGAAAGGTAATTTGGTCGAGAGTGTTCTTAGCTATGTTTGAATAAAATCGGTTCAGCCGTTCAAAAGTTATGGGCATTTTACTGTTTGAATCGTGGTTTTTTCGCGGGATAAATGTGTCGGCGGTTTTTTAAACTGTGAAATTTTACTTGTAACAATTGAGTTTCTACCAAATTAATGTTTAATTATAATTGAGCTATATCCTATACCCCGCTGCAACTCCTCTCTAGAGCCACAGAATTGTTTAGCAAAACTAAGTTGTTATCCTGACCACAGTCAACGTTTATCCGGTAAATAATTCCTTAGCTCTCCGTAATGAGTGCAGCGGTAACATCTCGGTGCTTCCTTATGAATGAATCACCGAGGCGTGAATTCTATTAGACTTTAGCCGCTTAAGTTGTCCAGACAGACAGACGGCAAAAGCCAACGTTTTACACTCAGGTTTGTCCATTTTATATAATTTTAATACCCGACAAAATTTCCCCTCAAAATGATTAAATTTTCGTGCTTAGGAAAATGGTGATGGGACTTACAGTTGGCGTCGAATCGATTATCGCGATCTCGACTAAAGGAATGCTAACAAGTCGTGACTTTGATCGTTAATGTCGATTCCGAACTTGAGTAACTGTAGCGTGTCTAGATTAAATGTACTTCGCACGAAATAGATCTTGGCAATACGGAAACGGATCTTTAAAACTGTTTCTGTGTCTGGATACGTTGTTAGAGTTTTCGAATTAAAGTTTGCTTAGAACAGTGGTTTTGTTCTACGTGTTTTGAGTATACATAGATCTGCGAAAGAATAGATTTTGCCGTCAAAAATCCCTTTGTAAGTAAGGGGCCTAGTGATGTATATAGCATCAAATATCTGCAAACCGCTTACTTTCCTACTTACCCGTGCGAAAACTATGTATTACAAAATCTAGATATTCACGATTTTAGAGATAGATTTACCGACGAAGACGAAGACGTGTACTTTGGTTGGAGTGGTATTGGTTTATTACTTGCAAGCTGTCTAATTATAGTAAAAATATATGATTTTAAATTTATTCATCATATTTTCAAGAACTATTTTAATACATTATTGAACTCACATATTGTAACTCATAATCTGATTCGGGTACGATTCTTAGAAAAAGCGTTACGACCCAAGCCTTAAGGTGCCTACCATTGGATGATTGCACAGACCCTACTCAACTTTGAACTGCACAAGGTCAAAGGTTACCTACATCGTGAAGCAGTATTACGGGATGCTGATTTCTTATTATTATTTGGTATGCGTCGTCTTTCTTGAGGTCGGTATAGAGCCAGGCTTTGATTAAAAATTCTATAATCAAATAATATTAGACAGATGTATCGAACAAATAAAATTTATTGTATGTATTTATTATTGAATCCCACGCAAAATGAATTGCCTAGGGTGACTGCGGTTAGATTTCAAATATTATTTTTAATTAAATCGGCAATGATAAAATATTTGGCAGCCCGCCAACACATTGCGTTAAAATATTAATTTGAAGTTGCAAATTGATTAAGATTGCGTATTTATTTCAACTGATACCAATTTGGAATTTAAATGTTGAATAATAATATTGAATGAGGTTTTATTCCTGTGCTAATTAAAATAAACAATTTGACTTTAAGTACATAAACTCACATTTGAGTCAAAATCAAAACTTCAAAATATCATGATCATACTAATCACCCGGCCGCTCCCGCTAAAAAGAATATTATCAATAAGGTCTGTGTTTTCCTTTTGTAATAATATTGGGATGGTGACAATGAAAAATTCTTTTTTAGTTTTAGTAGATTATCGATCCAAAATTTCTTCCATCACTAAAGACAAATGGAACAGCACAAATATAATATTACGAGTACGCTCTGTAAATGTCACCTGGGAGAATCCACAAAATATAATTTATTTATATAATATTTTACTTTATTATAAAAAGGAATGTTAAGTGTTGCTCGGTAGCCATCCTGTTAAATATGAGACCTAACTGGGGAATATAATATAAATTGAGTGTTTGAGCTAGGTAAGTATTCAACACTTCATCAGACTGGATAATGGACGGAAAAATGAAGAATAGGCTTATATTATTGGATTAATCAACGTTGCGTGAATATTCAGTAGTGATGGTATTATTTATGAATTTTCAAGCTAGTGTACCTGACAGGATTTCCCATCGGCAAATATTTAACTCCTTCAGTGACGAATGTTCAAAAATACTACTCACTTTTTAGGATTATATTTGTAGCTTTTCAGCGGATGTGAGTATTCATGATTATTAAAAACCTTTATCAAAATTATCAACTGTTAAATGCTGCAAATATTTCTTTTTGTATAAAACAGCTGATGTATTTTTTCATGTGTCAGAATTGCTTGTAAAGAAACAGTTATTTATTAATTTAGTTAGTTATTTATAATCGGGAGAGCTTCCACTCCTTGAAATGTTGTTGTGTGTTTTATAGGTGGACCTGTACGGAAATCTTGTGCAATATTGTATGCTTCTAGACGGGGCGGTTTAGGTTATTGCTCTGCTGACGAACGGATCCAGCCATAGTCTACTGCACATCATGAGGTCCCGGGTTTGACAAAGGTTTATTGGGATTTTCCATCTGGATTATTTTAGTAGCAGCCCGGGTTTGCAGGTTGATGCCGGTTGATGGAAATAGGCTCGCCAATATTACATTAGACTTAAACTTAACTACCAAAATGTGGGTATACTATTGGTACGCCCCTGCCTAACCCTTCGGGGAATGCAGTCGCGTTGTTATGTGAAGACCCAGCTAGGTTGAGGTTGTGTTGTTGTTGTTTTAGGTTGTGCGTTTTCTGTGAGTGAATAAATGAATCCCAACAAAAACAAAACATGTAAAAAATACAAGTCTGTATAGATGAACTGCGCCGCGCGACTTGTGTTTTTTACATGTTATGGTTTTGATGGGATCTTATTTCTTTTTGTACGCAGTTCTCCTTTATTTATTTTCGGGTACTATTTCTGGTGCGTCAGCTACGGTCCATGTTACATTAGGTCGGTACCTATACACTAGGTACCTAGTCCATCTATACTGTGAATGTCAGTAACACAGGTGAAACATACAACAACAGTTTGTTTATGAAATTCAAATACTAACCTAACCTTACAAAATTTAGTCTGCTATAAGCTCGTTAAGACCATAATCTCATCAATTGTTTTCGACATACTGCGCCGACTCACAAGTATGGTATAGGTATTAAATATCGTCTATGACTAACTGTACCTACCTGTATTTACTATTTAACTACCTATCTAGATAAGCAGAGTAGGTGACGAAAAATTGTATGAACTGTAAAAGTAACTTTGTAATCCCATATATTGAATGACTAGGATGTTTTAGTTTTTCCTTGCTTTATAGGCTAAATACTTTGTGTTCAAAATTTGAAGCTTGTGAGTCTACTAGAAGTACGTTAGAAATTTGATGATCGGTAAGTTAGTCAGTGAGTGAGTCAGGCTTCTAGCTTTATCCACAACGAAGTTAGAGGGGGATCGAAAATGTCCATAATGGCTTTGAGAAAAGTGAAAGAAAAGTGGCTCAACTTGTTGGGGGCACTGCTGTGCCCTCAGATTTAAGACTTGGCTTAGTAGATTCTGTTCCATACCAATTTCTCTCACGAAACTACATTGTTGTGTTTTAGTTCGGGTGCGAAATTACAGGCACATGACTTTTCAACTTTGTGCCTGGGCGACAATGCAATCTTAAGTCAATTCAACATAAACTCTGCGGGAAAAGAGCAAGTGCAAACGATAATATTGTTTATTTCTTTTTTTTTTTGCTTTTGCTGTAAATGAAAGATACAGTTGCTATAGATGTGACGAATGTATATGATACGTAGTTATATGATGCAACATTACCCGGTTCTCAAAATCTATGGTGTACACATGGTATATCCATATTTCATATGTCGCATCGCTAAATCTTATAAAATAAACACATTAGTATGAAATAAATATTTCTATATTCTGATCTAACGACTTAAGTTAAAATCGTTTACATAAAACCAAAACCAAAACTATTCTTGTGAAATATAACCAAAAAATCACGTCAAATTTTTCACATAATGGAAACTGCGAACGAAATACTTCAAGCGTTTTATATATTTCAAACAGCCAAGGTAATATTTCAAACAACTAGAGCCAGCACAAACGGTAATTCGGTTTATACACAATTTATTTCAAGATTCGTTTTATGAAAAAACCGGGAACCTTCGAATATGAAATTGTTTTCGAGTTATTTCATTGTAATAACGTAAACTTTATTACTAGCAGGCTTCGATCAAGAATACACCTAGGTTCCCGGTCAGCGCTTAAAAAACGGGCCGAAAAATTGGGCCACAAATACGTTTGTAGCACTACTTTTTTAAATCAGTCCAAAATATTTGACACCATAGAAAACGAAATAAAGTAACCCTGAAATTTCCTACATAGTGTTTTTAACCTTATTGCTGAAATTTTAAGTTTCATTTTTTAATAAATATTTTTGTACTTACATATAACTGACTTTTAATTTTCAAGATTTCATGCAAACCCTAGCCTACCTAACTACCCTACCTACCTACCTACCCACGAATCTATTTTTTTAACTGTCTCTATTCGAGCGAACAAAACAAAAAAATAATTATTCAAATCGATCCAGCCGTTTTTGAGTTTTAGCGAGACCAACGAACAGCAATTGATTTTTATAATATAGAAAGATAGGTAGGTAAGTGTGTGTGGCCATTTGAGCGACTTATTTTCGTTCCTGATTCTTAGTCTATTATTTTTATAGATCGATGATATAAAAAAAATAATTGAACGTTTCGACTCACTCATTCCTTGTCCAAGCTCAAACAAATTAAAAAAAATCGAATTTCGAATTGTTTTTTTTTTTGGCACATTGTGATTTAGACTAACACTTGCGTGTAAGACTAAATTTTTATTGAGCTCATAACATTTTTATTGCTTTTTATTCGTCGTTTTGTGAATGCAACTTTAAACATTGCGTTTATGGTTGAATTTACATTAATGTATATTTATACACATACAGTGCAACATAAAAGAGTAGAAGTTAAATATTTGGGAACTAAAAGTTTTCATTTTCTGGCAACATCTAAAATGAGTACTTGAGCTGTCAATTCATCTCGATCGGTTTCGATTTTCGTAAGAATTTTGGTTCTTGTGTGATATTTCTGTGTGTGGATAGAAAAGCAGTGGAAAAACATGAGTAAGGTAATTCGTGGAGGTGCCCGTGATATAGTTTAGAAAGTTTATATGCGGTGTATAGCCGAATTCCAAGCTGGGAAGCTTCTATCCAACTTAAAAGATGTTTGTCATCGTACAGCAGATTTTACTGGTAAGTAACTATTGAAAGTTGCACTAAACGTTAATTACAAACGATTAATACATTCAGGGCGCAAGATTTTCGAACCAAATATCGTTTTCAATTTATTTGTTTACCATTTTTGAGGTAATGCTAAGATAAACAAATAGCGTTGTAGTTATAGCGCGACTTAACAACGTTGATGGTTAGGCAACAAAAAATAATGTAGTTTATTGCGGATACGAAATTTTTTTTTTTGCTTTACTATATTTGTTGATACAAGCGACTAGATGGAAAGAAACAATTTTAAAATATATTCACGTTTATTTACCGCGGAACTTCGTTCGTCGGTCTGACAGTGATTCTTTTCTTTACTTGTTTTAGGTGTTTCTGTAAGCACAGTGCGCAGAATCGTGCAACACGGCATTGAAAACGTTGGGATATTCTCAACACCAGCTAAACACAGGAAGGGTCGTCCCCCAAAGGCATTGGGCGACTTTATATTGAATGCAATTGATTATTAAAAATACTTATTTTTGTGAAGTTGTTGTTTTATTACTACTTAATATAAAATATTTAATAAACATACTTATTTAATTTATTACTATTTTTAATTATTTACTCATAATTTAAACCCAATAAATGAATAATACTATTCAAGTATCAAGATCAGCTGGGTCGTACTAACTGGGTTGCTATCTGAGCGATTGTGGCGCCCTCATTTATTTTCTACACTTTTATGTCGCACTGTACATAAACTCACGCCTTTTTCACATGGGGGTAGGCAGCAACTACAGAACGCCACCTGCTACGATCCTTACATACTTCTTTTGCTTCACACACATCCATACATCTAGTCATACACACACGCCCGCGCCGGTTATGGGTACTGCGCACTTGGCCTTTCTGAAGAACATCACCTATGAGGTCTATATATGTCTTTCTAGGGCGTCCCCTCCCGGCGTTTCCATTCACGTCTGCCTTGTAAATATCTTTCGTTAGTCGCCTTTCATTCATCCTCTCAACATGGCCAAACCATCTTAACATACTCTTTTCAGTTTTAGTCACTACATCTTCTTTTAAACCACAACGTTGTCTTATTACCTTATTCCTCAATCTATCATATAAAGTTACACCACACATACTCCGCAAAGGAGCGCATTTCTACTGCATTAATCCTACTTTCATGTCTTTTTAGCCATACCCAACCTTCACTTCCATACATAAGTGTAGGCACCAGCACGCTGTTGTGAACGGCGAGTCGAGCTTCTGGAGACATCGACTTGCTGGTCACAACCGCATGTATGCACCATTCACTTTATTCCCTGCATTCACTCTCCTTTCCACATCCTCTTCAATCTTTCCATCCCTTGTGAACATACTGCCCAGTATACAAACTCGTTCACTTGCTCCACACCAACCAGTATAACCAGTAAGTAGTGTAGTTTAGTGTGTAGTGTAGTACTAACCAGTGTGGGGTCACCAGTATATTATAGACTTGCATATTATACCAAAAACTGGAGAGGTGTCGAAGGGACACCCGGAAGGAATGAAGTTTTAGTTTATTCGCTATTGAAATAAAAAAAGAAATGTAACACACACATATATATATGCACTCTGTCTGTCTATTCTTTCGTACATGTCAATAAAAAAAAATTTACATAATAAATATTAAAAAATAATAACAATAATGAATCCTGACTGTGGTTCAAAAATATCCATATATATATATATAAATGTGTGTGTGTGTGTATGTATATGTACAATTTATATATATATGTATATATAAACACTGTCAGGATTCATTATTGTTATTATTTTATTGTTTTTTTTTCCGTACGCCGCACGGATGACAACTAAAAGTGTCGTTACAACTTTTGGCCTTATTTTTTTCCGTCTAGCCCCCTTTCGTAACGCGCGATAAGGAACTTCGTTCCAAAAAATGCACGGTTCGGTAATTTTAAAGAACGAACGAGGTTGTGCGTGGGACTCACATGAGAACCGGCGTGCATGACATGATGAGTGAATGTAAACGACAATCCTAGTAGGTGGCGTACTGTTGTTTCTGGCTAAACCTCTGGGGTGAAAGGCGTGAGTGTATTGAAGCAGGTATGTAGATGCACTGTTCCTGTGACATAGCCCACAATAAACAGAACTTTGAGCCCTGAGTACGTAACTACATCTATATTGTTTCTTCCTTACTGAATAAATAAAACACATTTCTTCTTCTGTTCACATTAAAATATAAAACAAGATTGAATAAATACTACGTAACTTTTAAAATGACGCTTATTTTCTCGGAATAAAATAACAAAGTGAGCACTTTTCGTATTTCTCTTATTTCGAGATCAGTGCATTTTAATAACTTCGTTGAACCAGTTACACGGAAGTGAGTTAAACTAACTTACAAACTTCTCCGCTGGAAAGACCATTTTATTTTGTATTGTATACAAATGCTGCTGCTCAACTCAAACTTTAGTTTCGAAGATATATATTTTACTTTGAACGAAACGAATGTTCTATCAGGTAAATTAATAATTAAATATCAGTTTCAGGACAATTATAAGTATACGTCATCTCAAGGGGCGCCTTAACAAATGTAATCGCTGAAAGTTTTGTAGGGAAAAGGCCTTTTAATGAATGAATGCCGTAAGAGGCTGCTTCCTCATATTTTCCTTCATCATCAATCAGAGGATTCCAAACAACTAACAGTTTATACGTGGCTTAGTATGTAATTGCAAAACAAAATAAGAGGCTAAAAAGCCCAAAGGTATAAGCGATACCGAAATGCCACGTGATTTTGACTCTTCGTCACTTTTTTGTTGTCACTTACAGAATATCATTTAAATTAAGTTTCAAAGACGCACCTGTCACCTACAAAATGACTGAAAACCACCTTCGTTGGTATGGGCACGTCAAGAGACGTGGTGAGGACCATGTAGTACAAATAACTCTGCGCCTTCTAGAACAAAAGAGAGGTAGAGGCCGCCTACCATTGACCAATGGTCCATTGAAATGGTCCAATATAGAAAGTGACCTCAAGCAAACCCAATTGATCGAACAGACAACCTAAGACAGAATAACTATGCGCAGAAAAGTGAGGACATCCAACCCCAAATAATGGTAAGAAGAAGACTGACAAACTGTCACTTTAACAAGCGCCATATTTTTTTTGACGGGGTAAACCGTCAAAAGGTTCCTGGACTTCTGGGCATAAGACCAGGGAGTGGAAGAAGCCCCGTTACCTTTTTAAAGACCACCCTGGAACCCCAAATGTGTAACGCCGGTTAGGGTGCCTAAGGTTTTTTATACGGGATTAAACTGGAACAATTTAAAAAACCGGCCAAGTGCGAGTTGGACTCGCGCATGATGGGTTCCGTACCATTATCGCATAAAACGGCATAAAAATCACGTTTGTTGTATGGGAGCCCCACTTAAACATTTATTTTATTCTGTTTTTTAGTGTTTGTTGTTATAGCAGCAACAGAAATACATCATCTCTGAAAATCTTAATTGTCTAGATATCACAGTTATTGAGATACAGCCTTATGACAGACAGACAGACGGACAGTGGCTAATAGGAGCCTGTTTTTATTTTGGTACGAAACCCTAAAAACTTCCTACCGGCCCCATAGGTACTCCTTAAATAATTGAAATAGTACAACAAAACACTAAAATCCCTGCAACTTTAAAGAGGTGTCTTAAAAAATTCACTTGAATTTAAAAGAGAGCTCTTGTAGGTCGCAATTGTATCGTATGCTAAATTTTTCCTTACTTTAGAATATCCATGACAGATGCACTTCTTCAGAAAATAAAAACTGTTCGATATTTATTCGTATAAGTATCTAGTACTAATGACCGGTTTCAAAGTTCATCAAAGTTGGGCAGATTTGCAAACAAAGTACATAGGTACAGTTTGACAAATGTATACACAAACATAATAACTTCAAATTCTTAATTCAAAATATTAGTTTTATGTGTAAAAGGCTAAGGCTTCTAAAATATTACTAAGGTTCAAACACAAACTGTATTTTTAACCCCCGCCGGAAAAAGAGGGGTGTTATAAGTTTCACGTGTGTTGCTGTGTATCTGTGTATCTGTGTGTCTGTCTGTGGCATCATAGCGCCTAAACGGATCAACCGATTTCGATTTAGTTTTTTTTGTTTGAAAGGTAATTTTGTCGAGTGTTCTTAGCTATGTTTGAATAAAATCGATTCAGCCGTTCAAAAGTTATGGGCGTTTAACTGTTTGAATAGGGGTGTTTTCGCAAGATAAATGTGTCGGGGGTTTTTTAAATTTCACTTGTGTTTATAAAATATAAAAGACCGTTCTAAATTCAAAAGCTGGTAGCCAATTACTTTTTATCGAACACTGAACCAAGTTGAGTTATGACTAAGTTCTCTAACCCCAATTAGTATTTGCCGATAGATCGAAGCCGATACTTCTTGCAACTTTAAAAGATTGCCCCGTCAACGATAACGAAGCCAAAGACGAAATCTTTTTTTTGCCTTTCAAATAATATTTTGCACTTCAAGAAGTTTGCCGCAGACTTGGTAACCGCGGTCCTTACACTAAGAAGGTTTTTAATTAATATTTCCCGCCTCTGTTTTTCTTTGAGAATAACTTAATGAGTTCCACCATTCAGGTTATGCTAGGTACCTGTGTGTTTGTTCTTCTGTTTTTACTGGGTTTGCTGGGCAGTTAGAATTTTAATGCTGATTTTATGCATTTTTTCTGTAGAGTCCTGTACAGTCCAGTCTGTCTAGTTCTGTAGAGTTTTGTATAGCGATTTAAACCGATATTTACATCTTTAAAGAAGTTTACATATTTTTTATTTACACAAGACATTGACTGAAAAGAAAAAGATGCTCGTAAACAAAAGTTTAAAGACCAAAATAATGTTAGACAACAAACAGTTTCCTCCAAAAATGATTAATCATCAAAACAGCCTACATAAATAATCACAATTCACTTCACTTCACACACCGGTGAGTTACACCACTAAGATTAAAACTAAAAGTAATTAATCGTTAAACTTTCGTTAACAAAGATAAACGTACTTCGGTTAGGTGGGTTCGTGTTTTATTTACTTTATTGTAATGAGCGCTGCAAACGCCGAATTTAGTAACTGCAATAAATTAAAGATACAACCGACTTTGGCTGGTAAAAAACAGGTGGGACTTTGAACTGGCCAGTAATAAAATTAATTGATGTGAGGTTTTATTTGCAGTAGCTGAACATAATCTTCTATCTACTATTAGTACCCGAGTTTTTAGTGCCCGATGGACATTCCTGGGGGGGCTCGGGCGTCCCCGCAGTCTCCAGACCAGTCCCCCAATGATGGCGTCCTCTCGGCGCGTATCTGTAGGTTGCAAGCGTGGAACCTCATCTCACTTCCTTCTCCTCTTCCTCCTTTTCACTCACATCTTAAATGCCAGGGAACAAGAGAAAAAAAGCTGAACAGCGGCAGCACTCACTCTCAAATAAGGTGCACCTTAGCAACATCCGAGGTCTGCACTCTAACCTTGTCGCAGTCCATCACCACCTTGAGACTGAGAAACCAGCACTCTTGTTCCTTACGGAGACGAAGATCGGATGTCCGTCAGACGTGGCGTACCTATCTTACCCAGGGTTTACCCTGGAGCACATGTTCAAGCCACGCACTGGTGTATGCATGTACGCCCGGGACGACATCTGCTATCGGCGTCTCCGTGACCTTGAAGACTCAAATCACTCAGTGCTATGGGCCCTGGTGGACACAGGTCTGGATAAGATCATTTTTGCCTGTGTCTACCGATCGCATAGCGGTGATCTGGAGACAACCAGGCTCACACAGTACCTTAGTGAGGCGGCGGATGTGGCTCAGCTACGGTACCCCTCCGCCCAACTAGTGCTACTGGGGGACTTTAATGCCCACCACCAGGAGTGGCTCTTCCCATACCAGTGCACTGACCACGCTGGACGAGAGATGCGAAATCTTTCGATTGCGCTGAATCTCACCCAGCTGGTCCAACGAGGGTACCGGATGTTGATTCACATCAACCAATTGCTTGGACCTTCTGCTTACAACTGATCCAGACCGATACTCAGTATCGATATCATCTGCTTTGGGTAGTTCTGACCACTGTCTGGTGAAGTCTGTATCCGTCTACTCCCCGCCCGATCCCAGCCCAAGAGGCACCCGGCGGGTATGGCGGTACAAGTCAGCAGATTGGGATGGTATGCGATCTTTCTTCGCATGCTATCCTTGGCAGCCCACTTGCTTCCCTTCAGATGACCCGTCGCTATGCGCTGACGCAGTGACGGATTTGTTGCGTCAGGGGATGGAGTACTACATTCCGTTCTCTGACGTAGCGGTGTCCAGCGCTGACCGTCCTTGGTTTGGTGCCGAGTGTGACCGCGCAAACGCGGTTAAACACAAGGCCTACCTGGCATGGGTCGACGATCGTGTGCGCAAGGCAAGTGACGTGAGTCACAAGAAGAGAGCCTTCAACAGGGCTGCCAAGTACAGCAAAAAGGCGATGCGAAGGGCACGGTTTGACCATATTAGCAGAATCGGGGACAAACTTGCTTCACACCCCGCAGGTAGCAAGGCTTTTTGGTCCCTAGCTAAGTCGGTTGAATCAAACTTCTGTCGCCCCTCTTTACCACCACTGCTGAGACCCGACGGGTCGCTGGCCCACTCCGCTGAGGATAAGACAAACTTGTTTGCATCCCTCTTTGCGGAATCTTCGCGTCTGAATACTGATGGCACGCGGCCCCCTGCTGCTGCTGTTCGATGTGAGACGAGTATGTCGGACATTCGCATCCATCAGAGGGAGGTATGTAGGGTGCTGCGTAACCTTGACGTGAACAAGGCTAGTGGCCCGGACGGGATACCAAAAATTGTACTTAAAACTTGTGCGCCTGAATTGTCTCCGATCTTGACACGCCTATATCGCCTTTCGATGGTGACTGGAAAAGTCCCGAAGGCTTGGAAGCAAGCTAACGTTCAGCCCGTGCCCAAGAAGGGTAGTCGAGCTGACCCAGCCAACTACAGACCCATATCGGCTCAGTACGCGCATCACGCTAATGGCGGCATGTCGTCCGTTGTCACTCCGTAAATTAAATACGAAAGAAAAATGTTTAAAGTGAACACATAATAGTGTAACATACATTCCTCGGTTCGGAATGAAGTAAACAAACTAAATGTGCAATTAGTCCGTGAAAATAAACTGCGAATTAAGTTTAAAGTGCGAAATAACATTTTCAACGGCCCGCGGCGAGCGCGTCATATGCTTTTTTGCCTGCCTACCCGCAACTCAGCTGCAGCACCTGTGCTATGATCTAGTCGATGTCGAATCAATGCAACCTGGTGATCAACGAGCTTCTATGTTTTCTACAATGTAAGATTGATCTTATGGACGAACTTACTTTGATACAAATTTGCGGATCAAATTTTAGCGAAGTCGAGATTCTAAAAGCAAATACTATTCTCGGAGAGGCCAATAATGCCCGTTCCATACGAAAGGGGGATGGCAAAAATAAGCGTCTACTTCAAGACATAATAAAGACTCTTAAAGAAACTGAACCAACATCTCTCCCTACCTTCGTTGCTAAAGATCTAAACCGCCTACCGCCAGTATATTTCGATTACGTGGATGTCTCGAGCCTACTTAAAAGTATTTTAATGCTAAAACAAGACGTCCACCGTATTCAGTGTGATTATGTTAAATCTTCTGAGCTGACTAAAGTTCAAATGGAATTAGAAGACATCAAGATCAACCCGCAAACTAAACAATCATCGGTGATTGAATTAAGAAATGATTTATTTATGAAAACTGCCTGTAATCAGTCTAGCCCAGCGCTGGCGCCAGCCGCTCCCCCGTCGCCCGCTACTCCCGCACCGCGTCACGCGCCCGCGCAAGTGCGTGAAACGGACCACGCGCCAGCTGATCGCTCGAACACGGAGAAGACGTTTGCCGAAGCTGTTCAACAACAAAGGACTAGAAGTCCTAAAATAACCAATATAGGCCAGAGTGGGATCATGATAGATACCGACAATGAACATCGTTTTACTACTGTAGTAAACAAGCATCATAAGTTCAAAACAGGAAGGAAAAACAGGAATCTGCAAGGAAAAGCTGTGCTGAAGTCAAGCAAAATAAAAATAGTGCCTAAGTTATCCTACATATACGCGTCACGATTTGATACCCACACCTCAGAAAAAGATATTTGCGAATTTATAGCGGACGGCGGTCACACGGCTGTGAAGGTTGAAAAGCTATCTCAATTTAAAGATACGGCTTTTTCTTCATTCAAAATTACAATAGAACAAGAACAGGAATCCATCTTCCTAGACGCAAAGTTCTGGCCTCGTGGTGTGCTGTACAGAAGGTATAAAGAAAGACGCGTTAGTACAGATCAAAATAAGCGTCCTGTACTTTATAGTATTGAAAATTAACATGGTCTCTTTGAACTGCCGGTATATAAAACGACCATGTAACCACGTCACATATGTGTTGTATTATATTTGATCTGAGTGTATTATCTGATTAAAATTTGATTATTTTAATTATGTTATTTGTTTGATTATTTCAGAATTCGTATAATTTTATAAATGTTTTTAAATGTGTGTTTGATTATTTTAAAATGTAATTGTTTTTGGTTACCTAAATTGGATAATTTTTATTTTAAGATTATTTTTAAATGTGTAAAATCTTGTCTCATTTTAGGATTTTAGTAATTTTGTAGTTGTAAATTTATGGGTGTCATGCCTGAAAATAAACGATTTTTATTTTTTTTATTTATTTATTTTTTTATTATATCAGTAACGTCCATCCTCTGTAAGAGTATGGAACGTATATTGAATAATAAGCTCTTGGCATACCTAGAAGACAACGACCTCCTTAGTGACCGCCAATACGGCTTCCGCCGAAACCGGTCAACTGGGGATCTTCTAGCGTATGCCATTCACATCTGGAGTGAGGCCATCGAGAAGCACGGGGAGGCGCTTGCTGTCTCTCTTGACATATCGAAGGCCTTTGGCAGGGTCTGGCACGAGAGCCTTATTGGTAAGCTTCCTTCCTTCGGTCTGCCTAGTGGTCTGTGTGACTGGATTGCAGACTTCCTGAGGGATCGGTCCATCCGAGTGGTTATCGATGGCTGCTCGTCCGGTCAGTTAGGTATTAACGCCGGAGTTCCTCAGGGGTCAGTGCTCTCGGCAACATTGTTCTTGCTGCACATTAATGACCTGCTAAAACCCGGCACCTTTGGGTATGCAGACGACAGCACTGTTGCTGAGAGATACGTGTCTGGCCCGCGGGCTACTGGGCCTCAAGTCCAGTCTCTTCGGGAGGCCATAGTTGAGCGCTTGAACCTGTCTTTGGAGGCAGTCTCCGAATGGGGCAATGCCAATCTAGTCAGTTTCAATGCTGCTAAGACCCAGGCGTGTCTTTTTGCCGCAAAAAAGAGCCAATTTCAGCCGGCTCCGACCTTCCGTGGTGTAACCGTGCCGATAACGGACCATCTCGACCTTCTTGGTGTTAAGTTAACATCGACCCTCAATTTTGATCCATTCATTGAGGCAAAGGCTCAATTGGCTGCAAAAAAAGTTGGGGATCCTTGCGAAGGTGAGACGGTACTTCACGCCTGAACAGCTGCTCAACTTGTATAAAGCGCAAGTTCGGTCATGCATGGAGTACTGCTCTCATATCTGGGACGGATCTGCCAGGTACCAACTTGATGCACTTGAGTCGATTGACAGACGGGCCAAGAGACTTATCGGCAGCGATGCGCTTGCACTTATCGGTTGACTCAAAGCTCCAGAGCCTTGAACACCGACGACGAGTTGCCAGCCTGTCGGTTTTCTATCGGTTACATTTCGGGGAGCGTGCGATGGAACTGCACAATTTGATTCCACCTAGCCCTTTCCATCATTGGACTACAAAACGTACGGCAATGCGCCATCGGTACATGGTGGATATTCCACCCATACGCACAAAGCGTTTTGAAAATACTTTCATTGTGCGTACAGCTAAGGAGTGGAATTCCCTGCCGGCGTCTTTGTTTCCAGATAGCTACAACCTAGGGTTCTTCAAGTCAAGAGTGAATAGGTTACTTCTAGGCAAGCGTGCTTCACCTTCGACCACATCATCACTTAACATCAGGCGAGATAGTGGTCAAACGCGAACCTATAACAAATAAAAAAAAACTATTCTTTAAACTCTAGGGACTATGCTCGGAATTTCCTTGCATGATTGAATCAGAAATGTAGAGATGTGCAAGAGAGCCAGGGTTACCGACATAGCCCAAAGAATTGCCAAACTTAAGTGGTAGTGGGCAGGGCACATTGCTCGTAAAACGGATGATCGATGGAACAGAAAACTTCTAGATTGGCGTCCGCGAAACAGGAGCCGTTGCGTTGGAAGGCCTTCTTCTAGGTGAACCGATGACCTGGTGAAGGTTGCGGGGATCCGCTGGATACGAGACGCACGGGACCGGTCAATGTGGTGACGCTTGGGGAAAGCCTATGTCCTGCAAAGAACGTCTTTCGGCGGATATGATGATGATGATAAATATACTTTATTGAAAACCAAAAAGTACACATCTCTTAATACTATGGGTACAAAGGCGGTCTTATCGCTATCAGCAGATCTGTTCAGTATCGTTAGTACCCTGTGAATCTTGACCAATATCATGTGAAACCAATTAACTAACAAATAGGTCATTGTGGTGTGTTAAAAACAGCAGACCTTTTTCTGTCTAATGTTTTTCTCCGAGATACGAAAGAGAATTATGAAGGCGAGGTTACATTTTAATTCAACAGAGTCAGCGCCGGGTTATGTTTCTTTAGGAGTAATTCGTAAAAGATAGAAACAAGGCGTACGGGTCCTGGTAAAAATTCATGCGGTTACCGCGGTCATAAGAGATGTTGTTGTCATAATTATAAAGGTGGGGTGCATTTTTAAGATGAGGTATAAAGGAGAAAGACGTCACCTGTGCAACCTGCCGTCGAGCGACGAGTTTTGGAGTACTGATGAATTTTTAATGCTTAATGTTGTTTTGTTTTTAGGAAATAATTTGAGTTAGAAAATGTGTGACACAGGCACTTGTTCAGGTCTAACTTGCATAGGCTATGGTGTAATGAGAATCCCTTAAGTACAATATTTTGCCCATGGAACCTGTAATTGGCTCTATACTAACTGCAAATCATCTTGGCAATGTAAAAATGTATCCTTAATCAGATTCTAGACTCAAAATAATGCAAAATATTCAACGCTAGTAAAAACTAGGACCTTTTCCAAAACTGAAGCTGACACTTTATCCAAATTCAACAAACAGCTAAAAACTACTACTTCTGGCAGCCCTAATTCCGTGCTGTCAAGCGCACAATATTTCACTTTGCCAATTCGTCGCAACACTACAAAATTGTCGGCGTCCCCCTCAGCTATATATCTAGCAGTCTTGTTGCTGAACAATAGTGTTCCTAACACTTTTTGCCAACATTTGTACCAAAAACGTTTGGTCGTTAAGGTAAGGTAGTTTTTCGACAAAATATGTGTGGGCCTGAGAGACTTTTGGATATACGGGATAAATAGAGAAAATGTTTAAGTCTATAATGTGTTTATTTTGTAATGAATGATAGGAGAAGTTACATGAAAATATTATTAAATATCGAACGGCAATTACTTAAATTAAGTAAATTATAGTAAAATAGGTAGCTGTACGCCAGGCAACTCTGCAACAATCATGAAAATTAAGTTTTATCAAACATAAATTTTAATTTAGACGCTGATTAAAGCAGAGGGCTCTTATACTGTAAGCTGTTAAAGTTTGAATACCAACTATAGTTTTGATATACCACTTGGGACATAAACACGTGCTAAATGTATTTAGTTCAAATCTAATGATCATTCACAAAATGAGTACTGTTATATACTTTGTTTTTGGCAGTTTGTAGGGCTATCATAACTTTGATTTCAATAGTATCAAAACTATTAAGTGCATGATCATGCTTTGTCTAGACGATATTGTATAATACTTGATATCTACTTATCTAAAACTTGGCAAATGAGTACTTTGCTGAAGTACAAATTACAATTGTCTAGATAATATAATTTAAATTACTTAATTTATTTACCTAGATTATTTATACAACTACAAGGCCTTTACACAAGATGTCAATTTCTAGCTGAAATAATCATGACTAGCTTTTCCCGCGGCTTTTCACCCGTGGCCTATCTCACAGGAAAGGTGAATTTTTAACCGTCTTCAAAAAGGAGGAGGTTCTCAATTCGACTGTATTTTTATGTGTAATACCTCAAAACCTTTTTACTAGATGAACCGATTTTGATAATTCGTTTTTTATTTGAAAGCTGGTGCTTCTTATGTGGTCCCATTTAAATGATCAAGATCTGACGAGTAGTTTTTGAGTTATCCTTAATAATGCGTATTTTCAAGGTAATAAGTACACCAACCAACACAAAAACCGGCCAAGTGCGAGTCGGACTCGCGCGCGAAGGGTTCCGTACTTGGTAAATTGCGGTTTACGATTTATGACGTATTAAAAAAAAAACTACTTACTAGATCTCGTTCAAACCAATTTTAGATGGTAGTTTACATGGTAATGTACATCTTATATTTTCTTTAGTTTTATCATTCTCTTATTTTAGAAGTTACAGGGGTGGGACACACATTTTACCACTTTGGAAGTGTCTCTCGCGCCAACTATTCAGTTTAGAATAAAAATATATTAGTAACCTCAATATCATTTTTGAAGACCTATCCAGAAATACCCCACACGTATGGGTTTGAGGAAAAAAATATATTTTAGTTTCAGTTTCAAGTATGGCTACCCCCAAAATGTATTGTTTTTTTTTCTATTTTTCAGTGAAAATCTTAATGCGGTTCACAGAATACATCTACTTACCAAGTTTCAACAGCATAGTTATTATAGTTTCGGAAAAAAGTGGCTGTGACATACGGACGGACAGACAGACAGACAGACATGACGAATCTATAAGGGTTCCGTTTTTTGCCACTTGGCTACGGAACCCTAAAAAACGAGAAAATTAAAATCATTTTAATAAAAACATTAAACTGACTTACAAAACACTACAAAGCAAAAACTAACTTTGTTTTAAAAAAAGACATCGGAAGTTGGTGTCTTTGGGTACCCAAAGACACCAACTTCCGAAAAGAAAGTTATTTTTTGCTTTGTAATGTTTTGTTTTGGAAAGCGTATTTCTAAATGATTTCCTAGAAACAAACAACATTCCTACCTACACTGGCCTTCAAAATTTAGAATCACACTTTTGAAATTACAATTTCTACTAAACTATTATAGAAGTCAGAGTTTAAAAAAAAAAAACATTTTATAGGAAATTTCATCAACTTCCTTTTAAATTATAGTCTATATTTCTATACTAATAGTATAAGGAGGAAAGATTTTTATTTTGTATGTAAAGAATTAACTTAAAAACTACTGGACCGATTTCAAAAATTCTTTCACCGTTGGGAAGTTATTATCCCCGATAGACGTAGGCTACTTTTTATCCCTGTATTCTTACGGGAACGGGAACTACGCGGGTGAAACCGCGAGGCGTCCGCTAGTATATTATACATTAGTATCGTTTTTATCCTAAAAAGTTATTAAAAAACATAACGTTTAAATAGCCTTCTTATTTATTTAAATAAATATAAACTATTTAATAAATATAACAATTTATGACGCAAAAATGAATTTTGGGAGTTAAATTGTGCGAGGCACAGCGTGCTGCATTTAGAATAATAATAGTAATAATAATAAGCCCCCTAAACAACCACACGTCCTGATTGACCATCTAATCACGTGGGGGGCGGACACACGAATGAGATATTACTGGCGTGGCTAACGTGGCTCTGGGAACCCATTCAATATGGAGACTCGTTCAAAGAATAAACGTATAGGACCGCTACCCGAGGGCGATCGTCGGGGAGCACCTGGGGCCGATGCTGGGTGTCACAGCATACGATCCATCGGCGGTGGGGGACTGAGCAGGCGGGTTCTCCCCGATAAAAATACTACAGCCGAACCGACAGACAGACTAGACAATAGAGCAGCTACATCTGCCGAGGATGTTTCGCAGGCGGCATCAGCTACTCAGCCTGCGACCATTAAGGCGGGAAAACCACGAGTGCGCATGAAATGGACGGAAGATATGAACATATTCATCATGCGCACATACTTCTATGTTACAAAACTTGAAGAGGACAAAACAATGTATTGCACACAACTATTTCAAAAATTTAAACTACAATACCCAGATATGAATGTAACAGAGCAGAGAATAGCAGACCAAAGGCGAGTTATTATTAGAAATAAGCTATTATCGGATAACACGTTAAATAGAATCAAATTTGAAATAACAGAGCAACTTAAAAAAGAAGAAGAGGAAAGTTTAAATATTTCACAACAAAATAACACTTTACAAATAACTCAATCACTCACACCTTGTAATCCATCCTTACAATATGACTCGAGCATAGGGACTGAATATTTTGACACCGCACTACCTGTTAACGCACCACATAGCAGTCAATCAAATATAGATGATTCAATGTTAATACAAACTCAAACGGTATTTAACCCTTCGTTAGTAGAGACACTAAACAATGAACTAGAAATAAATATGTTAAAATATAATGGAATAGATCCCACATGTAGACCTTTATTACCAAAAATGCGACAAACTCGTAAATTATCGGATATCATTGGTATATTTAACCAAAAAATTATCCCACTAAAACTTTCATCTCTGGAAAACTTATCCGATACACATTCTCTAATTTATTGTATAGCTCTTACGGTCGCTGAACATTTTAAATTCAAAATAAATATAGGCAGGTCAAGCTTTAAAACTAAAGTAAAAAACGAGCCACCATGGCAAAAAAGATTAGAAACAGACATAACCCTACTAAGAAAAGATATAAATAGGTTGACACAATATAAAAATGGGAACACATCAAGAAGGCTTGAAACAAAAGTTAATGAAATTATTGCGAAGACCAAACAACACAGCTCACACGAAAATTTTAATAAAAGGATAGAAGACCACCTAGACACCTTAAAACAAAAACTCTTAGTCAAGAGTCATAGGATAGCAAGATACAAAAAAGCCAAAGAAAGAAAGGATAACAACAGACTATTTACAACAAGTGAGAAACAATTTTATAGAAAGCTTAAAGGAAACGATACGACTATCATAAATCCACCATCGGAAGAGAGTTTAAAAGAATTCTGGCAAGGAATCTGGTCAGACAACGCTGAACATAATAAAGAAGCTAGATGGATACAAGAAGAAATAGTTAGATCAGAAAAAATAGAAGAAATGCCGTTTGAAGATATAGATACTGTTGAATTAAATATGATTATAAATAAAACACATAACTGGAAAGCAGCAGGAGTAGATGGTTTGCATAATTTTTGGATAAAAAGATTACAAGCACTACATAGTACATTAGCTAAACAAATTAATGATATTTTAAAAGGTAACGAGAATTTGCCAGATTTTCTCACAAAAGGCATCACATATATGATCCCAAAATCTAGTAGAACCCAGGATCCCTCACAATACAGACCTATAACTTGCCTCCCAACTATGTACAAAATCATAACGTCTTGCATTACTAACAAAATTATTAAACACACCGAAAAATATAATATTTTAACTGAAGAACAGAAAGGCTGCAGACGAGGGCATATGGGTTGCAAGGAACAATTAATTATTGATTCCACACTCTTAAAACATGTCCAGAGAGCAAGAAAAAACTTATACATAGCGTACATAGATTACAAAAAAGCATTTGACAGCGTACCGCATTCATGGTTAGTTCAAGTTCTAAATATATATAAAATCAACCCATTGTTAACAAATTTTCTTAAAAACACCATGGGATCCTGGAAAACTACTCTTAAGCTACAAACACAAACCTCAAACTTAACTATAGATGAAATAGCAATTAAAAAGGGAATATTTCAAGGGGACTCACTAAGCCCTCTATGGTTTTGTTTAGCCCTAAATCCACTCTCCCGCGCATTAAACGAATCTAAATTAGGATTTGACATAAAGAACAATAGATCACTATTACACCAAATAACACATTTACTTTATATGGATGATTTAAAACTATACGCTAATAAAAATACAGATTTACATGGTTTATTAGACATAACAACATCGTTTTCAAAAGACATTAGAATGGATTTTGCACTAGACAAATGCCGAAAGCTTAACATAGAAAAGGGTAAGATAGTCGGCGGAAATTACACAACAGATTCGGAAGAAGTAATAGAAGCAATGAAAAATGAGGAATTTTATAAATACTTAGGATACAATCAAGCGCGACTATTAGAGCACAAATCTATAAAAGACAAACTAAAACAGGAATATTATAAAAGAATCCATTCATTATGTAAAATGTACCTGTCTAGTAAAAATTTGTTCAAATCTATAATTACTTATGCTATACCTATACTAACTTATTCTTTTGGCGTTATAAAGTGGTCTAAAACAGAATTAAATGCACTTGAAATTAAAACTAGAACAATTCTTACACAACATAGATATCACCACCCTAAATCAGCAATCGAAAGAGTGATTATGTCCAGAAAGGAGGGGGGCAGAGGGCTAATTGAAATATCACATTTACACAAAAGGCAAATAATAAACCTAAAACAATTCTTTAATAGGAAGAAGAATACTAGTAAATTTCATAAAACAATAGTAGAAATAGATAACAAATATACACCACTGAATCTTAGCGAAGGTGATATTGAAACAATAGACAAAGCAAGACACATAGAAGAGATACATAAAAAATGGAGACAGAAAGAACTACACGGAAGACATCCAAACGATCTAAACCAAACACACATTGATAGGGAAGCTTCCAACAAATGGCTTGAATTAAGTGGGCTGTTTCCAGAAACAGAAGGATTTATGCTAGCCATTCAAGACCAAGTCATTAATACCAAAAATTATAGAAAATATATTATAAAAGATAGTAAGTACAGTTAGAAACGATTTATGCAGAAAATGTCACAGCAAACCTGAAACAATACAACATATTACGGGAGCTTGTATGACATTGACTCAGAACGACTATACTCACCGGCATAACCAACTTGTTAATATTATACACCAAAAACTTGCAATCAATCTTAAACTCATGCAGGATCCGTACACACCATATTACAAATATTCACCTAGAGCTGTTTTAGAAAATCAATTATACAAAATATATTATGACCGCACAATAATTACAGATCACACTATTTATAACAACAGACCTGATATAACACTTGTTGATAAAGGAAACAAACACACATACATAATAGATATAGCAGTCCCAAACACTAATAATATACAAAAAACTATCACAGAAAAAATTAGGAAGTACACAGAGTTACAAGAAGAAATTACCAGAGTTTGGAAAATGAATAGAGTTACAATAGTCCCTATAGTCATATCAACAACAGGTGTTATTCCGAAACAAATATACAATAGTTTTAATGTTCTCAATCTATCAAAATACACATACCTAACACTACAAAAAGCTGCAATATTAAACACTTGCCGAATAGTAAGAAAATTTTTACAGTTAGATTTAGATTACAATTTGAGTGCAGTACAAAATAATTTACCAGGTCAAATAGAAAATTAGGATTTCACCTTGGTTCACACCCGTGAGATTCTATAAAAACACCAGGTTTTTACCTGAGAAACTGAAGTTTAAAAACCATAATAATAATAATAATAAAGCTTTATTTAATTCCATGCATAGTACATAATAAACGATAACAATTGGTAACTTATTAACCTATAAGAAATTAATTATATTTGTTACACTTATGAATTGTATTTCTAACTAGCTGACCCCCGGGGCTTCGCTCCCGTCAAGTGGCTACCTTGCCTACCCTGTCTGCCCTGCCTACCCTGCCTACATTACCTACCCTTCCTACCCAACCCTACTTACCTACCTAATAGTACCTAATAAGTTTTATCTATCATCAAGTTTTCAAAAATTTTGTTGCCTTGGGTAACATTATTGCAATTTTCATAAGGATCTCTATTTTTTTTGAAAATATATTATAGCCTGTGACACTCAAGAATAATGTAGCTTTCTACTGATGAAAGAATCTTCAAAATCCCTACACTACCCTACCCTACACTACCTTCCCTACTTTACGCTACCCTACCCTACCCTACCCTACCCTACCCTACACTACCCTACCCTATCCTCCTACCCTACCCTACACTACCCTACCCTACACAAAGCAAAAATAGCTTATACAATAGCAATAAAGCTTAAATTGACTCTACGTTTTAGTTAGAAAACTTTTGTATGGGAAAAAGAAAAGGGCTGTTTTTATTTTTATTCCGGCAATTATTACAATTTTTCTCCCCGTAAAAACCATCTTTGAACTTCAACGAACATTTAAAACAAAGAATTGGCCAAATTGGTCCAGGCGTTGTTGAGTTATGCGCTTACCAACACATTTTGCGATTCATTTTTATATTATAGATTATAAATTGTATTTTGTAATTACTTAAATTATTATTTGCTCCAATTATCAACTACCTAATTATTTAATGCATGGACCCCGTTCGGGTAAAAGCCTCCCCCAAGGAATGCCATCTTTCTCTGTCATTAGCTCTATCCAGCCAACTTCCACCCGCGCACGCTACAATTTCGTCTGCCCATCTGGCCTTTGGTCGACCTCTTGATCTGGTGCCTTTTGGCCCAGACCACTTTACTGACCGTAAAGACCATCTATCGTCCCTGTAACGGGCCACGTGACCCGCCCACTTCCACTTAGCCTTCATTGCAAAAGTTAAGGCATCGCATACTTTTGTCTTCTTTCGAATGTCAACGTTCTTTACCTTATCCCTCAATTTTATACATAGACAACTTCTTTCCATTCTTCTCTGGGTAGTCTGAATTTTGTTCCTGGTTTTGAGATCGAAGGTCCAAGTTTGGCATCCATAGGTGAGGCACGGTAGAAGTCCTGTATCCATGACTATTTTCTTGGTCGGTAGCGGAAGTTGCGATTTTAGTATTTCCTTATGGTGCCAGAACTTGTTCCAGGTAATCGCCACTCTTCGGTTAAGTTCTTCAGTGTTTCTATCCTTACTAAAGGAGATTTGTTTTCCTAAGTATATATAGTGGTTGACAAACTCGAGAGGTGTGTTATTTGTTAATATGGGCATTGCACTACGGTTAGACATAATTTTAGTTTTTTCCAGATTCATTTCCAAACCAGTTTTTATACTAGCCTGGTTTAATTCATTTACCATTTTGTTTAATTGGTGAGGGCTTTCCGAAAGTAAAATTATGTCATCGGCAAATCTGAGATGACTTAAGAAATTCCCATTTATATTAATACCTTGATTGGACCATGGCAGCTCTCCCATTACGTGTTGTAAGACGGCTATGAATAATTTTGGTGAGATCGGGTCTCCTTGTCGAACACCTCTCTTTATGTTGATTACTTCGCCTACTCTATCCAGTTTGACTCTACTTGTGCTATTAGAATAAATATTTTTTAGGATATTAATATACTTTTCATTTGTGTTTAGTGCTTTCAGCGATTCCCAGATGCTCACGTGTGAAATTGAATCAAAAGCTTTTTTGTAGTCGATAAAAGCCAAATACAAGGGTTTATTAAATTCTGAATATTTTTCTATCACCTGGTCAACCACTTGGATATGATCCATCGTGCTGAAACCGCTTCTGAAACCGGCTTGTTCGATCGGTTGGTGAGCATCGATGACTGGGGCTATCCTTTCAAGTAGACAGGAGGCAAAAAGTTTATAAAAACAAGGCATTAGGCTTATAGGACGGTAGTTACTGTAAGGACTTACCATTTGAGAAGGCAACCTACTTGCCTATTAAAACACTGGCAATATTTATTACTTGAAAGATGTATGAATTTCGAACAGAATAGCTGTAGATGTTTTTTGTTAATTTTCAATGTGTCAGATTTGGACTGAAGCCGCCCAGAGGCAGGCGTATTGTAATATCTTACTAAATATACATAATATAAAGTTATTTTCCATGTTTAACTGCTGATCACCCTATCTCCCCCCTAACATATTGGTGGAGGTGCGAAATCCCAAAATAAATAAAAATTATAAAATTCGCGTGTGCACGGCGAAAACAGTGTGCGAAGCCCCATCTACGAGTATATGAGTTTACGGAGAACGAAGATACCGTTGGCGAGAACCCTAGCACCTGGATTATCAAAGATAAGTGGTATTTTATAACTAAGAAAAGATGGCACAACCGTTATTCACAGGGACAGGAACAAAGTCCAGTTTTGAGGATTTCCTCATGCAATTCCGTCAAATTGCTGCTATAAATAAATGGCAGGCGCAAGACTTGGGGCTGATTTTGGGCGCATACTTGGACGGCCCAGCTCTTGCCTATTATAAGTTCGTTTACAAGGACGATCTCTCGTTCTCGGACATTTGTAATAATTTAAAAAAAGAATTCCCAGCGAGGATAAATTTTATTGAGAAATTTTATAACGCACGGCAAGATAGACAAGAGGAAGTAAATGCCTTTTTCTATAGACTGGCGGATTATGCTGAGCAAGCAGGCATAACCGATGATCAAATATTCATTAGAATTTTCTTGAAAGGGGTAACAAATTATTATAAATTTAAGTTAGGCACGAAACTGTACGGCTCCAGGGCAGAGCTTCTTGCCACGATAGTACAAATGAGGGAAATATTAGAAGGTGTGCAAAATGAGCGCATAAATTTGCCAGTGCAACCTCCGCGCGTGCGTTTCGAAACGCCGTCATCTAGTCAAGGGTTCCCTTCCTCACGGAGATCACCAAGCCCAGGTGTGGCCACATCTAGCGTGACTCCGCATCGAGCGGGTGACGGCGAAACCTTTCACACACCGAGATACAATCTACGCCCAAGGCAGCGCTTCGAGGACAGAAATAACCGCTCTCATGTTGCCCCTAGATTTAGAAGCCCTCTACCAACCGATCACCCAAACGAACCAGGACACAGACAATAAAGATAGATGAGGAGTTGCGCACTGTGTCCAGGAAAGAGCAGCTCCCAACCGAAGTCAATAAACACGGTGATCTAACTCCATTTATTAATATTTGTATAGCTAATCAATTTTATAACGCATTAGTTGACACGGGTGCTTCTATCTCTTGCATTACGGAAGAATTAGTTCTGCTGCTAGGTCTGAAACATACCGGTGATGAGACGAAACATTTTGTGAAATCCATTTCGGGTGCACACCTAAAAGTTATTGGAAAAACGAGGATCAACTTCATTGTGGATTCGTGTGTCTTAACAAATGACTTTGTTGTGATAAAAGACATTAACCAAAGTCTAATACTTGGCCAAGATTTTCTATATAATAATGAAGCTATCATTGACTTTAGTAAGAAATGTGTATTCTTTAAAGGCAAGTTTTGTGCTAAATTTTGTAAATTCTCTGAACAAAACGTTACGTCGATTTCACAACCAGTGGTGTGTAAGAGCTATCAAGACGGAACAAATAAAGTTAATAACGTCTTGGACGGCGATAGTGAATCTATGGAAGAAAGAAGTATAAATACGGTGTCTAAGAATGACTATTTGTATTTTTCGAGATTAGTGAATAGTGATGATGCGAGTTATATATCAACTGTACCCAAAGAATGTAATTTAAAAAGGGAACTTGATATAAACCCAAACTTGAGTCTCTGTAAATTGGAATCGCTTAAGAATCTTCTTTCATCTTATAGTGAGAATTTTGCTTTTACGGCTTCGGATCTAGGCAGCTGTAGTATAGAAGAAATTACTATTAGAACTGTAGATGATATACCTGTCCATCATCCTCCTTATAGAGTATCCCCTAAACAGCTTGACATAATAAATACACAAATAGAAGAGATGCTTAAGAATGGTGTTATTCGGGAATCGAGGAGTGCGTACGCTTCTCCGGTAGTATTAGTACAGAAGCCAGATCAGTCCTGGAGATTCTGTGTTGATTATCGGAAATTAAATAAAAAAGTAATTACCGATAGTTACCCATTACCAATCATAGAAGATTTAATGATTTATTTGTCAGGGGCGCGATACTTTGCGGATTTAGATTTAAATTCAGGCTACTGGCAGCATCGTTTGAGCGAAAAGGATAAGCATAAAACTGCGTTTATTACTGCTTCCGGTCTATATGAGTTTAATGTTTTACCTTTTGGGCTAAAGACGAGTCAAGCTGTTTTCCAAAGGATAATGGATAAGGTCTTAGCTGGTATCAAATATAAAAAGGCCATTTGTTACGTAGATAATATATTAGTGTGGGGTAATAATTTCACGGAGTTTATGGAATCGTTAGAAGAAGTCATGTGTAGATTAAAGAAAGCAAACCTGACGCTAAAACCGAATAAGTGCAGCTTCGGATATAAGAAAATTTCAGTGTTGGGGCATGAGATTTCCGGTGAAGGAGTTAAGCCTGATAAAAAAAAATTGCAATCATTAAAAACATTAAAGACTCCAACTAATGCAAAACAGGTTAAGTCTGTATTGGGTTTGTTTTCTTACTATAGAAAGTTCATTAGTAATTTTGCTGAGATAGTATTACCTCTTACAAGATTATTAAAAAAAAACGCCAAGTTTATATGGGGAAGAAAAGAAGAAGAAGCCTTCCAGAAGATAATAAATATTATGGAATCACCCCCGATATTGCATTTTTATTCTAGTAATAAAAAATTAACAACTAGGTTGCATGTGGACGCAAGTGGGGAAGCCCTTGGCTGCTGTCTCATGCAAGGTGACAAGGTGTTGTTCCCTATAGCATACGCATCCAGGAAGTTGAGTGATGGAGAGAAGAAATATTCTACAACGGAGAAAGAGTGTCTTGCATTAGTCTGGGCGTTAAATTATTTTAAACATTTTCTTTGGGGTCTGAAGTTCCAGGTTATCACTGATCATAAGGCATTGTGCTGGCTACGAGGTAGAAAGGACATGAATGGAAGATTAGCTAGGTGGTCGCTGTGTATCCAGGCGTATGACTTCGATATTGTACATTGTTCAGGCAGAGATAACGTTATTGCTGATTTTTTGAGTAGGAATCCATTAGTGCAAGTCGAGGAGGACCCGAAGAGGACGGAGGAGGACCCCGACGATGGCATGCAGTTATATAGGATCGAGGTGGTCAAGATAAGAGATGACCAACTTAGAGATGAGTTTTGTAGGTGTTGGTTGGATAGGATAGCAGCTAGCGGGAGTAATGCAGTGAAGGGATTTAGTGTGATAAATGGCATTTTGTGTAAGAAAATCAGGATTATGAATGTTGATCGAATGCTAGTAGTTATTCCTAAAAATTTGTTACAGGAGGTGTTGAAAGAACTTCATGATGATCCATGGTCAGGAGGACATTTAGGTTTGGCGAAAACTTTGGCTAAGTTTAGAGCGAGGTACTTTATCAAGGATGCAGAGAGAGTGGTAGATAAATATGTAAGAAGTTGCGTGTTGTGCCAGGAGCGGAAGAAGGACTATCAGGTGGCCCAGTTACAACCTATTGTTGTGAACCGATTGATGGATAAAGTTGGGATAGATGTGTTAGGTCCTTTTAGGAAGTCGCTGAGAGGTAATAGGTATATCATTGTAAGTTTGGAATATGCAACGAAGTATGCAGTTTGTAGAGCAGTTCCTAGAGTGACAGCGCAGAGGATCAGCGAGTTCCTAATCGAAGAAATTTTCTGTCGTTATGGAGGAGTTATAGAAATTGTGTCGGATAGGGGGTCAATTTTTACATCTCGTTTGGTAAAAGAAACTGTAAATTATTTTGGAGCCAAGTCACGCTTCACCACTGCGTTCCACCCTGCAACAAATGGTTTAGTTGAGCGATTTAATCGAACAATGTGTCAGATGCTATCCATGTATATCACCAACGATCAGCGAAATTGGTGTAGTTATGTTCCACTAGTGTGTTTTGCTTATAATGCCAGCAAACAGTCAAGCACTAGATTTTCACCTCACATGTTGCTATACGCAAGAGAACCATTATTCCAAACCGACATGCTAGTAAATGGCAACAATATTGACATAGTTGATTATGTAGGACGTCATGAGCTAGGTAACAGCTTGTCACGTTGTGCCATAGATAATATAAAAAAGGCACAGCTTAAACAGAAAATGCGGTATGATAGAAAAGCTAAATTGAGAATATTTTCACCGAATCAATTAGTGATGCTCTATACACCTAGACGGACCACAAATAGAAGTCTAAAACTGTGTAGGTTGTATAAAGGCCCATACCGTATAGTTAGAAGATTAACTGATGTAAATTATGTAATTATAAAAAATAATAGTAGGCGTTTTAGGGACATAGTACATGTAAATAGATTAAAACCTTTTAATGTTCGATTAGAATAAGATATAGGTCCAAATAGATAAGAATAAGTTGGGATTATTAAGGTTTATTTATAGGAAAAGGCCCGTTGTCAATAAAAAAAAAAAAAAAAAATGACAACTATCGAATTTGACATAAGGAAGTTAATAGAGATGGGAATGTAGGAAAAATGTATCGATAGTTTTCTTGTCGAAATTTTCAAATAGTATCGATATATATAATAAAATTATTTCTTTCCGTTGCATGAGCTGTTGATGTGCTGATGGGTAGTATGCTGCTGGGCGAAGAAGAGGCTGGCAACATTAACTATGCATCGAAGAAACGACTATTTATATAATGAGCAAGTTTGTAGGTGCGAAACTTCCACCAGGCCCTAGAGATAAAATACAATAGATGAGGAATAGTTGTAACTGAATCCGACTTTGCTAACGGGGCATAGCCTTTGCAAAGGATGTCGAGTTGACATCATCGGTCCAGTTGATGACTGTTGTTTAAGAAAGTAAATATATTTATGATGTTAAGCCCTGGTGTAAGTTTGATGAGTAGAATTTAAATTCGATGCGATCCAGCCTTTCCTTCTCTGGCCTGATAAACGCACGAGATCGAAATATTGTATCATATCTGAATTTTTGAATTTAAACCCCATCCGGGTCGATGTGAGTTGACGCATCATTCTTATTAGTGTTAGGAGGACGCCTTGTACCTTTTTCAGAGGTTTTGGCCAAGGAGGTTCAAGCATGACTGCGTTGATTTGTTAGTTCGTATGTGCACGTCAGCTGAAGTTAAAAGCACATATCGGAGTATCCGGTAATTCGTTGGTCATGATTAAGCCTTCCCCTTTTAAGGGTCGTACCTCAATTGTACTTTGATTCCTCTGTTAGGTAAATGTTCGGGTTAGGATAAGGTAGGATTCATATATCCTTTCAAGACTTAGAATAGAAGCACCTCATATGATTCTGTGCGCCTATTCGTAGGGGCGTAGCTCATGTAAGGACTTACCATTTGAGAAGGCAACCTACTTGCCTATTAAAACACTGGCAATATTTATTACTTGAAAGATGTATGAATTTCGAACAGAATAGCTGTAGATGTTTTTTGTTAATTTTCAATGTGTCAGATTTGGACTGAAGCCGCCCAGAGGCAGGCGTATTGTAATATCTTACTAAATATACATAATATAAAGTTATTTTCCATGTTTAACTGCTGATCACCCTATCTCCCCCCTAACATTACCTATATCAGCTGGGTCACCTTTCTTATATAATAGTATGATTTCCGATGTCATCCATTGATGTGGCACAGCTTCTTCACCAAGTATTTTATTCCATAGGATAGTAATTGGTATCAGTAGTAGAGTCTTCGCAACCTTGATACATTCGTTGGTGATTCCATCCGGTCCTGGGCTTTTTTCTGGCTTAAGTCTCATTATTTGTTTCAGTATTTCATTTTCTGTAAATTGGTGTGTTGGAGAGGCATCTGTGTAGCTATAGGAAACCATGTTTTGATTTATTCATAATTATAGTATTATTTTAGTTTTTTCTTCTCTTTTAGTTAAAAAAATTGACTCACACACTGTTCCGTTGTTGTTGAATTAGGTTATTTACCTATGTTTGCAATATTTATAAGTATGTGAGAACCATGTTCCTATTTATCAAATTAATTAATTTACCTGTTAGTGTTTGTAATACTTTATATCTATACGTAGTATAGTAGTGTTTTTCTGTGTACATCGTCCTCACGTATATAAATTAATGCGTGTATGTAAATATCGTAAAATACTTTTTTTAAAACAGTAAGAGTGGCGTATTCTGTCTGTTCTTCTCCATAACAAGCTACTTTTCCAAATGGATGGTATAATCAATTACTTTTACTTTTAAATATAAATTTTTGACGTTCAAAAGTGCCGGTTAAGGGCCTAATTGAAATAAAGAAATTTCACTTTGCCAAGCGAAGACCAGCACAAAAGAGAGACGCCGAAGAGGGAGCAGGAGGCGCACGAAGAAACCCGAAGATAACGCGCGCGAGCTGACTTACAGTACCTACGTTAGCAGCCGCTATTGTGTGTTTATACAAACTGCACATGAGCTGTGTTGCTGTTATTTCAGTTTCGTATTTTTTTAAGAAACTGAAAGATTGTAAATTGTATGAATCGAACTCCGTTCCAACCGGTCGTCCATAAGAAATCTCACTCTCTTGATATTTTATAGATATTTTGACTTTGATGACATTTTTTTAGTGATATTTTTATAGATAATCTTATTAAAAAAGTTAATTTATAATTTCGTAAATGTCAAAATTCAATCAAAAGTTTTTTTATCCAAAACGATAAATTATATTATTTAAATTTGATTCAAATCAGAAATAACACTAACAATAACAGATAATAAGGAAAATGATGTAAATATTTGTTAAGAAAATAAAGGACCATATTATTATTATGAAATCCTTGAATAATAACTGTAAGAAGTGGAAATAACTGGGACTTTTATCAAACAACACAAACTACTTGTCTTCTGAAGAATTATTGACCGAGTTTGTGGATTAGGCTCATAAACAAAACATCGAAGAAAAGATTTGAGTACCACCAAAGTTTTGTTACGACATAAACCTCATTCTAAGTCGTTCATGTGATACGAGTATGTATTTTGTCCGTCTGTAAATGTCCCGATCAAAAGCTTTTTTGTTTAACACCGAATAATATTTTTAGGTGTTTGATTTTTTATTAGTTGAATAACTTAATCTAAAATATTTATCAATGAATAAACATCAAGGACTTATCATTATCAAACCATTAACTAGATAGTTAATGTTTTAACCACCACTAATGGTTTAATGATTTATGCAGTACAGTGTTAAATGACGAACAAAGCGATGTAACCAATATTATTTCATTTCAGTAAGGATACCATCATGAAATAACAGCTTACTTAAAAAATACTTTTTCTAGATTTTTCTAAAATTATAGTTATTCATGAAGGCAGATAACAAGTGACAACTTTTCTTTGCCATTATGTACTGTAAGTACCTCATACACCTTTAAGAGGAGCTTTTTAATAAAGAAACTCTTTTCTCGGATGAAATCACAAGCACAAGCTAACAAGTCATAATCCAATGGTAACGGTTCACCTGTAACTTACCGTTTTATAGAGCGCTCAAGATTGTTGATACGCTGAGTATCAAATATGATTGTCGCGCACTATAAACCGCAAATCGGCACTTAGTCGTCCATTTGTTAGATTGACCCTCTATGGCAGAATTGTTATTGTTGTTTTATCTCTATTTGGTGTATATCGTTAATCTGTAGCGATATACGTTTGTTTGTTGAAAATTTGATATTTACTGCTAATAAATATTGCGAGTTTGAGAAAGTTTTTTAAATAATTTTATGCTAGTAGTGCTTAGTAATCCAGTAGTAATGTGCCCAACTTACGGGCTGTAGTAGAAGTTCAAACACAGGCAGGCATTTTATTTTGAGTAATTTATTTCATCAACATTGCTCACAAGACAGTGAAGATCGTAAAGGAACAAGCATATCCTAGAACCAAATATTTGAAGACATGAGTGACATCATATGAGTGCGGATACAGAAAAAAACTTCTTCTCTTGTTAATCCGTAGAAGAAGTCGCAGACGTAAGGTGCTTTTTTATTCAACGTAATAGTTACGAGAAGATAAAAATTACAGTCCAAATATTATGTTTTATACGTCATCTGTTCCTTTGTACGACTTATGAGATCAATTTCGTAACTACGAGTATAGTTGAATTATTACAACAGTTGGTCGTGAGAAAGTCGTCAAAGGCTAGCTTTATTTGGAAAACTACTTTTAGGACATTCATACGTAATTATTTTCGGTGACATAAACTTAAGGCTCAAGAGGATAATAATTTTGTATTGTTTTCATTGGATTATTAATTTTTCTTAGTGTCAATAAGGTTTAATCTTTATAGAATTACCGTTAATACATGGTCACTTTTCTTTTCTTGTTAATTGACAATACAATAAACGTATACTTGGATAGTTTTTCACTTACTCGCTGTATAAATTTGCGATCAGCTTTTCATGGCGATGCTATTAAATTTACCGAAAACCTTTATTGATAATAATTGTTTTTTAATTGCAATGCTCTCTTAGCATTGTATGATTTTCAACTGTTAAAATAATCTATGTGAACATTTTATAATGGAGCTATGAATAACCTGACCCGTATTCACATCCGTACACTTCAACGTAAGGTTCAGTTGAAAACAAGCGTCATGCAACTCCTAGTTGTCTGTCATTTTGCTGAATTGGACCTTTTTGGCGCAGCTGCGGGGCACACTATGTATGTAATTGTTTTAAAATTACGTTCCTTTTTATTTGTACCTACATAATGTGTATCTGTGTGTGCCAAATAAACTAGTTTTCTTTCTATTCCTGTAAATGATTATGCCAATGCAGATCCATAAAAAAGCGATCGAAAAGAAAACTGTATAAAAATATTTTTATTACAGTTAAGGCCTTGATATTTTTTTTACAAAAAATACAACCGTCTTCCAAAAAACACTAAAAAGTCAAAAATAAGTTAAATTTTGGAAGTACGTGTTAAAAAACAAAGAAACAAAAACAGGAACACCGATTTCTGAAATCACTCTGTTGTATTTTTTTGTAAAAACATTTTGTTTTTCACTTTTTAGCTGTAGTGCGTAATGGGCAAGTTCTATAGCAAGGTAGTTGTATTTCCCAAAGTGATGCCAGCATAGACTACTAGTTGTAAGGATATAATTTTAGGGGCACCGCAGACTGACTCGCCTTTGAAAAGTCGTTTTTTATTCGTTCTGGTCTTATTGAGATTTGAATTTAAAATTTAGAAGGGATGGCAGAACGAGTAAAAAACGTGCGTCAGATTTTTAGTTTAGAATCTGGTATGAACGCGAAAAGTCGGTTAACGACTGAATACTAGAATACCAAGTGTAATTTCTATTCTGAAAAACTCTTTAAACCTTAAAAATCTAACTTGTGTAATAATTTCTGAAGTGCTCAAGTTTAATTATATACTATTGAGAGTGTTATACTGTGTATAATTTGCCTACCGTGTACCTGCGTATCTACGGTGTGTAATGCCACAGTCCGTTTCCGCGACACACCTTGCTGCCTATCTATCGCACATTCTGTATGAGCTGTGGCAGACAAGTCTACAGTGACGCGCGCGGATACAGCACGCCCGTTTCAGCACGCCCGTTTCAGCACGCGCAGATTCCTGCTGCCTACTTATCTACATGCCTGCCCTATTGCCTGCTTGTTTGCCTACTTCGGGCATACGACGTCATCCTACCCGACCTGCTGCCTGGGTGCGCACTCTGGTAGCACACCATCACACCGTGCCACGTCTTCCTGCCCGACCTGCTGCCTGATTAACTACGAACGTCGTGCGAAGCCGGACCTTATTTTATTATATATATCCTTTTTTAGTTATAATTTATTATTTTTCTTACTTTTTACTAACGTAGCTAACGTTAGCACAACTGAGCCTAACGTTACGTTACACAGGGTGAATTGTATACATCTACTTACACCTTTTAAGTGTACCGGCGTGATGTTATTTTATGAAATGGTGTAAAAAATAACAGACATGCGATTGCAGTAATCCGGCGTCATTGGCCGATATTTATTGAAGAGTTCTGTTCTATATATACGTAGATCTTCATCAGATTTTCATCAAATTGAAAATTGAAGAAGAAGAAGAAGACCAAGCCTTCGTGGATAATCTGAAATATTTAAAAGAAATTGTAATCGTTCTCGCTGATAGAATATAATTTGTCCATAGCTCAAAGTTACATTTTGTCCAGAATAAACTTACAACACAAAAAGGCATAGACTATTTCAAACCAGAACTCTCCAATATACATACACTTTCCACAAGGCCTTCATCTCGGATTGCCGCCCGTTCACTTCCGATAGATGCTCGATGCTCACAGGTATTCCCACCTTTGGTTCCGACTTACTGAAGTCCTCGGCTTTAGGCAGTGAAGTCTACGTTTCAGCTTTCATTGATTGAGGCCCGCTTTTGTTATACGGAATTGTTTGGTGAAGACTAATACATAGGTGGTGTAATGTTTTATTTAATGTTGATGGAGAGATTAGGTTTGCAATTGAATGAGATACGTTCTTATGAAGAATATTGGTTAAATGAAAAAATCTACAAATCTTTAATTCACTGACAGGCAACTAAGTTCTAGAAGAGTGATATTCTACGAAAGCGTCGCAATAACTATTGGAAAAACGTTTAAAATTTATGAGATTGTTAAGCACTATTGAAAAGTCAAGAAACCTTACATTTTGGCATATCGATTATTCCTGAAAAGATATCATTTTTTCTAGAATGTCTGGATGTAGAATCTCACAAGTGTTGTTATACAACGAATAAAAGCGAACAGTTGGAAAAGGGTTTTTGAAACTTCGTCCATAAAAGGGTAAGGGAAGGTAATAAAATAAATACCGATTCAATTAACAAACTATATCAAGCATTTCTTTTGAAAAATAAAGGAAGTCTTATTTTTGTTATGATAGCCCTTTTACGTAATGTTTACTTGGTTGGAGAAATATAAAGCAAAATTTCTGTACCATTTTGATTGATAATCAAAAACGAAAACGCCGCACTGACCGAAATAAAAGCATACAGCAAACTACACAACATCAACTACCCCCAAAAAATAAAAGAACAAACATGACCAAACAAATGTGTTTTATATTGTGGTTTTCCCACAACAATATTACTCAAATAAGTTTTCTTGGCACATAAAATTACCTGAACAACAAAAAATTACCTGTGTCCGACTTAGTATTCAATAGCCTCGCTCATAAGATGAGAAATGGCTGCAGAAACAAATAAAAGAAACATTTCCAGTGATTTAGGGCCTCTATCAGGGTACTAGATCGTGGGTCGGTCAGACCTCTAGATAAATAATAATATTATGTTGTATTTTTGTTAGGGTAATGTACGTTAAGAATGATTTTTGGGTGGATTTTTACCAAAATTTGATTGAAAACGTCAATAAAACTCTAGGAAAACGTGGCGGTTCAGCATCGCGTCTTGTGAGTATAATCACCATACGTTGCACTCCGATTCTATGACGTATCAAGAACAATGTACCTAGTTTTATAATGAACTAGCTGTTACGAGCAGCTCCGCCCGCGTGCTGGTTAGAAAGTAAGAAACAGGCATCTAATTAAGTTACTGATATCGAGGTCATGGTCTAGCAATGAACCAAGTTTCATCCAAATCCGTTCAGCCGTTGAGGCATCATTGATAAAGAAACATCTAAACGTACACACTTTTACTTTTATAAAAGTAGATAGATAGGGTGGGAAATAGGCTTAAAGTGTACCTAAATGCTCAAAATCAACATGAGATAACTTTAGCATTTAGTTTTTGAGAGCAAAGAAGTAGACAAGTTATCTCCCGGTCGTGCTTTTCTGAATCTTCTAAAAAAGAAACTCTTTGAAACTACATTTCATAATAACTCTTGCATTATATTCCGTATTAGCCCGAAACGGGCCCACGTACGACACGCCAGGTGGCTCAGAAATGGACAAAAAATAAAAGTGGGTCCTAACCAAGCAGCATATTATAAAGTAATTTAGAAAGGTAAAGTATAATGGTGCTCATGGAAACATGTCCGCTGGTCTTTTTACCCGAGGGGAAAAATAACAGGTATATGCCGTGAAAATCTCAACGTGAAAATTTGGGTGCAAAGACCTTGAAATTAATGAACAATAATTTCGCCGGAACAGCTGCTCAACTTGTATCGAGCGCAAGTTCGATCATGCATGGAGTACTGTTCTCATCTCTGGGACGGATCTGGCAAATACCAACTTGATGCACTAGAGTCGATCGAAAAGCGGGCTAAGAGGCTTACCGGCAATAAGGCACTGGTCAAGCAAAGCTCTAGAGTCTTGAACATCGTCACCTAGTTGCATCCTTGTCGGTTGTTTAGGGTTCCGTACCCAAAGGGTAAAAACGGGACCCTATTACTAAGACTCCACGGTCCGTCTGTCTGTCTGTCACCAAGCTGTATCTCATGAACCGTGATAGCTAGACAGTTGACATTTCCACAGATTATGTATTCTTATTGCCACTGTAACAACTTATACTAAAAACAGAATAAAATAAATATTTAAGTGGGGCTCCCATACAACAACCGTGATTTTTTTGCCTTTTTTTGGCGATAGTGGTACGGAACAAGAAGGAACAAGGAGTCCGACTCGCACTTGGCCGGTTTTTAAACATTACATTTCGGGGAGTGTGTGATAGAATAACATGATCTAATTCCGTCTAGCCCATTACATCATCGGACTACAAAACGTACGGCGATGCGCCATCAATATATGGTGGATAGCCCACCCATATGCACTAAACTTTTTGGGAATACTTTTATTATGCGTAAAGCTAAGGAGTCGACCACATCATCGTTTATATCAGGTGAAATAGTGGTCAAGCGCAAGACTATTTAAAAAAACCTGATACTTGGGATTGAAAAGCATCGTGAGGAAAACATGTCCTAAAAGCAAAAATTCGAAAACATATTGTAACATTTACAAATCCGCTTTGGGCCCGCGTTTTGGATTACGGCCCACTCTCTCTCTAAGTGAGGAGGTCTGTGTCCCACAAGTAGGAAATTATAGTATAATTTTTAACCCCCGCCGGAAAAAAGAGGGGTGTTATAAGTTTCACGTGTGTTGCTGTGTATCTGTGTGTCTATGTATCTGTGTATCTGTGTGTCTGTCTGTGGCATCATAGTACCTAAACGGATGAACCAATTTTGATTTAGTTTTTTTTGTTTGAAAGGTAATTTTGTCGAGAGTGTTCTTAGCTATGTTTGAATAAAATCGGTTCAGCCGTTCAAAAGTTATGGGCATTTTTCTGTTTGAATCGCGGTGTTTTCACAAGATAAATGTGTCGGGGGTTTTTAAATTTTGAAATTTTACTTGTGCTACGCTATGTTGAGGGGGTGATGTCTCAATTTAACTTCACCCAAGTTAGTACGGCGAGATTTTTACAGAATAACACTGCAGAATAGTTTTTGTTTAGATCTGATTTGACTCTATTCATTTATTATTTTAATACACTTCGCATTCAATTGCAAGAGCATTATAATCTATTACAAAAATTTCATGGCAGTATTCCAGTGGACTATCCGTTTGGACAGTCCACTAGAAAGCCCCATAAAACCAGAAGTGGACATTTACGCAGGTAGATGGACCGATTTAAATGAATGAATGAGTGATTAAAAGATGCGATACAATGCTTTCAGATTTTCAACTAACGACCAAAACCGAATATGGAAAATTCAGTGGAAATATGAACTTTTATGAAAATGTTCACGTTAGGAACTGTTAAAGGCATCGTTTTGCCAAACGACGTGGTGACGACGGCAAACGGAACTTTACAAAACGTGTTTTCGATGGCACGGTGCTTTAGCTTAGCTGAGTGCTACGAACGCTACGGTCGTAGCCCCGTAGCGCTTTCGTAGAAGCCTACGGATTCTTCATATTTTATAAGATTTTAACTTGCAATGAATGTATGTACGTAGGTATGTAAGTGTGTTCGGGTCAAATCTTGAAACTGATTTTTAAAGCAGCTATCGCCCACCGATTAAAAGCAAAATTTGCATACACGTTTAATTTGGATGACAAAGCATGGTTAACTAAGTGACGTCATTCTAAATCCAATATGGTGGACGGCCCAAGATGGCAGACTAGTTATTTTTTGTGGACTGCCATGATATGGGTATCAAATGAAAGGGTTTGCTGAGAAGAATACGAAAAAAGCTTGTTTAGAAAAAAAAGATTTTTTAATGATTCAATTATTTTCTATATTTCTCTTTTGTATTAGTCGGTGTTTATTATTTTGTGAAAAAACTAACTCAGAAACTTTGATATGTGAGGCATTAACAGTTTGGCTGCCAGAGAACGAGACACAATAGAAAATGTATTGTTTGTCAGGCATCTGGCAGTTAAGGTGTTAAGAGTACAAAATTATTCTATTCTACGTCATTCTTACTAATAATATAAACAATGTGAATTCTGTATATATATTTGGATGCTTGTTAGTCATTTGGCCCTATGGAAATTTGGATGAAATTTAGAACACGAGTAGACAATGGCATGGATTTGGACAGTTACATCATTATTATACATTTATTATAGTACGTCCTCATGAGACCAACCATGGGGTAACCACTGGCAATCGCTAGTCGATATGGAAATGAGATCCAAAAATGTGCTAACATATTTTTTCTGATTCTTGAAAATTACTAAAAGTGTAAACAAGTTTCTGACCTCGAATCGACCCAAGGCTAATAGCGGGTCAAGATGACATAGATAGACTTCTCATTAAAAATGTCGATCACGTACAGAGCTTGTTTGTTATAGTCTGAAGAACCTAATTGAATTGATTTTTCAATTACTCTATGTAAGGACGTTTAATTAAGCCTCTTAATTATAGAATCAGCATGCGTGACCTAGAAATAATGTGTGATAAAAAGTTATATTAAGTTATACTTAATTAAATTAACAAGTAAAATTTCACAATTTAAAAAACCCCCGACGCATTTATCTTGCGAAAACACCCCGATTCAAACAGTAAAATGCCCATAACTTTTGAACGGCTGAACCAATTTTATTCAAACATAGCTAAGAACACTCTCGACAAAATTACCTTTCAAACAAAAAAAACTAAATCGAAATCGGTTCATCCGTTTAGGCGCTATGATACCACAGACAGACACACAGATACACAGCAACACACGTGAAACTTATAACACCCCTTCTTTTTCCGGCGGGGGTTAAAACTATTACCCTTCTTCGACGTACGTACTTTTTTTCACAATTTCTGGTTCGTGATTTCCTGGCAGCCAATGTATTGACAAATATGACATCTACAGGTTATCTGTGAGCCAACAAAAATATTGAAAATATATTGTGTACACAATTGTTGGCTAGTCAATACATTTCTCTATTCACTACGACTTGACCTGGCGATTTTCAAATTCATCATAAAGTCAATTATCAGTTTGAGAAACACAGGCAAACTTCAGCCTAGATAAGGTCATATAGGGCACATTTTACTTTGACTTTAATGAGAAAAACCGTTTCAACATAAAAAACTAGTCAAACGTAGCTTAAGAAAGTGATCAATGGTTTGATACGCACTTTAAAATATTCAGAATAGAATTATGAAAGGCATTTTGCAAAGCAGAAAAGGTCACAGTACTATCTAAAACGATACCACTAATTATTTTTTGGTTTAAAGAAAAACAAACTCCAGTCAAAGTCAAGTACAAAATCCAGCTGTTTCAGAGATAAATCGAAAAAAATAGAATCAAACCAATGACATAAGTTTAAAACTTTACACATCTTAATTTCAAACTTAAAATCGAACAGAAAAGATTCAAAATGATAGTTGATCTATATAAAAAATATAACAATTTTCACGTATTTGGAATACTGCCATGTATATCTGTGACTGCACATGACGTCGCCTACCTCACGGTAACTTTAGCAATGGGGATCAGTAGGTCAACTTTACAAAAATTAAACAATGGGATAAAATACAACGTTGGTTAACTTCTGTGTTTTTTTACGAAAATTATTAATAAATAAAATAGTATAGACTAGATTAACTAACTTTTAAACTAACTGAAGCTATTTAAGCCATTTTGATTAAATAACAAGTCAGATAATCATTTTATTTAGCAAATCAGCTAAACGACGACGGGGTCGATGGGGCGACGGTTGGGCGAGTCCTTTGTCCAACAGCAGACGTCTTTCAGCATCTTTCAGTAATATGATCGACCGTATATTTTTCATACCTTCTTATACCAAAAAATTTAGTTGGTCCCATGTGAATGGCCGTAGAATTTGTAGAATAAGAAATAAAGACAAGACTTTTCAGAAAACTAGGTTTTAGGCTGTAAGTCTTCCAAGCGTATTAAAGAAATACAATAAAATACTACACTCCATATCTTCTGTCATTCCCCTGTCACACACCACAACTCGAGCACCCATTAACCAGTGTCAGACCATGGGCGAGGCATTCAATATTAACGGCCTTAAATCCTCCCAATTATCCACTACACTACAGCAGTCAGGCCGTTTGACCTCCGAATTAATGTTACGTCATAGGACCTCCCAATGGGTCACAGACTGTGGATGCAGTGATGTATTGGTAGATGGCAAAACGATTTATGTCTGAGGGTTAACATTCGACCTAATGTCTGGTGTTTAGATGATTATTAACGGGTTTGGTATTGGTTACTTGGTTTCTTGTAGGGTGTATGTGAAGGGAGATTATGTGAGTCTGACGAGTGCGTCGCGGTTGTTCGAAGTTAACCTAAGTCTTCGTTTATCCGAAGAAAGTTCCTTTAGGCGAACTATTTGACGACGTAATGTATCGCAAAGGTCTCAGAGCCGGACCACGCAGCCCGTTGCGTTACGTTGATGCAACGCAAATACGATGACGCATTACCGGCCACTCCATCGCTCGTCGCAGCGGCGACGCGCAGTTGCGGCCAGTGTTGTTAATTAGTTTACCCTAGTTTTTAATTGTTGTTATTGTATAAGTAAAATGTAAATTTCTTTATGAAAATAAAATAGCTTTAACCAGTATACAAAAATAGGTAAAAACCGAAATGAGCTTGCGTGTATCTCCTCCCTATCAACGTGCTAACGACTGAGCGTTGCCACTCCATCATCGCCGTGTTGCAATGAGTAAAGGTGTCCCACTTCGTCCCGGGGGCTGCAGTCAGTTGTGTGTGTTGCGTCGACGCAGCGCACCGTGTGCAGCCTTATTGTTATGTGTTGAAATAGATATATTAGAACAATTGCGTTGGATAATAATAAAATGAGACCTCTTTACAGGAGACCTGTATCCTAGCAGAAGGAACGGTATTAGTAAGTTGGTTATGCTCATGCTGTTATTTCTTTCTATTATATGTAGAAATAAACCTGAGACCGTCCCACCAAGGTTCATCTCTCAACAACTTCACACACCGGGAGATCGACATAAACAGAGAGATTTCTATGAAACGGATAATACTGTTCAAACTTCAATTTCCAATCACATTATTTACTTCACCAATTTCACTGTTAGACAGACTTAGATCAATGACGAGACAATGTGATCAATGGTCAAATAATCTAAACTAAACTAAAATCTACTCAGCACACATGTGGAGTCCCTTTTATTTCAATTCCACAAGGTCTAGGTCCGTTTAAATAAATAAGACCTTCAATAGACCTGCTCTCGTCCCAATGAGTCCAACGAAATGGAATTTGGTATGCAGCACGTGGATACGTGATTAATGTGGTTTGACCTCCAGTAGTAAGGATACTTCATATTAGGGTTCACTTCAGCCCTGCGTGAGGACAAGAGAAAATAAAATGTCAATTTTGGGGTAAAAGCCATTTTTTTGGGTTCCGTATCCAAAGTTTAAAAACGGGGCCCTATAACTCAGACTCCACTGCCCTTCTGTCTCTCTGTCTGTCTGTCACCAGGCTGTATCTCACTTACCGTATCGTGTCAGTAGAATAGTGCGGTGGGATTACCCAAAAAAAAAATTGACAGTTGAAATTTTCACAGATGATGTATTTCTGTTGCCGCTATATCAACTAATACTAAAAACAGAATACAATAAATATTTAAGTGGGGCTCCCATACAACAAACGTGAACGTCAAAAAAATTTACGTCTTTTTGCGGTAATGGTACGGAACCCTTCGTGCGCGAGTCCGACTCGCACTTGGCCGGTTTTCAAATGAAATATCGTTTGCATGTTGTAGCGTTACGTTTAGCTCCGGAGAGCTATACGTAAGCCACGTTAATAAAAATTAAGTTAAAAAGATAAAAAAAATTAAATAAGAGGATATAGCAGTATAAACTTTAGGCCGGCTTCAGACGTCGTGGGCAGCTAACCGTAGGTCGGGCAGGAAGTCGTGGAATGCCCGAGGTAGGCTGGTGAGCAGGCACCACGACGGACTTGCAGGCAATCGGGCAGGTAGGCAGGTCAGCAGACACCACGGGTAGGTGGTCAAGCCAGGAAATCAGTCAGGTAGGCAGTAGAGTAGATAGCAGGACGGATAAACAGGCAAACGGGTAAATACGTAGGCTCCGAGGTGTGTGGAGGCCGGCTATGGCTCAATACGCCAAACAGCGAGGCCTTTGATGTCACGAGATGGCCGTTGAGGGTAAGTCTCAGGAAATAATGCTCTCGGGAACCACACAAAATATATATATATTAACTGGTGCACTTCAAACAATAATAGTTTTTACATAAGCGGATAATTCACCGTTTTTAAGAGTTCAAGAGTAGAAAAATACACTTCGTATTCTAGTACACAGTATCCACCACTGTCCGCGTTCAGACCAGTTCCAAGACTAAAAAGAACTGAAGCCCGTTTTTCATTCGATCTCCATTTCTTCTAAATTTCAAATTCAAATCGCCAAAAAGACCAGAGAAATAAAAACGGCTTTACAAAGGCGGGTCAGTCTGCTCTGACCTTACAATAATGTACAACTAGCTTAAGGAAAGGTCTAGGTATTATAGTCCATGGTACCTATGGTATGTCTATGGTTTTAAGAAAATAAAATAGACAGACATATCATGTCAGATGAAAATGTCAGAGTATAAAAAATTCCATAATTTTGCAAATAAGCAATACAAATTAAGTTAAAGAAATAAAGAAACAATCAGAAATAACTAAAAATATGCTTTACAGGTAATAATACAAAGAATATATATAAAAATGAGTTACACAAATTGATGCGATATCAAAAGATGTGAAGATGGATTGTGGAGTGTTATGAAACGTAAGTAGATCTTGAATAAATACCACATTTCCCCGATGACCCCAGAAAAATTTTCAACTAGAAGAAAATTTTGAGGTTTAAATATAATCCTTGCTCTATCACACAACATCTTTCATACTTTCGTCAAACACTCTCATTCAATCACACGTTAGGGGATATAGTTCACATTCAATGACGTATACTCCACAAGGAAATATTTATTAAGATATAACGAAGGCTTATTTATTTTTAATAGGTGTCGTAACCCGCACCTGTTTGAAAACCCTTTAAGAAACTATTTAATTAAACAAGAGGAACTCAAAGAGGAGGAGGATTCAAGTCTATAAGAGGAGGAGGACTCAAGTCTATAAGAGGAGGAGGACTCAAGTCTATAAGAGGGAAGTCTCAAGTCTATAAGAGGGAACTCTCAAGTCTATAAGAGGGAACTGTCTATAAGAGGGAACTGTCTATAAGAGGGAACTCTTAAGTCTATAAGAGGGAACTTTCAAGTTTATAAGAGGGAACTAGGTTGAGAGGGAACTAGGTTTGGGAGGGAAGGATACAAGAGGGAAGGATACAAGAGGGAAGGATACAAGAGGGAAGGATACAAGAGGGAAGGATACAAGAGGGAAAAAAATATATTAAAGAAGACTCCACGCATTTGGCTTATTTTTAAAGAGTTACGGGACCGCTCTTTGCATATAAGGCTTTCCGAGTTATGCAAACCGCTCTAAAATAACACCTCATTCTTTAAGAATAAGATTCAAGGGATTTAAGAAGTTTAAGAAGAGTCCACGCATTTGGCTTATTTTTAAAGAGTTACGGGACCGCTCTTTGCACATAAGGCTTTCTGAGTTGTGCAGACCGCTCTAGAGAAAAAATAAACTAAGAGAAAACATAAATAGGGATAAAAATATTGCCTAATAGGTTAGTTGATTGTGAAGGAGTAAAAGTGCTAGCAAAAGATGATGATGACATGAGGGCCTGAATGAGAAACCAAAAGTAAGCTTATGTACTTGTGCAAGTATGTTTTTAGAATTTTGAGAAGGATGATGAAAGGTCGAGCCCACGTTAAAAAAAAGTGTAGTAAGTAAGTAGAGTGTGGGTGATGGGGTAAGTACATAAAATTGGGCGCAAAAACAACGTTGCGCCTAATTATTTAAAAGTTGGGCGCCAAACTGTAGCGTTACGTTTAGCTCCGGAGAGCTATACGTAAGCCACGTTAATAAAAATTAAGTTAAAAAGATAAAAAAAATTAAATAAGAGGATATAGCAGTATAAACTTTAGGCCGGCTTCAGACGTCGTGGGCAGCTAACCGTAGGTCGGGCAGGAAGTCGTGGAATGCCCGAGGTAGGCTGGTGAGCAGGCACCACGACGGACTTGCAGGCAATCGGGCAGGTAGGCAGGTCAGCAGACACCACGGGTAGGTGGTCAAGCCAGGAAATCAGTCAGGTAGGCAGTAGAGTAGATAGCAGGACGGATAAACAGGCAAACGGGTAAATACGTAGGCTCCGAGGTGTGTGGAGGCCGGCTATGGCTCAATACGCCAAACAGCGAGGCCTTTGATGTCACGAGATGGCCGTTGAGGGTAAGTCTCAGGAAATAATACTCTCGGGAACCACACAAAATATATATATATTAACTGGTGCACTTCAAACAATAATAGTTTTTACATAAGCGGATAATTCACCGTTTTTAAGAGTTCAAGAGTAGAAAAATACACTTCGTATTCTAGTACACAGTATCCACCACTGTCCGCGTTCAGACCAGTTCCAAGACTAAAAAGAACTGAAGCCCGTTTTTCATTCGATCTCCATTTCTTCTAAATTTCAAATTCAAATCGCCAAAAAGACCAGAGAAATAAAAACGGCTTTACAAAGGCGGGTCAGTCTGCTCTGACCTTACAATAATGTACAACTAGCTTAAGGAAAGGTCTAGGTATTATAGTCCATGGTACCTATGGTATGTCTATGGCTTTAAGAAAATAAAATAGACAGACATATCATGTCAGATGAAAATGTCAGAGTATAAAAAATTCCATAATTTTGCAAATAAGCAATACAAATTAAGTTAAAGAAATAAAGAAACAATCAGAAATAACTAAAAATATGCTTTACAGGTAATAATACAAAGAATATATATAAAAATGAGTTACACAAATTGATGCGATATCAAAAGATGTGAAGATGGATTGTGGAGTGTTATGAAACGTAAGTAGATCTTGAATAAATACCACAATGTACACTAAAAGAGTTGCTTATTTTAACTATTATTTCTATTGTAATCATGTATGTAAGATGCGAATTATTTCTTTGCTTCTATATATCTATTAGTTTGCATAGAATTCATAGAAGTGATATAGAGCTGTTAAACTTGAATATTTTATCGAACACAATCCTTTTTTTAGCCGGATGCTTTTTACAGAAATCCTTCCTTAAGAAGACTACTTCCGTTGTAAATTATAATAAGGAACTCTTGTGCATTTCATGCTTCTAGGTGTTTTGAGTTAGTGAAAGAATAAATGAGACTGTATTCAGACTGTTAATGCCTTAAAAGTTTAATGCCTAAAAGTAAGGCATAAAAGTTTAATGCCTTTCTTTGAACCTGCCAAAAGTAACCTTATTCTTCTGTGGTTAACATACCATTACGGCAAATAGACCCTTCACACTAAGCACGGCTGTAGTAGTCTCGAATAAAGGGTCCTTAACTGTGTGAGACTTGTATGGTTTGAGATAAAAGGGGGAACTATGCATATGTAGGTATAGATAACAAGGAAGGCAATAAATTACAAAATTGTTGGTATAGTATAAACCAGAAATTCGCTTTTACGGATTCAGGGAGCGTCCGTATTTGAAACCTAGCGGTCTTTAAGTCGAGAGTGAATACGCCATTTCTAAGCAGACGGGCTTCATTGTCGACCACACTATCGCTCCCATTAGATGAGATAGTGATCAAACGCAATCCCATCAATACTAACAAAAACACAGTTGATTTCAGTAGTAATCTTATTATTTATTTTTAACCCCGACGGAAAGAGAGGGGCGTTATAAGTTTGACGTCTGACTTTATCGAAAGTGTTCATAACCTATGTTTGATGAAAATCGGTTTAGCCGTTCTGAAATTATGTGCGTCTTACTGTTTGTATCGGGGTGTTTTCGCAAGATATCGTGTTATAATTACGTGTTCAATATTTTTTTGATCGAAGCCTTTCTACTTCTAGATAACTTATGTAGCATAAAATAATAATATGTCGGTAGTTTTTTTAAATTTTACATGTTTCATCAAATAATTCTAATGCGAATTTCGCCCTTTTTGCAACAGTTCTTGTGAACGGAGTTCCTATTTTCGAATTCAAAATAACGTTATATGTAAATTAGGAGTGAAAAATATCTACAGATGACTTTGTCGGTCTAGTCAAGTCTAGTGGAAACGGGACTGACTGCGGATATTAACATCTGAACTCTATTTCCAGGCAGGATAAAAAGTGTGGTTTTGTCTTTTTCAATTTCTATCGGTTCACTTTATTTAAATAGAAAACTGTGACAGAAGCTAATAGTAAAACGTTAACGATGCCAGGGTTCTGGTCTACTTAGCAATGTTTCAGAAGGTAAAAGTACCTACTCATGATCATGACCAATGGTTACAAACGAATTTAATGACACCCTGTGACAGGGTCCCTGTCTTTCTCAATTTAAATATTCAGCCAATAACACGTCTTCAAAAACACCTAAAAACTTTCATATCAACATAAAATATGTGTGTCTATACACAGAAAAATATGCGTATGTGTATCTAAATCTAAGCATCTATGAAACCGCGCGCACAAAAATACTTTCTTACCAAACGTCCCTAACATACCCAACTCAATATTAGGTATACTGGGAACCTATCACATGAGATAGCACAATAAAATCCAAGCGAACAGTAAAATTAATCAAGAAATCATAGTAAAATAAAAGAATAAATCAGCTGAAACTAGCAAACAAGACAAAACCATAAAAACATGGAGAAAAAACGACGAAATAACATGAATTGTTTTGATTTTCGTTTACATGTATTGAGAAACTGGTATTTATATGAGCGTCTATTATATGTGCCTAGTAAAGTCATGATATAGAAAAGTTAAGAAGTACCTTTTCTAATACACTTAAAAAAATTGACAGCGCAATATCCTACCAAGTTTCTCTATACACATGTAGCGGCACTAACGCTGCCACTTACGAACTAATGACATGACGTCACACAAATCCTGCATTGCGCAAGCGAAGTTTTCGGCTCGATTTAAACACATACAACAGTCCGGCAATTACCGTTGGGGTTGCCCGGACCAGACACCGTCTGGTCGGAGGATCCTCCCTTTTCTATGGAGGTTTGTGGGACTATACACCCTGTTCCGCATGCCTCCAAACACACTAGCCTAACATCACACCACCCATCATTCGCCCATGGCAACGATGTTAATAAAGACTGGTTGATTACTGTAGAATACTTATTTAAGCCCGAAATCCCCAGTTGGAACATAAGCACACGGATCGGCCAGCGCGTAGTAACTGGCGATCGTACCACACGCACATCTCTTGCACACTACAAACCGCTAACCGTTACATTGTCCCTACAGGGCCATGACTGAAAAATCCGGATTGAAGAAACCCAAGACAATCAACAACAATTAACATGGTTTCTCTAGTTCATTCAAAATAAAAATAAATACCCAAAATAAAAGGTGGCAAGGAGAGATTTGATACGGAAGGGCGAAAACCAGACGTTTGTGGCAACTTGGGAGAAGCCTCTGTACAGCAGGGGACTGCTGTACTGCTGGCTAATTGATTTATTTTTGTTTTATATTGTGTATTTGATTTTGCGATATTCTAAAACCAAGCACGGTTACTCTGGGAAAATGCTCGCTATGACTAGACTATTACAAAACCATTATAAAGAGTATTGCAAATTGTACAATCATTTTCCTTTAAAGTCCAAAGTTTGACGGCTGGCCTCACCGCACCGCTGTCACTAAATGTAAATGGATAATCGTCATCGGCTCAGATGCCAAAGAAGAAAAATAAAATATTTTCTTTCTTAAATCACCTACTTAGTGACAAAGTCGTAAAATCTGTAAACTGGAACGTGTATAGAACTACTTCACGTTATCCGCGAGCCCAATAACTTATCTGATAGACATTTTTATGTAAGGACCGAAAAGTATGGCGGTATGGCCCCATATAACTTGGCCAATGCAGCTAAGAAATGTGTGCGGGATATAATGTATTGTATTTTTAACCCCCGCCGACAAAAGAGGGGTGTTATAAGTATGACGTGTGTTGCTATGATACACTCTGTGTATCTGTGTGTCTGTCCGTGGCATCATAGCGCCTAAACGGATGAACCGATTTTAATTTTTTTTTTAAAGGTGATTTTATCGAGAGTGTTTTTAGCTATGTTTCAATAAAATCGGTTCAGTCGTTCAAAAGTTATGGGCGTTTTACTGTTTGAATCGGGGTGTTTTTGCAAGATAAATGTGTCGGGGGTTTTTTAAATTTTGAAATTTTACCTGTTTACAATGTTAAGGTAGGAAACGCTTTGAATAATATGTGTTGTATTATATTGTTGAAGACAGGACAGCTCAATACTGTTATCTAAACTTAAATGGGTTAGAGTCGTTTTTGTGGTTGCTGTAGTCTGTGTACGTAGTGTATCTTACTATAATTAATTAAAAGAAAAATACCATACCTATTTGTTTTTAATTTATGGTTATTTTGTATTTTTACATATTTAATTGTTCGTAATAAACACATAACAATAAATCATCATCATCATCATTTCAGCCGTGAGGCGTCCACTGCTGGACATAGGCCTCCCCCAAGTGTGGCCGCATTGACCGGTCCCGTGCGTCTTGCATCCAGCGGATCCCCGCAATCTTCACCAGGTCATCGGTCCACCTAGTGGGAGGCCTTCCACCGCAACGTCCACTTAAATTTGGCTATTTTCGGGATAAGTCGCAAACCTTGATTCTCTTGGTCTTCTTTCCTTGGTTCATTTCTGATTCGATCACGCAAGGAAACTCCGAGCATTGCCCTTTAAGTGACTTTAAGCCTTCTAATGAGGCCCGTTGTGAGTGACCGCATAACAACAAATACATTACCTTATATAAAAAGATTTCGTCTTATTCGCTTTGAAGATATATTATTATAAAAGCTCAAAAGTCCAACTCGCTTTCAAAATATATGAGCCATTTTACCGCCTCGAAAAACAATTTGCACCAAAATATTATTCGAACTATTTAACATATGCCGCCTTCCATTTCATCACAACATCTTCTTTCGTATCTTGTGACGAAATATCATTATCTGGCTGCCGATGAATACATAATGGGCGAAATTATACCCAAGGACGTCTGAAGGTCATGTAAAATTCATACTTAATATTAAAACTCTGCCTGTCTGTTATTTTTTCACGCTTAAACCGCTGAACCGATGTAGATGAAATTTGGAATGGAGTTAGTTTGAGACCGTGGGAAGAACAAAAAATGGTTTTAATCCCAGCAATCATCTTCAAGAGGGTGGAAAATGGTATGGAAGTTTGTATGATGGTTTGTTGCTCAAGTAAAGGAATTAATAAAAGCTCGTAGGAAAAGTAAGCTATTCGAAGTACCTACTAGTGCTACGCAGACGAAGTCGCGGGCAAAAGCTTGTAAGTATATAAGTACAATTACATGATTTTTATTTTTACATGAATTTGGCAATCACTCATGTTATTATTCTTTCATCCATCAAAACATATGAAATGGTTTTAATTAAAAACATAATGTTTTGTTTTGAACTCCATTTTTCATTTTTATTTAAAGTAGAATTGTATACTTCGGTTTACCTCATTCGATATAGCTTGATTGATTTGACAGTGTTTAAATAAAAAAAACAGTTATGTGGATACTAACTAAACAATTTAAAATTAATAAAATTTTAACAAAACGTTCTAAATAAAAAACAATTTTAATTTAATAATCTGTTTGAAGACATGTGACATCCACCAACCCGCACTGGGTCCACGCGATGGATTGACGCCCGTTCCCGCTCACAGAGAGGAGGCATGTGTCCCAGCAATGGCAACATTAAAAGGCTGATGATGATGAATCTGTATGAATAATCTGTCAGGTTGTGTGTGAAGACCTCTCTTTAGGTGGAGCAAAGACCTGTTCAGGGCTGCAGGAATCCGCTAGATACGAGACGCACAGGACCGATCTAGGTGGCGACACTTTGTAAAGGCCTATGTCCAGCAGTGAACGTCCTACGTCTGAAATGATGATGATGAATCTGTTATGCATGGTTTGCGTTTGACGTTTGACTATCTTACCGGAGCGTAAACGATGATGTATTCGACGATAAGACAGACTGGCCTAGTTTTTAAACTATGCATTCTGGGCTTAACAACCTCGATTAAATTATAGCTATATAATAAACGTTTTGTGCCTACCTATGCTTCGGATTTATAAAATGAATCAGAATTTTAATACATTTTGAGAAGAATAAGAGTTGGTTTAGGTGCAATACCAATTTTTTCTCAGTTTTCAAAATTTCATCTTTATTACATTTACCATTACAGAACTCCCCAATGCAATAAATATAATTTTTTTTTCCCTGTTGTGAAGTCCTCATTGGATGTCCGCCAGGGTCGCGGGAACACTCGATGCTTCCGCTAACCCCGGCTAGCGCCGGTTTGGGAGGCGACGGCGTCTCCAAGTCCGTCGTCCCTGGACCCATGTAGGGGGGCTGGAAGAGGGCGTTGACCACCCTCCGCCGACTCCCAGCGCGTCTGCTGCGGATCGGGTGAGTGGATGAAATCTCCCTCTCTCTTTCCGCAGACTTCCCTTTCCTTCTGCGAGACGACTGTTTTGACTACGGCCGGCAGTGACTCATTTCGATATGACTGTCACTGCTTACTTCAGAGATATCTCCCAAGTGGCACACACTGCAAGCGTATGCTGCGCCGTGTCTTCCCGGCAGTCGACGCAGTGACACTAAGCGTCTGGCTTCCTTTTTATGCGACACAAAGACTTTTCAAAGCAACCATGTCCCGAGAGCACCTGCGTCTCCCAAAACGACAGGGACTCGTGTCCCCTCCCAAGCTAGCGCTCGAGCACTGGCCGGACCGCCTCGATGGTGACGAGGTCGGTGGTAAGGCGTGAACGCCTGTCCCGCCATTCCGCCACCAGGAGCTCGCGGAGCTGAGACAAATATTGCTAATCCTAACCTTAGTTACCTTAACATAAATGAAAATAAAAATAGCCCTAATAAAATGTGGCAATCTCTAAGATTCTAATACCGATATAATCTCAGCCTATCTATCTTGACTATTAACAAGACCTTGGCTCCTAAGTTGTCATTTGAGCTATCAACTATTTGCCATACAATCGACCGCATTGATTAAATGTTTCCCAACCCAGGACAAGATTCGACAGGAAGATTCGACAAGATTCCCAGGAGAAAATTATGACCAAGTCAGGACATGTTGCCTTTACTTAATATCATTACCAATTTAACATGATGCAAACATGGAAAAAGGACGAGTATCTGGAAACTGTGTTTAGGCAATCGTCGGCAATCATCGGTAAATATTTGTATTGGAGCCTTCTTCATTCTTTGTCCTTTTAAAAGAAAACTTCTCCACTTCATTTGACTCGTGTCCATGACCACGGAAAGAAATTTAGTGTCAATCAAAACGTTTATTTATTTATTAATTAAAACGTTATGCACAAATACAAAGGTGGACTTAATGCCTCAGGCATTTTCTACCAGCCGACCTTAGGGTAAGTTTAATTTCGATAAATCCATACTATTAATATTAAAAATTCGAAATTAACTCTGTCTGCCTGTCTGTCTGTTATCTTTTCACGCCTAAACCACCGGGAAGATAGATGGTGCCCTGAGGAAGGATATGTACTACAAAATGTACCAAAACATAAAGTAGGATAGCGTAGGTAGGGTAGGTAGGTAGGATATGTAGGTATGTAGGGTAGAGTAGGGTTCAAAGGTTGGTAGGTAGGGTAGGTTATTAGGTAGGTATGGTAAGGTAGGTAGGTAGGGTTGGTAGGTAGGTATGGTAAAAAGATAGGTAGGTAAAAAGGATAGGGTAGGGTAGGTAGGTAGCTAGTTGACGGGAGCGAAGCCGAAGGGTTCAGATAGTAACAAGATATAAATGTCTAGAATATAGAAGTTAATCAATAAAGGACCACAAAAGAATAAAGACCTCACAAGACAGTTGAGACGCGAATATGCGACAACGATGCAACGAAACTTTTGCATAGAATTTTTCTATTGTTGTCGCGCTGCCCTTATTTGAGAACCTTATTTATTATCTACTTCCTAAATAAAAGCAGGAATGATTTTAATTAGTTTTAAGCAAATACAAATTCCCAAAATATGTGTACTGCAATAAATTGAGCATGCTCAAATGAACATAATAACAAACTATTAGCTTTACAAATATTAAGCCACAAAGTTGTAAATTGAAATGCGGAATATGAACAATTAATTACAAAATATTTACTTACATAGTCGGCGCGCCGCCGCTTACGTACTTTGTGATAGTAATAACGTCAATTTCTTAATCTGAACAGTCATAGAACCGCAAAATGACGTAATTTTATTGAGTTCATTCTTGTTAACATAAATGCGGTAACTATCTCGTTTAGTTTCTAATTTTTTCATTCAGAACTTGTGTTCATAAAATGCTAATTGATGTTCTAATTGCTATGAAACGTCAAATAGTAAAATAATGAATAATCCTTTTTCATTATCTCTTTTCCACGATTTTAAAGAGGATTATAGAAAATAAAAAGATCAGTGGTAAGTTATAAGAATTAAAAAGGCAGCAGCAGTATTCTATAATATTAGCTTAAATTAATTAGTTATACTGTGGCCATTTGTGACCATGTATCTATTTCTCATATAAAATATGTTGTGCTGCAATCTGCAATAAATATAATTTTATCTCTTTTGCACCGTGCTTGAATAAAATATTGTGCTTGGCTACTAAAAACATCATATTATATTCGCATTATTTTTAAATAAATGAAATCAAAATCACAAAATATATTGAGAACTTTGTGACATTAAGTCAGTTAAAAGCGTAGCTATTCTACGCTATAAAAATTAGTGTAATGTAAAATAATTATATTCGCATTATTTACAAAGCAAAACAACCAGAAAGACAAAATATATCGTAAATTTTGTGACACTAAATCAGTGAGAACCATACACAATTTATTTATTTACGTTAACATAACACGGCCAATGGCCAATTACATTACAAATGATTTCACAATATGTTTAAACTGTAGGGTACATTAGGATTCTCTGTGAACCGTAATTACAAACACGATCAGTTGACAAACAGTCCAGTTTGCATATAATCTATCTGCTAGAGTAAACAGGGTGACTTTTAATTCATGTATATGAACAACATCCTGAAAAGATTTCGGTTCGGTTGTATTTGTTCTTGTATTTGTTCTTTTCAGATTTCAGAGTTTATTCCATAAGTGTAAGTTTTATATGTGATACATGCGTGTTTTCATCTCCTGAAGGATTACTTTTTTACAACATATCTTGTTATGAGTCACGTAAATTTGACCATTTATTTTTCAGCGTATGTTGACCAAACTTGGATGATAGATCAACATACCATAGTCACAGCGGATCTTTGTGTCTCTGATGTTGGTTTTGCGAACTATTGCGCAAGAAACAGTTTGTCATCGAGTATACAGCATAGAGTAAGCGGGATAGGACGATGAGACAAACGTAAGCGAGTGAAAGAGGCAGTTATAAAATGCTATCTTGTACTTGGAAGTCGGTGTCTTTGGTGGGTACCATTTTTTGCGTTATGGACACCGACTTCCAAAAATAAAGTTATTTTTCACTTTGTAGTTTTGTTATTTGGAAGTCGGTAGTATTTTTTTGTAAAAAAGTTTTTTTATTTTTCACTTTTTAGTTGTACCTACCTAATAGGCAAGTAGTTACGTAAGGTGCCTATAATGCCAGAATAGATTACCCGAATATCATGAAACTGAACATAACCGGAGAAATGAGAGTGTACCAAGATGAGCTGTACAAATCTGCGTACCCCTTTAGAGCGTACTGGCGTGATGTTATGTTATGATATGGTATAAACAATGAACAAACATGCGATTGCAGCAATCCCGAGACATGTTCCGTTATTTATTGAAGAGTTCTGTTTTATATCTCCGAACTTCTTCATCAGATCTTCACCAAATTAAAACGGGACCAATTTCGGAATAAACTCTTTCAAACAAAAAAAAAATTCAAAATCGGTCCACAATTGACGGAGTTATCGGTGAAAACAAATAAAATAAAAAAATTAAAAAAAAAACTTACAAGAAGTCGAACATAGAACCTCCTCCTTTTTGGTAAGTCGGTTAATGAGAGATCTGCGTACCCCTTTAGAGCGTACTGGCGTGATGTTATGTTATGAAATGGTATAAACAATAAACAGACATGCGATTGCAGCAATCCCGAGAGTTTTGCCGTTATTTATTGAAGAGTTCTGTTGTATATCTCCGAAGTTCTTCATCAGACCTTCACCAAATTAAAATGGGACCAATTTCGAAACATACTTTTTCAAACAAAAAAATAATTTTCAAAATCGGTTTACAATTGACGGAGATATCAGTGAACATTCAAAAAAAAAAAAAAAAAAACAAACATGAAGTCGAACATAGAACCTCCTCCTTTTTGGTAAGTCGGTTAAAAACGTAACAAAGGTTGGTCTATGTTTTGTTTTTAGGACCGCTATTAGAAAAACATGACATATCTATGGTATATACACTGTCTCACATATGTGTTCTGAACTAACATCCCACATTTATTTATCTTGTATTTTCAGCCTGAATTTTCCAACTGCAAGGCAAAGGCCCCTTCATTCTTCTTCTTATTTCTCCTGGTTTTGGACAAGTGTAGTCTTAGTCCTATCTGCACGTATCATGTTCATCCCATCATCTGTGGTGTGGTCTGCCGCGATGTCACCGTAAGTTTTCCGGGACCCTCATTGTCGTAACTTGACATTATTCAAGGAATATAATACCTCTAAACGAGCAATTCTTGTATATATATAATCTGAATCTCGGCAACGGCTCCAAAGATTTTAATGAAATTTAGTATACAGAGGGTTTCGGGGGCGAAAAAATTGACCATCGAGTTTTATTTTTAGGAAACGTCGTTTTCTCTATTTCATCCAGCAGAGCTTGTACGCCCAGGTACTATCATTAAAATATTATGTCAAATCGATTGAAAACAGACGGGTTGGATATCAAAGATGCTATAAATATTGTATTAAAGTGACTTCTATTTATCTGAATTTGTAAGGCAACTGTGGCAACATGCCAGATTTTATAAAAAATATTACAAATATCAGATTGCCTTTTAACATTTCGTTCAAAATACCAGTAAATTCTGAAATGGCAATACCTACCACACATTTTTATCAATGTAATATTTTTTATATTTTGCCCGAATTTTAAATTCAGAGTTGGAAATAAATAAAATATGAAGTACGTAGGCTACACTCAGCTTGTTTTCATTCATAGGTTTGTTTACAGCAAATGTATACTTCGTTTTATTGCGCATACTTAGATAAATACATAGTCTGTATTTGGTAAAAAGATACTTGTTTATTTGTTGCTTTGAATAGCAATACTTATTTATTTATTTATTTAAAATAAGCACACCAACAGCACTGTCACTTACAATTCAATTAAAATAGCATCTAAAATCAGCATTTCAGTAACCATGCAAATAACAGGTATGCATGACATTGACACAATGAATATTGGAGACAAAGTAAAAAATAAAATAAAAAGTGTATCCAGTAGACTTATATCTAGAACACTACAAGTACAGTACAAATTAAGCTATATAGACGTACATTGTTCGCACTGTTTATATAGGGAACGTCTGTATGAAGCGAAACTCATAGAGAAAAGATCGATAGGGTAATCTGTCAAATTTGACCTTTCATTATATAGCCTTGCCATACGTGTTAGGGGGCAATTAAAGGTAGTATTTAAGGTAGATGTAGGCAATTGAAAAATGCAATGATGTCGCTTGCTACGTTGGCTAGTCCTAAAGCTTAAATAGTTAATCAATTGCGCATCTATGGAACCATTTATAATTTTGTGCAGCATAAGTAAGTCAGAATTGATCCGTCTTACTTTTAAGCTAATCATCATAAAGTGCCGTAACCTATCACTGTAATCAGGTATAGCTTTTCGGATCCCATTCTTAACACATAAATACCTAACAAAACGGGCCTGAACTGATTCAACATTATTAATATAACTTGAGTAATAGGGTGACCAAATAGTGGAACAATACTCCAAGTTGCTCCTCACCAGTGCGTTATAGAGTAGAATAATGCTACTATAATTACGGAAAGGTTTAGACATGCGGATTATAAAGCCAAGCATTCTTTTAGCCTTAGCAACTACAGTATCTACATGATCACGGAAGGACAGGGATGTATCAAAGAGTACACCAAGATCACGGATGACTGATACTCTGCTCAGTATGGATCCATCTATATTATAATCAAATTTAATGCAATTCACTTTATTCGTGAATGTAATAGTTTGGCATTTTCTAACATTGAGCGTCATTCTGTTGTTGAAACACCATTGTTGAAGGACATCAAGATCCTTTTGAAGCTTCATACAGTCACTCAAGTCATATATAGTTATACGATTATATACTTTAAATCAACAAAAATAATCAATAATAAGGTTGCCTGGAAGAGATCGCAGAGCGCGATAAGGCCGACTGTTGTATATTTGTTTTAATTTTAATGTTTATTTTTGTATTGTCTTATCTTGGTGTACAATAAAGTATATATAAATAAATAAAAATATCACAAACTGTTGTAAAAAATCCAGATTTGAAAACCTAGAATTTTCATTTAAAATGCCCAAACCAAGTCACTTAATAATAACAAAGCATATAATAATTGCATTCATAGATTTATAACATAATTATTAATTTTAATGTAATAACAGAACATTCATATTTAGCTTTTTATTCAACCTACATTGCCCCACAGCTGGGCAAAGGTCTCCCCCATAGCTTTCCACTCTTCCCTATTATTTGCCTCTAAGTCGTCACGCCATCGTTTCGTTGGCCTCCCCCGGCGACGACGCCCATCTTCCGGCTCCCACTGCGTGACGACTTTGGCCCATCTATCCTTATGCATTCATATTGCATAAGCATATTAAGCTTATTTAACAAAAAATATATTATAATTATCACATGAAATACAGTTAAAATGTTTAGAATTTCTTATTATTTTTTAATATTTACTTAATTTTTGTCGTTATTTAAAACAATCTATATTAATTTTAAATTTAATTAGTCAGTATAATTAAGATATATTATATTCTTTTCTTTGGTAAATGATTTGCGTAATGCATGTATAAATATAATAACTTAATATTTAACCAATTCGTGAAAAAACAAGTGAAAGAATATTTTTATAAAAACCCACCAAAGTTGAATACTTTCTCAATCTATTTTTAAAATTCATAAATCGAACTCGTTTTAGTAAGAAGCGTAGGAGTAACTTAATTAAAAGAAAAACACTTTAGACAGACAATCTTAAAAAGGCTCAAAAAACAAGTAAACATCGCCGAAAATGAGGCGTGGGGTAAGTGCAAAAACCTTGCCATCCTTTATGTTAATCCGTTAATGAAATAACATGCCGTATAATTTAATTTACCGTAATGAAAAGAGAATGAGCCCACAATAGAGATGGGAAAAGAAGAGATTTAAATTGCTTTCTGACATGATGTGCATGCATCTTGAATAAAAATCTGAAGTATGCGGTGTTGTGATGCAGGTATGCAAGCCTACGTACGTACCGTGATTTTTATGATATTTCTTGTGAAATGGATTGTCACAATAAAGCAATTTTTTATAAGTTTTAATCGTGATATTTAGTCCAGTCTAGCCAAGTGGTATTGTGTTACCCGGTTAATGGGTTACGGAGGTCATGTAAAATATTGGCACCCAACTAAATCGGGTAAGACTGGAATCTGACTCCAATAAAGTTGGGAGAAATATTGACTTGTAATAGTCAATCTTTAGATAGCATCGGAAAATACTGGCAAATTCGTGTTTTATGTTCCAGGGAAAAGTTTTATTACTATTGTTAATTAATTAGGAAATGCAACGCTTTGTAAAGATTCAGTGTTATTGCTCTCATTCTGGCGGTCTTCAATGAGAGTGCGTTCTTCCCCTACAATTTTGTTTTATTTTAGAACCTTCGTTTGCACATTGCTTTTTTATTACAAATAAGTAAAAGTAAAAACAAGCGAATGCCAGCAAGTGGTGATGGCAGATTGTCCGCTTAAAACGGTCCAGTGACCACGGTCCTCAGCAATGAGGCACCGATTGAAAAAAAATAAGAAAAGTAAAATTAAAAATGTTTTAAATTTTCGTATTATTTCCCTTGCACTAGTGCACTAAGACAGTCAATAAACGACGGTCAAGTACCCCTTTTATCTTGGCATCTGGATCAAAAATTAAATGACCTGACTGAATTTGGTAGAAGCCAGTGCTATCAAGTAAGTACCACTGGCTTTCAAGATCAGCCAGGTCGTGTTTGTGGGTACTTTAGCTAAAAGTGTGTACTTAACTAAGTTTTTAATAGGCACGTTTGTATTAAAGGTTTACTTGATGTAGCTCGCTTGCATAAAAACACCCAGTGTTTTATTACCTGCAAGTTACCTTCAACCTGCAGGTGATAAACAATTAATTTTCCTGACTGTAGCCTACATACGTTGAAGGGGTTTGTTTGGGCTTTTTATAAACAAAACGGATTGATTGATTGTGGAATTTAGCATATAAACTGGTTTTAGTAGGTGGCTTTGTTTTGAATTAATTTTAAAATACGGTATAAATTAAATTTTGCTTGTTCGAGAAACAATTACTGACTTATCATGTTGCGAAATGGTTCAGGAACCGATTACCTCACAAAGAAGGTATTGCTACTTTAACATATCCTAATTTTCATTGTGCGTATAGCTACGGACTGGAATTCCGTGCCGAAGTCTGTGTTTCCTGATACCTACCACCTCGGGGTCTTTAAACATAGCGAAAATTAAGTCGGTGTCTTTGGTGCCACTTTTTTACCCGACTGCTGAAGGAGGGTAATGTGTTTATCAGGCTATGTATGTATGTAGGTAAGTATTTATGTATGTTTGTTCCTATATGGCGTTCCAGAGACCAAACGCGTTGGCCGATTTTGATGATTCATACGTCAATCGATTCTTCTTAACCCTGCGAGTGTCATAGGCTACAATTAAAATTGGACAATAGAAAAATGGCAGATTTTGGATGCCGTATTGTGGGGGCCGAATTTTTTTTTTCTTTCAAACCCATCGTGTGGGGTATCAAAATAAAGGGTATTAAGAGGTGATTTCAAAAATATATAACACTTATATGTTTAAATGTATCTAATTCGAAAAAAAAAACTAACTAAAAAGTAATAAATAAAAAATCTTAATTCAAAAAATCAAAAAACCCGACTGCTTCAAAAGCAAACTAAAAAGTCGTAAACAAGGAAAAAATCATGCTGTGCAGGCGTAGGATACACCATTTTTGGTAAGCCAGCCCGCGAATACGTATCCTCCGACTGCACAGCATGATTTTTTCCTTGTTTACGACTTTTTAGTTCGCTTTTTTCTGCTTTGTAGTGTTTTGTTTTGGAAGTTGGTTGAATTTTTTGGTTAAACGTTTTTAAAGTTTCTATTTTTAATTTTGGTACCTTATATTACATTAAAAGGGACTATATAAGAAGTACCAGATTTTAAATAAAAAAGTACCATCAAAATCGGTTCATAATTGGCGGAGTAATCGAGTAATTCCCATACAAAAACATACAGTCGAATTGAGAACCTCTTCTTTTTTGAAGTCGGTTGAAAACAACATTTAATACAATGTAGAAATAAAGTACATCTACAAAGGCAAGCTAAACTCAAAGTTGAGTTCTCTTTCAGCACACCCTAGAGTAACTTTCTTTATGCCCTTTATATTACTCTTTTAAGGAAGAAGCCTTAAAAGAGTGTGCGAAATCTGTGAAGGATTGAATCTATTTTTAATGACTAACAGGTCTGAAAAACGATTGTTAAACACTAGCTTTTTCACGCGGGTTCGTTCACGAGGTCTTTCTCATATAAACCATACAGTTTCCCAGGAGAAAAAACAATGTGACATCCAGCAAAAGTGTAGACTTCTATGAATTAAAAGTACTTTCAGGTTCACCTACACATCATAAATTTTAAATTATAAAAACAAACAATTGTACCTCAGTTCAAATAATGTGGAAAAATGTAAACGGAAAACAGATGCAGGATAATATTGCCTCTTAAATTCCTGGATTGTAATCCTCCAATTACTTACTTCCCCAAACATTGCAGATAACGCAAACTTAGTGAACAAAATTGAAAATCCGGAACAAAAATGCAGAATAAAGCCGATACAGAATCGTTCTAAAGCCAACCCACATATAGTGAGGCTATGAGTAGTAGTAGGGACTCCCTTTTCCCCACATAGACTCCCAGTCGGTACGTTGTGCGTGGGGCAGTACGGGGCTACTGGCTAACATATCCAGCCTAGCTCCGTCCGACCATCCGGAGCGACCTCACTGTTTCGAGGTTTTCTTCGCGTTGAGATACCACGGCCGCGTATTCCTGGATTACGTAGGCGAGGCTAAACTGAAGCATATCATAAGTACAGACTGACCTGCTTGTAAAGTGAGGCGGATTGATTCAGGTAGTCTGTGATCTGAGATATCTTTGGAGTAAATCTTTGACCGAATGGTGCAGACTAAGGTTAGAAGAAAGAAACAAGGACTGTCCAAAAGCTAGTTTGGTTGATGATATCACGGCAAACACAAGAAGATCCAGTGCCGTAGCTGATGATTGAAATGTTTAATGATCTGATGAGTGACATTTCGATAGCACTTGTGATATTTAACAACGGAAATAGTAAAAAAATATGAGAATATGAAGCGATTTTGATTAGTCGCGTTGCTGATAGGATGACACATTGTCTAGATAGAGCTTCTGGATGAGGGACGTATGGATCCGGGAAATATGGCAGATGAAAAGAGAAAACTGTATCCGTATGTACTGTATGTGTGTGTGATTTCAGGCTGAAATAATAATGGATAGGATAGATGGACCCCCTTTACCGCACTTAGACTTCTATTTGGTCTGTTGTGCGTGCAGGCCTATGAGAGGGCATCCACCACGCTGGCTCAGTGTGTGTTATTGGATGCCACATGTATTCGAAATTTCGGTTATAAGAAATGCCGGTTTCCTTACGACGTTTTCCTTCACCAGTTTGAGAGCAGTGGTACTGAAATAATTTACACAAAGTAAATCGCCTTCCTAAGTTTGGACCCAATTTCAATCACTACTGCTAAAATGTCAATCAGTGTGATCACTAATCATTATAAAACTGACGCAAATGCGTTTGGGTAAGCCAAACGTTCTGTCTAACCTACCTAGCCTATCAATCTGTAACAATCTGTTGGCCTGTAGGCCAACAGATTGTTACATATATAGATTGATCACTAAGTGGCGGTCTTAAAGCGTTCATCTGACTCATATAATAATCGTGTTCTTACAGCCTTTGTTTCGAATTTGGAAGGCAGCACGAGCACTGTGCAATCACGACGCGTGATATGCGCGGCTGCGCCGCAGTTTACATTCGGATGGTTGCGTGACGCTTTTGTTCATTAATAAAGGATCTTAATACAAGAGCCATAAAGCATGAATTCCAAAGTCCCTGAGGAAAGAGTGGCGCATGAGAGAACCGCGAGCGCTGTCACGCCGAAAAAAATCCCACTCGTGTGAACAAGTCCTGACTGTTAATGCAACACTAGGTTCAGTTGCACCTTCCATTATCCCTAAAGTTATAAAGTTACTGGAGATAAAGTCGGAACACGATCAGTGTTAGTCAGTTAAATATAAGTTTTGAAGTTTTAACGATAAACAACTTTAAGCGGAGTCATTAAAAGTGAAAGTTTGTTAAATGAAGTGAGCTGAGCTTTTGGATTGTGAGATCAAGTTTTTGAAATTTTAATATGAATATTATTTTTATTAACATATATAGAATTGAATATTCTAAAAACAAAAACAAACCTATATACAAATACAAAAGGGAGACGGAAAAGACCTCATTGTCAATTTTAATTGGATATGTAGATGCATTTTGGGGTTCAATACAGTGCTTTTTGATGTTATTGGTAGCGTACTTGAAATTGTTATCTCTGGATGTTTTATATCGCAGCTAGCAAACGTCCTTAGCTAAATTTTCTGTCCATTCCAACTTCTTTTAAAAAATCATGTGCCCAAGTATACATTCGTTTTCAAAAATTAAGTTTTTACTATGCATGTATTGGGCACACTTAAAATCTTTCAATAAGCTAAATAATCTGATTTCAAGTCCAATCCAAAAGATGAGTTTTCAATTCAAGGATCCTCGATAAACAGAATCGTCTCAAATTGTAATAGCTAAGGTGTTGGGTCGCCAATACAAATTTAAATAATATTTATCATGTGAAAACTTATAGGTTGATCGATTCGATTCAAGATGAAATATACAGGGTGCATTTTTGAGACATTTTAGATCCTCTTTAATTTCTAACGAAATCTATAAGGAAAGTTGTTTAGGATTTGTGGCTTTTCTAGAGATTAAACCTGAGTTGAAAAACGATATTGCTCAAAAAAAGTGCTCATTTTCTTGTCGAATGTATTTTCTTTATAAGATCTATGAATGCATTTAGCAATTACTCAAAAAGTTAAGGATAGCCTCGTTAAAACATTTTCCTGTTACTACAACGGTTAATGTAACTTTACTGCCACGTCTCCAAATCCACCTGTATCTATAAGTACCCATACATACGTAGACTCAACAACGACCCATTTGAATAGGCTTTTGTAATGCAAATGTAGCTAAAATATGTTGTATGAAAAGGAAACCCTGTAAGGGTCTATTAAATTTTATTTGTCGCGGGGCGGGGCCTAGTCCCTTTTGAGAGAGCTTGAGAAATCGCTCGGTTAGCTACTTGTATCAATATTTTTCGTAGTTCAATATACTTGTGGTAGATACAGAGCAAGGTTGATGTTGCTATGCTTGTCTAAGGCTGGACTCACATATTCTGAATTCCTCTCTGAATTCAGAGTCGGAATTCATAATTTGAATATCGGCAAGCTGCCTCACACTTTGGTATAAATCAGTAGAGTCGTGCCTAAGATAAAGTAGTTTACTTACTATGATGTCTTGAACATTGGTAGTTTACAGGTTTTTAATCATCATTATCATCAACCAAAGACTGATCATTTCTCGTGCTCACCACGTTGGCCCAGCCTCAACCAGGTTTTTCTACCCGCTATGGCAACAATTTCGTTTATCCATCTCGCCGCTGCAGTATCTACATAGCTGCAGTATCATAACGCACTATTCTCTGATTTATTAAAAAATCTCCATGAAACTCACACCTGTAACGGAGGATAAGAGAACCTTGAGAGTAAATAATTATCACCTTGCAAGCTTTTGAAAACTAAATTAGAGTTGGTTTCTAGTTTAATTCTTGATAATGCCTTTTTAATTGTGTTGTTCTTGCAGTACACATTTCCCCTAAACAATTTGTCTTATTGACCATAAAACTATTTCTAATCTTAGTTGCCAAAACTATAGTTTTCATCTCTTAACTATAAATGATTTTTATGCCTTTCCTGAATAAAATATAGCTATAACCACATTATCGTTAAAAACAGATTTTATACATTAAGTGCAGTCATCGTTAAAAACAATTATGTTGGTACCCATAAAAAAGTATTTTATGAGCATTTAATTATCAGAACTCAGCGAAGAGGGTATCAAAACTACTTCAATAGCAACTGTAGTTACGAATTATCCACAATTTGCAACTAAAGTTGTTTCATTTTAGTATGTGAGCCTACAGGTTATAAAAAAAAAAAAAAAAAAAATCTCTTCGTAGAAACTCAAATTTTAAAATGGTTTTGCATGTTAACTCAGGACGACTTCATGTCTTAATTGCCGTTTTTGAAATAAAGAATGTCAATAAATGTAAGCGAGTCAGTGGCCGTTATTACCATGCCAAAACGCTATACCCAAGATCATCCAATATTAATCTTGTAACATTGTCCTGTTTCCTCATTTACATAACATAGGACTTAGTACCAACAATCTACATAGAAGCTGACAAACACAATATCGAAGTAATCAACATGTTGGAATGCTCTAACCAGTACTAATTCAACTATAAGTGGAATACGACCGATAACTTAGTAACTGAACGTTGTCGGTGCAGTTTCTGTGTTATGTTTATAATAAAGAGGATGGTTTTGTAATACGTTTTTAGGTTATTTAAATCTTACTGTAAGCAATATTTTCAACTGCTGGTCCGTCACTAATCTGGTTATACCTGTTTTTATTCGATTGCGATTGTCTTCTGAGTTTTAGGAATAGAAACGGATTCACCAAATGATTTATCTTGTATCGTTTTACATCATATATTGCGTATGATTTTATAGAATTAGGGCGTTTACGCACTACATCCGATCCGTGTCCGTGATTTGAGTTCCGAGTTCAAAATGTTCTGAACTATGACGTATAGAGTTCGGATGTAGTACGTAAGCTTCTCTACAAGAAGTACTACGGCTATTTCAGAATCGAAATTTCACTGACACGGATCGGATGTAGTGCGTAACGGCCCTTAGCACAAAGTTTTTTTTTATTGGTAAGAAGTAAAATAAGGTTGGCGCTAGAGCGTTACAGCCGAAAGACGCCTATAATATAAAATTCTATTACCACCAATGTGGCTATGAAAAGTAAGCAGAAACAAGTCTGTTACCTTGCTTTCACGACTAACCATTGCGTCCTATCACACCCACACAATATACTTACAAAGAAAATCACAGCATACTCTCCCTTATTCCCAACCGCTAATTGATACCAAGAGCGCCACCAGCGCGCCGTTAAAACTAATCGACGGCCATGGCTACCGAAGAAAATCACGCGCGCCTTTGTAAAATTAAAAATGTTAGTTGTTACGCCGCTTGAAATGGATGCATTTCATTTTATTAGTACGTTTGCGGAATGTTGGCTCGGTTAAGCGGGACAGATTGTTTACAGATTTAAGTTAAGAAGTACCACAGATTTATTTATTTATTTATTTATTTCATAACAATTGCTTGCTGTACTAACAGTTTGCACCAAAGCGTACAGCAAGCCAAAGACATAAACACTTATAAACTAAAGAACTTTACACAAACATCTAACATAGCTTTATCCTTATACATAAATATATCGACGTCAGGTTCCTGAGCAATTAGGGTGTTAAGCAGATTAAGTGCCTGGGTTGTAGGAGAATATCGCGCCGTCAGGGTACGCGAGGGAGGAGCCGAGAACAGGCATCGCGGAGCACAGGCGCGCGACACCCGGACTCGGTCTGGAGCAAACAGTGAACAGCGAGCCAACGTGGACGAGTCGTCGATCCTATTGTTCAGCATAAAGAAGTAGTGCATCAACAGCGCACACTTACGTCGCAGTTCCAGCGTGTTGATGCCTACCATTCCCGCGACAAACAGAGACGGATATAAATAGGGATAGTACCCATACAACTTTTTGTACAAGTATCGAGCAAATTTGCGTTGAACCCGTTCTATCATTAACTTATAAAAACTTTAAAGATAAAGGAGTTGCAAATGTGTATTAATTAACAGTTTCCTTCTTTAAAAAGCATATTTACCTACAGCGAATTTTATGGTGTGTACGACGTATTGTATAGTGCTAGTAATGGGCCCGTGGCAAATAATAATAGCCGCACCAGGCGATCTTGATGGCTTGTACAATCATTCCGTGGGTGGATGGTCACACATTACATACCTACCAAGAATGTTCCATGCCTTGACCTAGCTGATATTTGTGAATCATTGGCATGTTGTACAGGTGGGCAGAAGACCGAACGAAGATGAAACCTGACAACCGGTTTTGCAACGAGCGTCCTGGTTTTCTAGCACGACCTGAATATACTTTCTTAGATCTGAAATTTTGCTAGACTGCCGATACTTGACATACTTTCATTCCTAGATGCAACTATAGCGTGTTAATTAGTCCCATGTAATCTCAGTTAGCCATTTCCAGTCAATAATTCAGTGTTATACTCAAATAATGTATGTATGAGAGTAATAGTGTATGTATGTGTGTGTGTGTATGTTTTTAGTATTAAGTTTCTTTTTCTTGTTTATTATGGTGTACAATAAAGTGTATATAAATAAATAAATAATGTTATTATTGAAGTGCTTTTATAGAATAATAAAATGGAAGATAGATATAGCATATGATAATACCTTATTGTACAACAAGGTCTTCCTTGGTAGGTAAGTGATTAATTAGTCTTACAGCTGAAGGGAAAAAGACTGTAATAATGCAATCGAGTTTGCGTAACTAAAGCCCGATTATATACTACATAAGCAAATCCACTGAAATACAAAAGCTATCTAGAAGACTAATCAGACCATCCCATTTATGCTGGCGGACTAAGCGCACATGAATGGTGTGATAAAGAGCTGGTCATGTCAATGAACACAATAGGAAGCCAATCATCTCGCACAACGTTATACAGGCTGCTTTATTGAACTACAGCAAGGAGGTTAGTGGCAGTAGGTCCAGCTTGTTGTAGAAGTTTTATGGTTGGTATACTGTAAAATATGTTTATTTTTTATTAGGCTGTGTTGGTAAGACAAAGCTGGCATGCGAACTTACTTGGAAATCTTTCTGCGGAGTCCACGCTCTCCTCGGGATAGAAGGTCTGTCCAGGGTGCACTTTGATACACACAAAAGGATATACGTATGGTTTATACGAGCGACGCGCGCGCCATACCGTCACAAGGGTCGTGCCACGATAGATGACACCCAAAATCGCGCCACACTCTACTACCAACACACGAGAAAAAATTGCAATGCTAATCTGAGTGTGGACACGTTCAAAAATTACACCTATTATTTTGGCATGATTAGAAATTACAAATAACTTTGGTTTTGGAATACCTATAAATATATATATATATACACCTTAAAAGAATGTAAATCTTTTAACACTTAACTCTACGATTGAACTGATACTAAACTTGAAATCTTAACACATACTACATATCTTACGTTAAACTATGCTTAGAAACTAAATTACGCTTCGGGAACAATTACTCTAAAGGTAGTTTACATACTTTGACAACAGCCTGTTTGAAAAGGCTCTTGCCCGATTGCAAAGTCACAACTCGCACTTTGCCATCTAAACCTGGATGGAGTGCATATACACGAGCGAGTCTCCATTGGAGAGGAGGTAGATTGTCATCCACTATGACAACAATGTCACCCACACAGATGGGAGAACCGCGATCAGTGTACCATTTGCTACGTTGTTGAATTTCGTGTAAATATTCGCAACTCCAACGTTTCCAAAAGTGTTGGACACATTGTTGTATCCAACGCCACCGAAGAAGTCTCCCTGGATTCGTTTCTGTCAGGGGGACGTCAGGTATAGCAGTCAAGGGACCTCCTATAAGAAAGTGCGCGGGAGTTAATGGAAGCGGATCTGACGCATCCGCGCTCAAGATGCATAAAGGTCGCGAATTAAGAATCGCCTCAATTTGGCACAATAAAGTGTGCATCTCGTCATATGTTTGCACTTGGGTACCTACAACGCGGTGAAAACAATGTTTGAAACTACGTACTGCAGCTTCAAACAGGCCACCAAAATGGGAAGCATATGGTGGCTGAAAATGCCATGTAATACCTTCCTTCAAGGTTTGCGAATTCAAGGCGCTCTGCACAGCGTCGTTCTTAAGGAAAGAGTACAACTCCTTCAGGTAGTTGTTGCAGCCTACAAAGTTCCGTCCTCCGTCTGTAAAAATATCTCTCACCAATCCCCTGCGGGATGTGAAGCGTCGTAAAGCCGCTAAGAAAGCCGGTGTCGAAAGCTCACTTACGATTTCTAAATGCGTGCTTTTTACACTTAAACACACAAAGACGGCCACATAGCATTTAACTATTTTAGCATTTCGAACCTTATTAGCACGCACGTAGAATGGTCCCGCGAAGTCGATTGCTGTTTTTAAAAACGGACGCTCAGGACGTATCCGCGTGGGCGGAAGGGGTGCCATTGCCGGTTGTAGACGTACGGGACGTGCACGGAAACAACGAACACATCGAAAAACTTGTTTACGAATTGCATCACGATTAGATAATATCCAATACCTTTGTAATAGTAGGTATTGTACCGATTGGGTACCCGCATGAAGATGCGTAATGTGCGCATCGTCAATGATTAAATTCGTTAAAGTGTGTTTTTTAGGTAAAATCAATTGATGTTTAGACTCGTATGACAACAAAGATTTGTGAAGACGTCCTTATCAATAAAGGGATTCAGACGTCTCAATTGATGCGAGAGCGCTTTTCCCTGCGTGATATTTTTGAAATCCTCTTGAAAAACTTGTTGTTGTACTAAATAGATTAGTCGTTTTAGGGCAAAGTTATATTCGTGGACTGTAACACAACTTGGATAAGAAGTGTTCTTTTCTTTATTAACCCGTGATTTTAGGATTTTGAAAAACCGAAATATATAGGATGTGACACGTATCAATTTACCTAAGGTCGAAAATCTATTAATTATTTCAACCTCCTCGACCAGCGTAACTGGTGCTGACGCGACTGGCAAATCGCGTTTTTCTTCACATGTACTTGATATTATTTTTTTCACAGGCCACGCGGTGGGTTCCTCACGAAGCCACTGTGCACCGAAAAACCATAACTCATTATGCAATAATGCAGACGGCATAATGCCCCTAGAGGGAGCATCTGCTGGATTACTCGAGGACGGTACGTGTCTCCATTTACAATCCGGAACTCGAGAAAGAATCTCACTCGTACGATTCGAGACAAATGTTTTCCACTCATATGGTGGGGATCGAAGCCACGCCAACACAACAGACGAGTCTGACCAAGCGCACACCTCCTCAATGTCAAAGTGGCCACGATAGGTATTTAATACCTTCTCAAGAAGTTAAGACAGCATCACCGCTCCCAAGAGCTCAATGCGCGGTATTGACAAGCACGGGGAGATTGGTGCGACTCGCGATTTCGCTAGCAGGAGAAACGATTTGATTAGGTGAGTCCAAAAGCCGCGCATATACGCATGCTGAATACGCGCGTGAACTTCCATCACTGAACCCGTAAATGGATATGCTATCCTTACACGAAAAAACAAAACGTGGTATTGAGATTTGTTATAAAAGTGGTAATTCTTGAATGAACGCACGCCATGCGATTACAATGCTGTCACATGGAGTATCGTCCCACTGGACACCCGATATCCATAATAACTGCATAAGATGCTTCGCGAACACTGTAACGGGCGATAGCCAGCCCATTGGATCATAGATCTTGGCGATCTGCGAAAGAATGGTTCTCTTCGTTATTTTATCAGCCGAGCACTGAACACTAAACGTAAACTGGTCACACGGAGGGTTCCACTGAAGCCCCAGGACTTTCGTTTGATTGTCCTTTTCCATGGAAGCGAAAGAAACCTCTTCATGCCGCTCACCATGAACAACCGGCGCCTGCACGGCAGCTACGACCGCAAGCGAGTTACTATGCCATTTACGAAGCTCGAAGCCGGCTGATTTACAAATTCCTATCAATTCCTTTTGCAATGCGAGGGCTTGTGACTCATCATCTGCACCGGAGACTACGTCATCAACAAACACTTGGTCTAACAACACCTTAGATGCAAGCGGGAAATGTGATTGTTCGTCATAAGCCAACTGCTTAATGACGCGAAGCGCTAAATAGGGGGATGCATTTACCCCGAAGGTAACAGTATTCAGACGAAACTCACGAATAGGCTCAGAGCTCGACGTGCGCCACAGAATACGCTGTAAGTCCCTATCTGATTCATGCACTAAAATGTTTCTATAAATTTGTTTTATGTCGGCCGTAAGCGCGACACGATGAACACGAAACTTTAACAGGATATCAATAATATCCTGATGTAGCTTAGGACCAGTCAGAAGAATATCGTTCAAGCTGGTCGCGTTAGAGCTCGCAGAATTTGCATCAAAGACTACTCTCGTTCTAGTCGTTTGAGACGATTCTTTTACCACGCAGTGGTGAGGTATGACAAAATGATTACCCAACTCAGGAGGGTCGGAAACCGGCTCCATATGATTCAACTCCAAATATTCACGTAAACACGAATGATATTCCTCCTTAAGACTCGGGTTCCGTTCTAAACGTTGCTCTAATTTGAGGAACCGAGAGTGGGCAATTTCCTTTGAGTCACCTAGTGGCTTGGCATCAGGCTTACGAGGTAAGGCTACCGAATACCGGCCAGTGACGTCACGACGATGTGAGTTCTCAAAAATAGATTCGCAAAGACGTTCCTCGGGAGAAAGTACCTTCACTTCGGGTACGGATTCCAACTCCCAAAATTTTTTCAAGTTGTCGTCATCGGAGAATGAGCTAAAACAAGCTTGAACTGCGCCGGGAGCCGGGGAAGGGAACGCTAGTTTTCCCATTAATAAATAACCGAAAATGCTATTTATTGCAATTGGTGTACCAGGTGGACCAGTAATCACGTCACTCAATAAAATTTGAGACATCACTTCTACACCTAAAATACAATCTACTCGTTCTGGAATGTGAAAAAGATCATCCGCCAAATTCAAATTTTCGATGTGTGACCATCCTGTATAAGGCAAACGTATCGATGGCAATTGCGGAATAAGTTTTGGTAAAACTAAAGCATCCATTGAAATAAACTTCTCACGCTTATCTCTTGGTGCGATACAACATGACACCATTCCTCGTGAACGAATTGGTTTTGTATCACCAATCCCGTAAACAGGTACATTAGCATACCGTCTACTCAAACCTAATCTCTGTACACACTCCTCAGAGAAAAAAATTGCCATCGATCCGGAATCAATCATACACCTAACGGTGCCTCGTTTCTCATTGTCTACAAATACATCGATAAGCGCGGTTGACAGCAATACCGTATGCGCGCGATCATATGGCGCAGTGGATGACGAACACTGAATAGGAGTCGAGGAGCCGGGTGACGTCACGCCATGTTGAATGTGCGCGGACGCAGCGCCCTCTTCCGCCAATGCGGGAACCGAGACTTTTGACTCCGTCGCCCGACGCATAGTATCTTCCGTAGGAAAATGAATTAGCGTGTGATGTTTTTTCTGGCACGATCGACACACGAAAGTCGACTTACATTGAGACACATTATGACCCATACCCAAACAATTGAAACACACATTTTTATTTTTAATCAATGAATACCTCTCGTTAGGTATAAGACTTAAGAATTTGGGGCACTTCGATAGTGTATGGTTATCCCCGCAAATCACACAACTTTTGTCTTTGTTTGCATTTTGATCATCAGAACGAAGCTGGCTCTTATCAGTCGTAGCAACAAAGGAACGCTTCACATTACTCGGAGGCGTATTAATGCGGGTAGTCGGACTACCCTCACTCGCATTTTTTTTGTCATCGAAAGCGATTATTTCGTTTGCCGCCAGTTCTCGTTCTAAAAACTCAATTAACTCGCTAACTTTAGGTATAACCGACGGTTTCGGTAACGATAACTCGAACCTTTTACGTATGGAAATAGGGATTTTACGAAGTAAAATATGCAATAACAAAAAACTCCATTCTTTGATCGGAAATCGCATTACCTCGAGTGCTCGTATGTTTTCGTGATACGTATTTAACAAGTTACGCAAATGTATGTTAGATTTATCATTACACTGGTCAATATTAAGAATGTTATCTAAATGCTTTGAAGCTATCACTCGTTTGTTCTCGTAACGGGCAATTAATATGTCTAATGCAGTGGAATAATTTCCGTCAGTGATAGAAATCGACTTAATCAAATTATACGGTTCATTTTTCAATGTAAGCAAAAGGTATCTGAATTTCTCCGATTCTGTGTAGGCATCATTGCGGTGCACTACCGATTCAAACAGGTCGTAGTAAGGTGTCCATTCCGTTGGTTCACCGAAAAACTGTGGTAACGGAAGGGTAGGTAATTTATTTATGCAACTATTGCCATGATTGGGAACAATAGAAACTCAGCTCTTGCGCCGGCACTCCTCCTGAACCTCCTTCAAATCATCTAAATGACTAACAATTGCATAATAACTATCATTGAATTGGTTTCGGAAGCGTAATTGTTCCTCGCGATCAAATGTTTGTGTTTTCAACAACGACCTTTCAATTTTAGTTTGCAATTTGAGGAATTTTCTCTGAATTGTTTGAATATCTTTAGCTCGCACTCGAAATTGTTGCTCATCAATTTCGTAAAACTCTAAAATACGTTTGACCTCATCGAGAATTATTTCTCTTTCGAATAAATCTTGTTCCGCCATTTTGCGTAACACGAATGGCTCAAAAAACAAGTTAACAACACTGAAATATTGCCGGGACGCGTAACGTCGCTACGACAATACCACAAATATGTACCAAAACTATACTTTTAACAAGAAATATACCCTAAACAGTGCCAACAGGTGAATTTAAGAACGTGAACGCAACACAGAAAAACAATGGCTCCGGCTCGAACGGATCAAAATTTATGTTGGTTAGACAAAGCTGGCATGCGAACTTACTTGGGAAATCTTTCTGCGGAGTCCACGCTCTCCTCGGGATAGAAGGTCTGTCCAGGGTGCACTTTGATACACACAAAAGGATATACGTATGGTTTATACGACCGACACGCGCGCCATACCGTCACAAGGGTCGTTCCACGATAGATGACACCCAAAATCGCGCCACACTCTACTACCAACATACGAGAAAAAATTGCAATGCTAATCTGAGTGTGGACACGTTCTAAAATTACACCTATTATTTTGGCATGATTAGAAATTACAAATAACATTGGTTTTGGCACGAAACAGGCTGTGTCAACCTAGTCGGACAGCAAACATCTAAATCAGTGTAACGTTACTAATGCGGTACGCAAATCTTCTCTATATGCGAAGGAGTTTTGTATAATATACCACGCAGGCCCAGTGTGGGATGATGGATGTCACCATATCTTCGACACCAAAATGATTGGATAAGCAAGAGTCTTCAACTAGCTGGTTCCTATATGAGTATATAAAAAATAGTACGGTATTTAAGTACTCAATGATTAGCAGATTGAAATAGATGCTTGGGTTAGTAGGAGTTAAGTAGTTCTGAACTGCGCCGAGGCTGTCAGTAGTCAGAACAGACAATTTCTCATTACATTCGAACGATTCTGGCGGTCGTATATTTATTTATTTATTTATTATATACTTTATTGTACACCACAAAAAACATACAGGACACAATAACAAGTGTACAATGGGCGGTCTTATCGCACTAGGCAATCTCTTACAGACAGCCTTTGGATGGACTGAGCAACAGGAGAAGAATTTAGGGCTGTCAGTGTACAAATTAACATAAATAATACACTACTTAGACATAATAACATAAAATACAAACATATAATATACAAAATATACTAATATATATCAAATATAACAGAGAAAGGAGAAGAATGAAAAATTATAGTGAAAGATAAAGCTCCTTCACCATTTTCTTAAACGTTGGCAGTGTTTGAGCACGTCTTATTGCAATAGGTAATGCATTCCATAACCGAGCTGCTTGAATCGTGAAAGATTTGTCAAAGAAGGAAGTGGAATGCATACGAATACTTAATTTTAGATTTTCCGATGATCTCAAGGACCTAGAATGGATGTCACAGAGGAACTGAAAGCGTTCTTTTAGATAAAAAGGAGTAAAAGGATTGAATAGCACATTATAAAGCATAGAAAGTATGTGGTCATTCCGGCGAAGGCGAATAGGAAGCCAAATATGACTTTGACGCATCTTGGCAAGGTGTAGCGCTTAACAGATGAAGGGCCCGATGGAACGTTTATTTCATGACTCATTAGAATGGCAAATTGAAGTTGGTCAACTGCTTTATCAATACTATTTATAGAATTATAAGTAGTAGATGTTAATGAGATATTTTTATCCAAGTAAGACCTGTACTCAACCCAATTTGCTTCAGAATATCTATATTGTTTAAAACTATGTCGGGTAAAGTCACCACCCACTGAAAAAAACACTGGAAGGTGATTGGATGATAATGCTGACAGAGTGCGAAGTTCAGACACAGACGTGACATTTTGGCTGAGAAGTAAATCCGGTGTAGAAGGAGTATGTGCGTGATTGTAATGTACCAATTTTGGAGATGAAGGTCCATACATTTGATAATCATGGAGTACCATGATCAAACAGTACCGTACCGCGGGAGTTGTTTTGATCACATCGCCAGTACTCATGTTTGGCGTTTAGGTCACCCATGATTAACACTTTTGTCCCTAAATCGAATAATATATCCAAATCACTGGAAGCCAAAGGAAGATTTGGTGAATTATAAGCGGACACGATAATTATATTGCTCTCAGGTGACGTTAAGCGGATTCCTACACATTCAAGGTTATACATGGGAGGAATAAATATTGACGTATTAGGAATATCATTCTTTACTAAGATAGCGACCCCCTGACCAGTACCATTCGATCCCTTATCACTTCGGTAACAAATGTATCCAGGCGTATCTAACGTACAGTTTTCACTCAGTCTTGTTTCACATATTGAGATAATGTCGACACAATATTCGCTGGTTAAATTTAATAATTCAGAAAGTTTAGAACTCTAGGTGGCATTGGTTGTTCCGTTATCAGAGCGATTGACAACTTTTCTTTCGAAAATATTGAATTTGAAAATGAATAATGATCCACAAGAATTCACAACAAAATATGGGACCACCATTGACGTGGTATTTTCCAGATATTTTGAAGATAAAGTCGAGCCATCTATCGATGAATAGCAGAACTTTTAATGACTTTTTGAAATATCATGCTTGTCTCTTTAGTTCAGCAACTCGCCTCTAGGTGGCAATGGTTGTTTCGTTATCAGAGCGGTTGTCTACTTTTCTTTCGAAATATTGAATTTGAAAATGAATAATGATCCACAAGAAAACAAATATGGGACCACCATTGACGCGGTATTTTCCAGACATTTAGAAGATATCAAGTCTCAAACTTATAATTCTTATTTCAGTTACCATAAACCTATAGTTTCAATGATAAATATTCCTGAATAACCTTCATATATTGTAAGATAATAAAAATATTTTGAACAATATTAACTTCTCATTTACCTAATAAAAGAAAAAAAAATGTTTTCTTATCGGTCACCACGCTCAAAAAGTGTAACTTGAATTAATATAACAGAAAAAAAAACAAAGGAAAAAAATACTGCATAAATAAAATAAATAAATAAGTCATTATAATTGCATAAGTTGATATAAAAATGCTATGCAATAGCTTTTCATTATATACTTTATTGTACACCACATAATAAAAAAACATACAGAACAAACATTTTTAAAAACAAAGTGTACAATGGGCGGTTTTATCGCACAGGGCAATCTCTTACAGACAACCTTTGGATGGACTGAACGATAGGAGAAGAATTTTGGGCTGTCAGTGTACAATAGATCATGAAAAAAACTGTTTAAGAAACTGAGAATACTTACATTGACTGGTATTTATATTGAAGAAATATGTAAATTTACAAAATCTCACCCGGAGATGTTTGAAAAACTGGGAGATAAATGTAAATTCAGGACTAGATATCCTAATAGATTAATTACTCCTAGAATGAAAACGGAGCTATATAGGCGAAGTTGCTATCCTATGTGTATTGAGATCTACAATAAGATTCCTAACGAAATTAAAGAACTTCCAATGGTCCGCTTCAGAAGGGCTTTGCGCAGGTGGTTAATAGAGAATTCCTTCTATACTTTAAAAGAATTCCTTCAATTTAAATTTAAATGACCTAATTGTATACTTACAAAATATTTGCATGTCATTATGCTATGATTAAATATGTTAAGCTACTATTATACTACCATTGTAAGATCTTTTGTAACCATATTTATCTGCAAATAAATCTTTGACTTTGACTTTGAAAAATATTACTTACTTATACATAATAACATAAAATACATACATACTACATATCTAATATACTAATAAATATCGAATAAATTATATGACAGATAAAGGAAAAGACTAAAAAATTATAGTGAAAGGTAATGCTCCTTTACCATCGACTAAGTACAGGCGCAACGCCTTCTGCATACGAAGTGTCCGATGTGTCGAAGTGTGTGAGCTTTCAATAGTTTACCATCACACCTGGATATCGATTTATTTGGCACCAGCGCACATAAAATTAGAAAGATTTTAAACAAGGAGTATTTTGGTGACAACCATAAATAGCTTTTCTGATTCTGATTTTGAGGTTGCACGACTTGACTTACCTAAATAATAATGACATAATAATAAAATGTCTCGACACGCCTAATATGTTTACATATTTACCTTGCCTTACTGTTTGTTTAGTCAATTCGCTGTAACTGGTCAACGCAAATAACGCGTAATTATGTAGATATTTACATATGGAAGCTTGTAATTAGCAAATTTCCTTACTTACGCATGATATTCAAGATTGATATTAGTCTGTAAGCTTTCTTAAAATTAAATACATATATATCTTTACATGCGCTACAGACCTTGGTGTCCGTAAGTCACGTCCTAGGCGACCACTAAAAATCAGCGCCGTGCTTTGGGCGGCACGGCACAAGATTATGCTGGGTGGAAGCCTTCTTGCCACAACCACGACTTGCATTTGCTTTTATTTATACTCGCATATTTTCATTTTCTAACGTATATTAAGAACTACTAACAATATTGTTAAGTCTTTAGTTTGCTTAATCCACTACGACTGTTCTTGTTCTTGTAATGTAATATTTGTGTGTCATTTTGTGGCAATTAAGTATATTTTTTTAGCTTAAAAAAAAAAATTAAAGCGTACCCAAGCGTAATTTCTACCTAAATATTGATTAGATTGAATTGAATAATAAGATACATGTTAACTAAAACACATATCTAAATAGCTTAAAGTTCAGAAACGGATTAGATAAGTACAGCAGAAGTTACTTCATTTTTTCGTTGTCCTGTAAAATTGGCCACATCTAAGTTACGCGTTTTTGTCTGTAGTTAGTTACGCGGTATTGCAGTAACAGCGACGATATACGAAATTAATCAACATGACAGCATATTATTGACCATACGAATTTCCCTTAGAAAAATCACGTACAGAACATAACCATAACGTCTTGCAAAAATACCATAAATCGTACCTAAGATAATAGTTTAAACAACCCAACATGCAGCCCTTTATATTATTATTTATCAAGCGTTATCTTCAAAACAGGTAGGCAGATATACAGGCGAGATTTCTAATGTTCGTACAAACTATTGATAAGTGACCAAATCCCGAAATCTGGGGGTGTAACGGTGCCTCGGAGACGTTTTGTGTTACAGTTAATGATAACGCATTCAACGCTTATTTGTTTGGGATAACAAGGTGATAAGTGGAACGGTCTGTTAATGTTGCCTATTTTGTTAGTTTACCTTTAATTTTTCCTGGATCATTGTATTTGGCATGTGGATTGTGTTTCACGAAATACTGTATTAATGACAACAAAACAGTATGTTCTCAATGACAGACTAGGCAATATTATCTTGTAATTGTTTTGCACATCCTATATAATATGATGTAGTATCAAAATCTCAAATATAATTTAAACTAAGACTATGAAATTAAATTTATAAAACTATGCTGTCGTTCGTTTATTGTAAAAATAAAACTAAAAGTAGGGAAAGAATCGATTTTTTTGTCTAGCCATTATGTCCCACTTCTGGGCAAAGGCCTCCCAGACTTTAATTTGCCCGCACCGTATCGAAGCAGCCCTCACCGTAGTACCGCAAAGTACCTATCAAAATTAGCTCTCCAACTCTTTCTGGGCCAGCCTTGATAACGTTTTCCATCTTTATTTATTTATTTAACCATTAATGTACACACACATATACAGAAAAGAAGAAAAAGGAAATGAAAATAGGTACAAAGGTATGCGTATTTCTAACAAAATCTCTATCAGCATACCTGTGAGAGGAGAGTAGAAAAAAAATGATATGTAGACGCCGTGTGTAGAGGTTTAGTAAACAATTCACTATAACGTAGAATAAATTAATACATATATACTCTCATATACATGCATATTAATAAAATAATCATTATAATACTAATACTAAATAATATAAAAATAAATAATGAAATATAATTATATGCAACTAAGACGGATTGGAAAGATAATGTTCTTTCACTCTTTTTTTTAAACTGCAAGAGTTTGGCAGTTCCTTATGTCCAGAATTTTATAACCGCACCGCGTGCATAGAAAAGAAACAAGACTAAAAGTCATTAGTGTGGGTAGGGGTTTCAAGGTGTTGCTTAAGATGCGACCTGCAAAGTGCATCGGAAGGACGGGAGTAGGAGAAGCGTTCGCGGATTAAGCATTAGCTTGCCTTTCAGACACAGATTTACATATTTTTTTTACATAGAAACGTTATACTTATCATAAACACTATTTTAATAACGTTTAAAAAGCTATTTTTATTAGAATAAAGTTGTGATAATATTTGACGGACAGTCGCGCAAATACCTACCTACGAAACTTCCAACACAAGTTGCGCGGCGCGGCGCGGCGACCTGTCTCAACAAAACGATGGATGTTTGAGACCACAGAGACATGCAGATAGCTCGCGCCGCAGTATACCTTCGCTTTTGAATTTAAGTGGTGAAACTGATTAACGCTTCGACTTGCCAACTGATAACGCCCTAACATATATATCGGGTTATTTACTTTTTAAATGTAGCAAGAAGCATGGCTGTCCTGACTTTGTTGCTGAATTACAGAACATTCCCGATTTAAATGAATCTACGAATACATTGTTTATCCATTTTAAAGCATTCAACAAAACATCGTCTTTTTACGGAAAGTTAAAAGTGCCAACAGATGCGTTTCATAATTATGTAAGAGAACTTGAGACTATTTTTATTCATAATTTTGAAAAAAAAAATGAAACAAAGGCCGGGTAGTACTCTTTAAGAAATTTTAAATGACATACATTTTGATTCTCCCTGCCCTTGTTTTCCAAAACAATATCTCATAAAACTTTTTATTAGATTCAGGATTTTTTCTACACTAAAATTTAACAACCGAGAATTTAGAAAGGGTAAGAAATTTATAAAAAATTATATAAAAATAAAACACATGTAATTTTAAAGATTTTATTATTTTACCTACACATTGACGTCTATAATTATGTTTTATCTAGATGTATTGCACAATCAGCACCAATTTATAAAAAATATATTTTATAAACGATACAATTTTAAACTGCCACTTAAAAGTCAGAACATATTCACAGTTCTCAATAACATAGACACAAAAAGTTGTTTTTTTTTTATAATCAATAGGCTCGCGTTTGACCACTATCTCACCTGATGGTAAGTGATGATGTGGTCGACGGTGGAGCACGCTTGCCTAGAAATAACCTATTCACTCTTGACATAAAGACCCCTAGAATTTTATCGAAGAGGCAGCCCTGCGATTGCTGTGGGATCGCGCGGTGCGAAGCAATCACAACTGTACGCTTGAGCATTTAGGCACATTTTAGCATGCAGTGTTTGCTGACGCAACGGAGTAGGCTATTATAGCAATAGGTATTGGACATTTTTTACTGAGTGAAGGATCTGTTACGTAGTAACTATTAAGTCATCTGTGCCACGGGTGGCAGTTAGTAATTTATAGTTACTTGCTGAAAACGAATTATTTTAACGAGGTTTTAATAATAATTAAATAAGCAATTGTTTTTAACCTTCATGTTTTATATGTTAGAAATTAAGTCAGGTTAAAATAGTATCGCGTAGCCCCAATAATTTTTACCCGACTGCTGAAGGAGGGTAATGTGTTTATCAGTCTATGTATGTTCCTATATGGCGTTCCAGAGGCCAAACGCGTTGGCCGATTTTGATGATTCATACGTCAATCAATGCGTCTTAACCCTGCGAGTGTCATAGGCTACATTAAAATTGGATAATAGAAAAATGGCGGATTTTGGGTGCCATATTGTGGGGGCCCAAATTATTTTATTCTTCCAAACCCGTCGTGTGGGATATCAAAATATAGGGTTTTAAGAGGTGATTTCAAAAGTATATAACACTTATATGTTTAAATGCATCTAATTCGAAAAAAACTGGCTAAAAGTTATAAATAAAAAAACTTAATTAAAAAAATCAAAAAACCCGACTGCTTCAAAAGCGAACTAAAAAGTCGTAAACAAGGAACAAGGAAAAAATCATGCTGTGCAGGCGGAGGATACACCTGATTTCGGTCAGCCAGCCCGCGAATATGTATCCTCCGACTGCACAGCATGATTTTTTCCTTGTTCCTTGTTTACGACTTTTTAGTTCGCTTTTGAAGCAGTCGGGTTTTTTGATTTTTTGAATTAATTCAAAATTAACAACTTGGTTCATTGACACTAGTGCAGTATGACTGACGACCACCGGCGAAGATAGCCGACTGTCGTTCGCGTAAAATATGTCGGATTATAATATCGTTCATTAGTGAGCGGAATGCTACTCTTACTTAAGACACATTCCTCACCGGGTCGAAAAGGAATCACTCTCAGTTTTCGTATCTTTACCGAATTTGTAAAGAATCACTCGGTCGATAAAGAATCTTTACCGTAACGATTCAGTCAGGAACTTGAGGCTTCGAGGTTTAATAAGCCGCCTATTGTATGTTTGTTTTGTTTGAAGATTTCTTTTTGTATTTTATTTTTCTTGGTATACAATAAAGTATATATTATATATTGTACGATTACATCGCACATTTATTTAGCACGCTAGCATAAGCATTTTTACTTAATTTAAATCGACATTCATATTATTATTGTTGAGTACACTTTCGACCGTTCTATTGTAAACAAGTACAAATCAATAAATATTTTATCAAGAAGTCAGCAAGAATAGTTTTCTTCCATCTCAACTTAGCACATGTATTAGCAACCAAGTGCTCGTACATTTTGGTCCTTCGAGCATTCCTATGTGTTGGTGATTTGTGTTCTCTCGTGTGGCTGCGAATCGGTTCCGTTGGCCTCCCACAAGCGGGAATCCCTAACGCGAATTGAGAAGGCGCATAAGGTCGCACGGAAGAATATCAGAGCACCTACACAGACCAAGTGACAGTGGGCTAGCAGTCCAAGATCAACAACAGCATCAAGGCAAACATCAAGTAAGCATTTAAGCATCAAGGCTTCATACAAGACAAGACAAACACATCAAGCAAAAGCTATATAGCAAACCAAAACAGATCGATCTACAGCAAGTTTCAAGAAAGTTGACGGCGAAAGAACTCCACAATCAGCAGGGAAAATCAACCGATTCATTTGAATTTCCTATTTTTCAAGTATCAAGTTGGAAGAACTATTTCACAAGCAGCAAGTTGCCATCAATGGCATGCGACAACTTTAGTCAAATTTCAAGAAAGATGGTCAAGATCGCAAAACTTTAGAATATATCAAGAAGAGAACTGAGACTCTGAACAGCTATTGGAACGAGTTTCAGAAAAAACATGAAAAATTGTGCATGTACGAAGATAAAACCCAAGAATATTTTATCGGAAACCACTATGAAGAAACTAAGGCGTTCTACATAGAAGTTAGAGACTCGATTCAGAGAGCAAGTCTGATCACGCCCACCCTGTTTGGACGTCAGCAGCCAGGTGCCTCAACCGCAGAGGGCAGAACTACTCCGGTGAGTCCAATGCCAGCTCCGGAGTATACAAATCGAGGAACTGATAGCAAGTTAGATGAAAGGTTGCGGTAAACAAGCTAGCAACTTCAAAGCCTTTTCTCCCTTCGTGACTAACATTGATCTGTCAACCATAGAAGAAAAATGGGAGTTTGAAGACATTTTGAAAACTCTAGAAACCCGTTGGAATGCGGTTGATGGTCTCCACTGGAAAATGGACAGCGAATTTGATGAGGTAGACGAAAATTACGAGACTTCATACACGCAGCATGAGCAGATGTACTTCAATATTAAGAAACAAATAAATCGTAGATTATTCTCTGCATCCCATCGAGAAAAGTCTACGCCGCAGCTGGATATTCCTATATTCAACGGAAATTACCAGAATTGGGTATCATTCAAGGACTTGTTCACGGAAGCAATTCACGGTAACCCATTTTTATCTGCTGCACAGAAAATGCAGTTCCTGAAGAGCAAGATTAAAGGTACACCAGAACGCCTAATACAACATCTTCCGATCAGCGCGGACCATTACATCGCTAGCTGGGATATATTAAACCACCGTTATAACAACAAGAAACTTATCTTTACTACCCATATTAACACCTTGTTGAATATCCCAGCTACGCAACAAGCGACATCGAATCACATCAAACGTATTCATGATGTAACAACCGAGTGCCTTAATGGTATCAAGAATTTAGGTGTCAACATTGACACCTGGGATCCAATGGTAGTACATCTGCTCACTCAAAAAATGGATTCCGAAACATTGAACGAATATTTCACTTTACTCAAACAGCCAAGAGAACTGCCATCCCTGAAGGAATTTTTAGAATTTCTGGAGAACAAGTTCACTACCATGGAGTCAGCACGTCGTAAACAAGATGCGATACAAAAATCTACAAGTCCTCCTTCAAATTCAGGGAACTATAGATCAAATCAGGGAAAACAATATTACGTCAGCAACAAGGCTACGTCAAAGAAGACCCCTTCTGTCTCCTGCCCAATCGGTAAAGATCATCATGGCATATATTATTGTAATCAATTCAAAGAAATGGCACCAGGCCTCAAGAGAAAAACTATAAGTCGACTCAACTTTTGTCCAAATTGCCTGTTCAATCACAATGAAAAAAAATCCACGTCCAGCAAACGTTGCCGGCAATGCAACGGACAACATAATACGGTGTTACATGACGCCTATGCAAATGCAAACACGACGTCATCGAACGTTTCCGGCCACGTGCCCCCCGAGCACGAATCAAGCCCCGGAGCTCATGTTGCACAGCAAAAACTTGCTTCGACAGTTCTTTTAGCAACTGCAATTATCAAGGTGACAGGAGCTGATGAAATAAAAAGAACGATGCGAGCCCTCATTGACCAAGGATCCCAAGTTTCCTTGATCACCGAAAACGCAGCGCAAGAGCTAAGGTTGCCACGACAGAACTGCAAGGGAGTTATTACTGGCGTTGGTATAAATGACAAGACATGCAAAGGAATGTTGAGTATCAACTGTACATCATTGGACGACAACTACAAGTTCAGCACTAATGTTCTTATAATGAACAACATAACAAGAAACCTGCCGAATTCAACATTTTCTAAACCATCATGGGTATTTTTGGAAGAAATTGACTTAGCCGACCCTCAGTTCTACGTCAGCAACCCAGTTGACATATTATTGGGTGCGGATATATATGCTAAGATCATCATGAACAAGATTCACAGAGAAGATTCAGGTAGCTTCATTGCGCAACAAACACGCATTGGGTGGATTTTGTTCGGCGGGGTCCAAAGTCTTCAATGCAACCTAGTCCTGAATAACATACAAGACATTCAACAATTTTGGGAGATCGAAGATATTCCTGAACATGATCAAATATCATTTGAAGACAATGAATGCATTCAATTTTACAAGTCGACCACGACAAGGTTGGAAGACGAAAGATATCAAGTGAGACTGCCACTAAAGTCAACTTTCAACAAGGATATTGGGGCATCTAAACACAAGGCAGTCGCTCAGCTGTATCAGATAGAAGGAAAGCTCGCAAAAAACAAATGTATTGCAAAACAATACAAAACATTTATTGATGAATATTTATCTCTCGGTCACATGAAACCGGCGCACAGCAACAAGAAACCAGAGTATTTTCTACCGCATCACTGCGTAATACGTAGCGAGTCAACAACTACGTCACTCCGCGTAGTATTCAATGCATCATCAAAAACTTCTACTGGGACGAGCTTAAACGATTGTATGCATACGGGACCCAATCTGCAAAAGGATCTTATGACACTTATACTGAAGTGGAGACAACATCGCATAGCCTTTATCGCGGACATTGAAAAAATGTTTCGCCAAATTTGGGCACATGAAGACGACCAAAACCTCCAAAAAATCGTTTGGCGAGATTCTTCTGATCAATACGTACAAGAGTATAAACTGACTACGGTCACCTACGGCACCAAGGCTGCGCCATTCTTGGCAATGATGACCCTAAGGCAATTAGCGGATGACGAGAGATCAAATTACCCATATGCAGCTAAAATCGTTGAAGAATGTTTTTACATGGACGATTTGTTACACGGTTCAGACTCTGTAGCATCAGCAAAACAATTACAGCAAGATTTGATGGCAATCCTCAAGACAGGTAGTTTCAATTTACGAAAATGGAGGTCCAATTATCAGGAATTACAAGACAGCACCAGCAAAGGCTGCGACCAGGAGCGTTACGACTTCAAACAAGCTGAATCGACAAAAACATTGGGCCTTCACTGGAATCCACAACGAGACATTTTCACATTTCAATCCAGGATTGAAACCAGTACCAGTACGCAACTCACGAAGCGGAAGTTACTGTCTGAAATATCCAAACTCTTTGATCCCCTCGGTTGGCTCACTCCAGTTTCTACCAAGATGAAAATACTGTTTGACATCTGGAAAGAGAAGAATTTGAATTGGGATGACAAGATTCCCGAACAAATTAACCGAGAATGGACAAAAATTAAACATGACGTAGAAAACATAAATCAATGTCAAATACCTCGATGGATAGGTACGGAATCAGCCGGAAACAATATCGAGTTACACGGATTTTGCGATGCATCGCAGAAGGCGTATGAATGTGTCGTGTATTGCAAAATTACAAGTCAAGGTGAAACCAAAATAACTTTAATGGTGGCGAAATCAAGATTGGTTCCATGCAACAAGAATATCTCTTTGCCCAAATTGGAATTAAGTGGAGCTCATCTGCTATCTAAACTAATGGTCAAAGTGAAGGAAAGTTTGATCGGTCATGACATCAAAGTTTATGGGTGGACCGATTCTATGGCGGTTCTGGGATGGATACAAGGCTATCCCAATCGCTGGAAAGTTTTTGTTGCCAACAGGGAGCGACAAATAACAAAGGAGATGCCATCTCAATGTTGGCGATATGTGAAGTCAGCGGAGAATCCTGCAGACTACGCGAGCCGTGGATCAACAAGTCTGAAACTAAAGGAAGACAGTCTGTGGTGGAATGGACCCACCTGGCTACCTCACTGTACGCCGGAAGTCCAAGCAAGACGCCAATCTTATTTCACAGATGAAGAATCACTTGACAAGCAAGTAAATATTGTGACACAAGAAAAGTCACAAGTAAACAGCGCTATCAAAATACTTCTTAACAGACTGAGCTCATTTACAATGATTCTGCACGTACTAGCACGTTTACGGCGCCTGGTTATTAGAAAACCAGAAAACACACCAAAACCCTATATTATCTTAGCGGAGCTACGTAAGGCCAAGGTCTTATTAATCAAAGAAGTTCAGTGTGTGGAATTCCAGCAAGAAATACATGACCTGAAGAAGAAAAACAAAGTGTCCACGTCAAGCAAGATCGTAAATTTGAGTCCGTTCCTAGATGAAGAGGGAATACTGCGTGTGGGTGGGAGGCTGCATCATGCTGCGATCAATCCTGAACTCAAACATCCTGTAATTTTACCTCATCAACATCGTCTGACGGAACTAATAATGGAACACCAGCAAGCCCAAGCATCCTCAACAAGGAGGTCAACGAAAAGCAAGTTCAACTTAACAACCATGGTCACTACTATGGTCATGTTATTTCTCACATTCATTACAAGTGCAGAATGTAACATGAAGATAGCACCATTTCAAACAAGTCAAAGCTTGTATTTTGACAAAGTATCTGACATGATGCTTATCAGAGACGATTGGAATATTGTGGTTTACTACAACATGGAAACGTACTGGCAATCAACTGCAAGGTTCAATGAATACATCCAATCGCTCAAACAAACATGTGACATCATTCAAGATCAAGTTCACTGTGACGTAATCATACAGCAGCTACGTCATGCGTTCTCAGAACTCGAGCACTACAACCAAGTTTTGCAAAGTCAGCATTCCGGCACGCGACCCGGGACACTGCGTCAGCGCCGAGGCCTTATCAATGGCGTGGGATACATCGCTAACAGCCTATTCGGAGTGCCCGACGAAAGTTTCGCAGAAAAATATCGTAAGGACATTTCTCTCATTCGAGAAAACGAAAGGCATATAGTTTCTCTCTGGAATAATCAGACTTCACTCATGGAAGCAGAAAACAACCATCTTAAACGCACAGAGCATGATATGAACCAGAAACTTAAAATGATAAACCGTCATATGAATAAGTTACACGCAGCAGTGGACCAATTGAAAAACAAAATTGAAGCTAACAGCATCATTAATGACGTCAACATGGGAGCTATAATAGCAAGCAATATGATGTATAATTTAAAGAGTATTCAGAATACGTTATTAGACACCGTTACTGACATATACAATGGTCGTTTCAACTTACATTTGATTACACCCGAACAACTCATGAACGAGTTAAGCACGATTTCTAGCAAGTTGCCCAAGGACGTCTCCCTGCCAATTGACAACATACACTCTGACCTTCGGAAGATATATGGTCTACTGGAAATAAAAACAAGACTTCTGGAAAACATTATCATCTTTGAGATCAAACTACCTCTCATCAGTCGAGATTCATACGAAATCCTCAAGATCATTCCGATCCCCAAGACAGTGGGCCAAAGTGACCTGATCAGCATTAACTCAGTATCTGAGTTCATATCTATCAACATGAAGAAAGATACATATATTAACATATCGGAAGAAGACTTGAGATCATGTCCAACCGTTTCGGGAGTTTATTACTGCCACATCCTACGACCCATATACCAAATTAAAGGAGACAAGAATTTCTGTGAAACGGAAAATTTGGAATGCAAAACAACATCATCATCAGATAAATTGCAAGAAACATACACATTGAACAGATATTTTCACTTTTGCTGCGATAAGTGTCACGTTCGAACAATATGCGGCGATCAAATAACCGCACATCAGCTGGCACAAGCCGGACTATTCAATATAGGCCAAGGATGCATCGTCAAAACAAACAACTTTACCCTGTATTCACACAAGCCTCACATAAGTGAATTAAGGACGAACGCAGATATTTATGCACCAGTGATTTCCCCTATCAATTACATCATCAACATACCTAAACTAGTTTTGGACAGCAAAACTCAAGATTTAGAACAAGAAATCAGCGATGTAGACAAAAGGATACAGTCTATGAAAGCGCCAGATGTGATGTTACCTGATGATCTATCTTATCATGATATTCATCACTACGCTGTGATCTACACTCTAGTTGGTATATTGGGCATCGCTGCAATGGTCATTATAGCTCGCCGTACGCGATGTCGATGGCGAGTTCCATTGTCACCACCACCGTCCGTTGCTGAGGAATCAAGAACAGGGCCTGCCGCGCCGCGCCGTGGGAGCAACAGCGATACAAGGGAAACAAGTGGACACCAACTCAACTTCAAATCAACTGTGAGGAATAATGATAGTATTGAAATACATAGCTTCATTGGGGAATAAAGTGGAAATTGTGCAAAATTTAAAATTTTTAGGAATACAAATTGATGAGCTCTTATGCTGGAAACAAGAACTGGAAGCAATCACAAATACTCTGAGCAGTGCATGCTATGCCTTAAGAAGTTTAAGGGACGAACTAACCATTGCTCAGTTACGAAATGTTTATTTTGCCTTAGTTGAGTCCAAGCTGAGGTACAGTATTAAACTATGGGGGAACAGTTATAAATACAATATAAATGCAGCCTTTGTTATGCAAAAAAGGGCCCTCAGAACTATTCTTCGCATAGAGCAAACTGAATCTTGTAGAGAGCATTTTGTGAAATTAAAGATTTTACCTGTACCATGTCTTTATATTTTGGTCCTACTAAGTAGTTTTCAAAAAAACCTAGAGAAATACGAGACAAAGGAAGAAAGGGTAACTAGGGTGGAAACGCGCAGGAAAGATTTACCTAATTATCTGCAGCCAAAATTAAATGTTGTCAAACATAGCTCTAAAGTACAGTCTGTACAAATTTTCAATAAATTGCCATTAGAATTAAAAATGATTAATAATCCAAGAATATATAAATTCAAATTAAACTCATTCCTATTGACGAAGTGCTACTATAGTATGGAAGAGTTTTTTAGGGACAAAAATAATGCCACAGTGTAACTTGTTTATCGTTTAAGTCTCATTCTTGACATGTTATTATTATTTTTCTTGATTTTTTTTTGATTGAGTTGAATTCTTATTTTATTTTTGACTTTTTATCCATATTATTTGTAAATTTTATTGATTATTATTATTATTCCGTGTATTAATAACTTGTAATTGATTGTAACTTTTATTGATTATTATTATTGTATTAATCCTGTATTCGACACAAATGTATTTTTGTTCAGAATAAAAATAAATTGAACCTAGACTGCGTGCGCTTCCATGTTCCTCGCAACCCTCGCGTCCATAAAGGAACTTCCCCTTAATTAAGTTTATATAATTAATAGTTCTAAAATTTGATTATCATGTTTCAAACTTTAAGCTATTTTTGTAAATCTAAATGCACTTCATCTTTCCTATCTCGTCCGGGAATATGTACGATTACATCGCACATTTATTTAGCACGCTAGCATAAGCATTTTTACTTAATTTAAATCGACATTCATATTATTATTGTTGAGTACACTTTCGACCGTTCTATTGTAAACAAGTACAAATCAATAAATATTTTATCAAGAAGTCAGCAAGAATAGTTTTCTTCCATCTCAACTTAGCACATGTATTAGCAACCAAGTGCTCGTACATATATCATTAACTTTCGAAACAGGATATTTACCATGTTTGTTTGATGTTTGTTCTGTTGTTTTGAATGTATATGTTATATAATGTTATTGTTGGTGACTATGTCAGTTTAAAAACTTATGTATATTATATAAATAAATAATACGCGTATAACACCTCTGTACAGAAATGAATACGCACCGACCCGGTGAAGAAGACGCCTAAAACAAAAAAAAAATCCTGCCTTGTAAAATATAGGAATAATGTAGCTTTCCATTAGTAAAAGATTTTTTTAAATAGGTCTAGTAATTTCGGAGCCTATTTGGTACAAACAAACAAAAAAATCTTTCCTTTTTATCATATTGGTATAGACATACGTACGTATGTCCAATATCTTTGTGTAGTTTATGTTGTTTCTGGGAAAATGCGTGTCTGTATGTGTTTACGTAGTGTAGTTAAATTACATATGTATGTATGTACATATGTAATTTAACATTTTTTAAGTTGCATTAACTTTAATAAAATATGTAGAATAAAGTTATTTAGATCTATTTATTTAAGGTCATTAGCATGAGAAACTATTGTTAGCATCGGCCAAGGATGAAACATGTATCTACCTAAGATAATTTTTATTGTATGTGACTATCGGTTGTAGACTGTCCATATATAAGTCGATGTCTTTCGTCCCTCTTTTTTTATTATTTTGCAACACCGACTTTAAAAATGAATGTTTTTTTGCCCTTTTAGTGTTTTGCATTTGATAGTCAGTTTATTTTTTTGTGTTTATTGTTTTATTTTATCTTTAAAAATCGATACTGTTTCATGTACTGGGTAGGTCCTCCATGGGATTGTAACGATCAAAAGTTATAATGATGTTTGTTTTATTTAGGACTAGCTTCCACCCGCGGCTCTGCCTTAGTTTTATTATTACTTCTATCTTGATAATTTATATAGCCTGTTTGTTATTCTGAGGTAAAAGCAAAGTAAAGTTTTATCAATTCCCTTCAGCAGTTTTTGCGTGAAAGAGTATCAAACATTCATCCATCCAACCTCACAGACTTAAAAAGCCTCAAAGTAATCTCTTAAGCATGATTATCATGTACTAATTACATTGTCATTGCTTAACTTAGACTAAAAGAAAATTACTAGTTTGAATGTAACATTTTTTTTTCTTATTTGTATTTTTTTTATATTTTTATAAAACACATACAAAAAAGAAAAAAAAACATTTAAAATATCAATATAAAGTAGTCCACCGGTATCGGAAACAGGGACCACCGCCACTGGTGGTCTTGGCTCCTGAGAAGTACGCGCCGTATCCAGGAGTACCGCTTTCTAGCGCCCTTGATCCTGCTGCCCAACGAGAGCATCTTCAGATATTCTTCGAGGCTCTTGGATATTATGCCATTGGCCGTCACGACTATAGGCACAATGATCGCTGTATTCACATCCCACATGTCGACAACCTCGCGAGCCAGATCAAGATACTTACTTTTCTTATCTCTTAGCATTCACGAAGCTCTCGTCATGGGGGACCGCTATACCAACAATCATTGCGCGACGCTCTAGTCGGTCTAGATCACCACTACAGACTTATTGGCAACAATAGTCCTGTCAGTGATGATAGACCGATCCCAATACAACGTGACATTGCCATATTCGAGAACTGGATCGGGCTCATACTTATAGTAAAGCACATCCGATTCCACAATATTTAAGAGCAAGATGCTGATGGATAATCCTGGCTACAATGGATGAATGGAGATAATATGACGGATGGATTCTCCCGGCCGGTGACATGCACGGCAGATGTCAACCATGCCGTCCTTCACAATGTATTTCCAGTAGTTGTTCGTCATCATTACTTCGTCCATAATCGGAAATACAAAACTTTCGGTGTCCCCGAAAGGGTCACCAAATCGCAGCCAGGCCACGGACGCTAAAACATATACATCGGGCCCATGTAGGACGCAGTAAAAGCGTCCATGAAACTCCTTGCTCTGCTATACCTTCCTGCGGTATCTAATAATATATTTTTGTGCCAGTTCTCATTAGCCAGGAAGAGTGGGGTAAGGCCCTTGTCCACCGCCACCACATCTCGGTATGTAGGTCATACTTCGTAGTTGTGTAGGGTCTAGGCATTTAAAAAGCCACGACCCCCGCACTTCTAAGGGATATACAGTCTCATATTCGATGACCGTGGGTGATGCATACGATTTGCGGTAAGCAATGTGCGGACTCTCCTATCCAGGGCGTCAAGCAACTAGTGCCCGACGCTGGTTTTCAAGTCAACCTGAAAAGGCACGAGCTTTGATCACCATGTTAGCTTAAGATGTATTGGAGATTTCAACTTGTCTTAAATATACTCCAGGTCCTTCACAATGTTTTCCTTCAGCGTTGTAAGCGTTATCCAAGATAAACTTTACTAAAGCAAAATGTTTAAAATATATCTAGAGAGTACAAACACACTTCTACGCATTTTTCAAGGTTTCTTTTTTTATAGGTATCAACCGTTTAGCTCGCAAACAATAATCTTTTGATACAGCTGAATATCTTATACAAATTTCTCACATTAATTACATTCAGTTATTAATATTTTGGCTTATGTGCCTTGTTGGTCGACAAGAACAAAAAACCAGAGACGGGTCTGAAATTTGTTTGTTTTTAGAATGTACATGATGATAGGGCTGCGCTCTCCTTCTGAGAGCTTAAGCGAGGTACGTGGGGTCCACTGAGGTCTTTCTTGGATGACTGAAGTGGTGGTAAAGGTCACGCTGACGGTGTAAGGGAGGGCTGGTTTTTCAAGCCAGCCCTAACGAGCACCCGATGTCGCACTGTAAGCCAGCCCTGCGTACCTATATCTCAAAGGTAGTCCTAACGTCCCACTTTAAGTAGTGGGACGTTCCCAGATGCGGGCTCGATGGAGGGTGGGAGCCGGAGAGATGAAGTTTTTCTAATATATTCATGGATTTTGTACCTAACTTGAATACCCTAAGGGTGGAGTCGGCGGAAGCTGACAAAACTCTTGCCCCGGGACCGGCGGTTAACACCACCGGCTCCTGCGTGGGTGCCCCCCAGGCTGAGGTGAAAACCGCAGCCGCCCCTCAGGCTGTGGTGAAAACCGCAGCCGCCCCTCAGGCTGCGGTGAAAACCGTTGCCACCCCTCCGGCTGTGGTGAAAACCGCAACCAGGAAAAAAGCACAGTCCCTTGGGAAACCTGCGGCAAAAGCTGCAGGACCCAGAACGGGTAGCATTAGCAAACGGAGTGCACCTAGCACACCGCGTGTCCCTGGACCAGTGGTTAACGTCGCTGCGTTCAGTGTATTGTCCCAACCGATAAGTCATAAGGGTTCAAGGCTGCATGGGACCAGCACTGACCCTTCCCTCCCCACGGCAAGGGCAGGTGAGCTGGGGTTGCAAGATCCCACCGCTAACCCAAGCCTTCCTAGGCATCCTCCTCCTAATCCTCCTCCAACTGTGGCACCAAAGGCCACAACCTCCGAGGTCACTGCCTTCAGCCAGATGGGAGTACCTGGCAGTGGAGTATCTGCACCAACCTGGCAGGTGCAAACTCGCAAAGGTAAGGGCAAGGGTAAAAAAAGAACCAACGCCCCCCCCGCAAATCCCGCGGAGCCGACAGTCCCTGCCGCCCAGGGCAAAAAGTTCCTGAACAGGAAGGAGAGAAGGCAGGAACAGAGGAGAGGCAAGGCTAAGGCCTCTCTTAGCTTCTTAAAGGGGAAGCAAGCGCAACCTACATCCGACAATAGCCAACCGGTGGCGTGCGGCCCAACACAGACGGCAACCTCGTCGCAGCAGGCCGCCCGGGGGGGTCAGGCCGGTGCCAAGCGGGCTCTCAACGAGACCTTGTCGCCTCGTGGGGAGCACAAGCGGCAGCGGCTTGACCGGTCCGGGCGGGTTGAATCGATGAGCTACGCCCGGGCTGCCAGTACTCACCTGTGCGTCGCGGTAACCTGCGAGCGCACGGGCGCCATTACCAAAGAAGTGTCGGATGTGATCACTAGGTCGATTCAGAGAAGAATCATAGAAGAGGCCTTATCCCCCACTATGGAGACACCCGAGCGCCAGACGCCGTCCTTTACCGCCAAGCCGCAATTTGGCAATGGAGCGCTAAAGCTATGGTGTAGCAACGACTACACCTTAGCTTGGCTGAAGAGGACGGTGCCCGACTTGGCCGTCCAGGCTGGCACCGTGCTAGCCGTCAAGGGCCAATCAGAGCTTCAGAAGCAAGTGCGTTGCGGGATTGTCATACCGGATGACAGTGGGGTGTATGAGGACCTCAACATAGCAGCGAGGACACTCTGGTATCAAAACCCATGGGTTGACATCAGAAGGTGGGTCATTATTCGCTCGGAGAGGCAAAAGGCGTGCTGGTTTGTGGTTCTAGGTGTCCCCGAGGACCAGATCCCGACCTTGATGGGCGCCGAGCGCAGGCTGTCATTTGGCCTGGGCTCGGTGTACATCAAGTTCCAGGGGGCCAGCGGTAAATTTGTGTGTGTCCCTCGGGGATGGGACCCGGCCACAAGGCAGCTCGTCAACGCAAGGGAGAGCAACCCTCCGCCAATCAACCCGGAAACATCCGCGGCCGAACCCACTGCAGCTGCTGTGCTGGCCACCCCTATCGATGACGCGAACACCGTTCCTCTGTCGGGCGAGGAGCCGGATGACATCACACTGTCGCCGGCTTCTGGCCCGGTGGAGGATGACTTCATCGAGGGAGACGCTTTCACCGGTCTGCAGCTAGAAGAAGACGAGGAGGGCCCCACCCGTGATGGCGACCCCTTCGTTAACCTGTAGCATAGTGCAGGCAAACCTCCACCACAGCCAGACAGCGACGGCCCAATTGCGCAAGTGGTTGGAGGTTCAACACACGGCCATTGCCCTGATTCAGGAGCCGTGGATTAGGGGCGGCCAAATCAAAGGACTGACAAACCTAGGTGGTAAGCTCCTTGTTACCTCTAACCATGATCACCCTAGAGCGTGTATTTTTGTTACAGGTAACCTCAAAGCACAGCTTCTAAACAATTTCTGTTGCAGAGATATCTCTGCAGCTAGGCTGGCAATGCAGCGTGGTGACTCTCTCATGTCGATCGTCTTCGCCTCGGCCTATATGCCTGAAGCAGAGACCCCACCCCCGCACGACCTTGTCCGTCTCGTAACCCAATGCGAGAACAACGGGGAAGAGATCATCATTGGGACTGACGCAAACGCACATCACCCTCTGTGGGGAATGGATACGCAAAACGAAAGGGGTAAGGCATTAGTGGACTACTTGTTTACAACTAACCTATCCCTACTAAACACAGGCGCGGTACCGACGTTTGTTACAAGACGCAGTCGTATTATTATCGACCTGACTCTGGCGACAGAAGGCGCAGCAGAAATCACCACTGGATGGCAGGTCTCCAACGAGGCCTCCTGCTCGGATCACAGGTGGATCCGCTTTGACATGCAGGCCTGTGTAGCACCTGTACCGCCTCGGCGCAATCCGCGCAACACGGATAGAGCCGTCTACACTCGCACCCTTGATTCAAAGTTAGCGCCCATATACACGGCACTAACTACTGCGAGCACATCGCAGTTAGACTTGCAGGTAAGTAAACTTACTGAGACAATGATAAGCAGCTACCATACCGCTTGCCCGGAAACAGTGCCACGGAAAACACCGGGCAAACAACCCTGGTGGGGCGCGGAGTTGGAACGCAAACGCAGGAAGGTAAGAAAGGCCCTAAACAGAGCTATGAACACATGCGCAGATGAGGACTGGGACGCCTATTACGAGGCCAAATCCAGCTATAAAAAATGCATCAGATTCAGTCGTACCGCAGGATGGCGTAAATACTGTGGTAGCATTGAATCTTGCCAACAAGCAAACAGGGTAAGGAAAGTACTGGCACAGCAGAATACACCTGAGCTCGCCACACTCCGCAAACCCGACAACACACTCACCACATCACCTGAAGAAGCGAGACGCGTCCTAGTTGAAACACACTTCCCAGGAAGCGTCTTCGTCCAGGTAACTAACTGGCAGGATACCACTCAGACACCAACTAACGACGACTGGCTCTACGCACACAGGGTGATCACGCTGGAAAAACTCCAGTGGGCCATCAATAGCTTCCATCCCTTTAAGGCACCAGGTCCAGATGGAGTGTTCCCTGCGCTTCTGCAGTGGGGAGGTAAGTCTGTGGCGGATAGACTCTTGCCACTAATGAGGGCATGCCTGGCCTTAAGACACGTTCCAAAAGGTTGGAGGGTAGTGAAAGCAATTTTCATCCCAAAACCTGGCAAGGGAGACTATACAAACGCCAAGTCCTACAGACCAATCAGCCTGACCTCGTTCCTACTTAAGACCATGGAAAGGTTGTGCGAGAGGGAGCTACGCGATGGCGCCTTAATATCACTACCTCTACATGGTAACCAACACGCCTACAGCTCGGGCAAGTCTACTGAATCCGCTCTTCATTTGGTGGTAGGCCAAATAGAGGAAGCAATCCATCAGAAAGGCACCTGCTTGGGCACCTTCATAGACATCGAAGGGGCCTTCGACAAGACAAACTTTTCCAGCATCGGTGCTGCACTCTCCAAGCACGGAGTAAATCAGGTACTAATTGACTGGATAACCAACATGCTAAGCAAACGAGCAGTTCGTCTGGAGGGAGAACAGCAGCTGGCCTTGATAGCCAGGGGCTGCCCGCAGGGAGGAGTGCTTTCCCCCCTACTATGGAATCTGGTAATCAACGATCTCATCACCAGACTCAACGAACACCGTTACTATACAATTGGGTATGCAGATGATCTAGCAATCCTCGTGCCTGGGAAGGTGACTGGAACTATCTGCAATCTCACTCAGCAAGCTCTGCGTATAGTGGAGCGGTGGTGCGGGGAGTATGACCTATCGGTAAATCCCTCTAAAACTGAACTAGTCATGTTTACGCTGAAAAGAGTTCTAGGCCCTTTCCGCCTACCTAAGCTGTTCAACACGGAACTGAAGTTGTCCAACGAGGTTAAGTATCTGGGAGTCATACTTGACTGTAAGCTAAACTGGAGCAGTCACCTGGACAACAAACTAAGCAAGGCATGTATCACCTTTTGGCAATGCAAGAAAATGATAGGCAAAAAGTGGGGACTCTCCCCCAAAATCATACTCTGGCTGTACGGCGCGGTGATTCGGCCCATGGTCACCTATGGGGCCGTGGTGTGGTGGCCTCGCACCAAGCTAAGTACTGCCGTGAGTAGATTACAACGCATGCAAAGACTGGCCTGCATGGCAATAACGGGCTGCATGAGGACTACTCCGACTGCTGCTCCTGTTTATACAGCAAGAGGCAACGATGGCGGCAGTACGCCTCAAGGCACTGGATCTATGGGGTAAGAGGGAGACACAACACACCGCTCTGCTTGAGGAACTCAACATCGAACTCCCCCTAACAAAAACAATCAACGACCGGATACCTAAGCAATTCATCTTTGACAAAAAATACAGGATCCAACTGCACGAGGACCACCGTTCTGAAGGGCTACGCCCGGACGAGCTACGGATCTTCACAGACGGATCCAAGACAGGTACAGGCACAGGTGCGGGGGTTTTATCGGAAGACCTCAACATCCACCTGGCCACGCCACTTGGGGCTCATAACACAGTGTTTCAGGCTGAGTGCTTGGGCATCACCTTGACAGCCTCTGCCATCCTAGCCAGGGAGGTTGAGGACTTCCCTATACGCATTCTCTCGGACAGCATGGCCGTCCTGCAGGCACTGAGCAGCGTCACGGTTAGCTCGGGACTTATACACGAATGTCACCAACGACTGAACCAGGTCGGTACACGCAATAGAGTAACCATCCAATGGATCAAGGGGCACAGCGATTCTCGAGGTAATGATGCAGCGGATGAGCTGGCCCGAAGAGGTTCCAGTATGGTGACGGTGGGACCAGAACCCATTGTACCACTACCCTTCGGGTACCTCCGGAATCTGGTAAGAAAGCGCACCAGGGAACAACACCACAAATTGTGGAATGACCATAGTGAGTGCAGGCAGGCCAAGGAGGCGCTTCCCTCGTTAGATGGCCGGTTTACGCAGAAAGCCTTGAGACTGTCAAAACCACAGTTACGTGCAGTCACAGCCGTAACAACTGGCCATGAGACTTTTAACAAGCATCTTTTTGTCTTAGGGATCACGGACAGCCCACTGTGCAGAGCATGCATGGAGGAGGAAGAGACAGCAGCACACCTGCTCCTAAGCTGCCCAGTAATCGCTGGTTACAGGGCCAAATTCCTCGGTGACTCAGGTACCGTACAGAGAATAGTTGGCAACACCAAGGCGCTGCTGGCTTTCCTCGAGGAGCTGGGATGGATCGAGTGAGGAAGACGAATCCCACCCGTACGCAAAATACGCGCTTAGGCGTGGAGTTGCGGACACCAGCCCGTCTTAACCTAGGGCTACGCTCGTAATTTCTTTGCGTGATCGAATCAGAAATGAAGACATCCGCAGGAGAATCAATTGCTATTTCGTCAAATGCATACCTTAACCACAAACTTTTTCGAATTATAAGGTGCTGGTGATAAACACAATTTTTTACTTTCACGGCAGTAAAATGCTAGAAGTGAGTTCATCTTCTTTTGGATTCTCTTCACACTACATTCTAGTAGGTTTGCTATTTCCCGCCAAGCATTTTGCTTGTGAGTTGTATTTTATAGTAAATTTTAAAAGACTTTACGAACTCCGCTTAAGACAAATCGATAATTAAATATGCCGATAATATTTATTCGATCGAGTTGCTAAAATACAAGACCGCTTTGAAAAGAACTCTTGAGAGGAACGAGCACATCTGAAAACGAACGTTCGCTCTAGAGTCTAGATCGAACATTCGTTTCTCATGAATGAGTTGCGAATTTATAAGGTACAAAGTATTTGTTGCTTAAAATAGCCTGTATGATTTAACGACCATTGCTGAAAAAAGATACAGGCGTAGACTAGACAGGCAATTAATGTTTGAATTTTTGTAGGATGAGTTTCGAAGAATCTCGACAATAATTCGTGCACTTGTGAAATGCAAGATGTAAAATCAAAAGCCTGCAAGCTATCGTTCTAAGAACATTCTATAGAATCTCTGCGAACAATAAAACATATGACAACTATAAAATATTCTATTTACAAAAAAAAAAAAAAAAATTACAAGTAAGGTAGTAAGGTACCTATAATGCCAGAATAGATTACCCGAATATCATGAAGCTTGAACATAACCGGTGAAATGAGAGTGTACCAAGGTGAACTGTACACATCTGCGTACCCCTTTAGAGCGTACTGGTGATATTATATTATGAAATGGTATAAACAATAAACATACATGCAATTGCAGCAATCCCGAGAGATTTGCCGGCATTTATTGAAGAGTTCTGTTATAGGTATATCTCCGAAGTTCTTCGGACAATTTCGAAATATAGTATTTAAAAAAAAAAACAAATTTGGTACACAATTGACGGAGATATCAGTGAATACATACAAAAAAAAAACAAACATAAGGTGAACATAGAACCTCCTCCGTTTGAAAAGTCCGCTAGAAAAGAATTTGATAGAGAATTGGTAATAAGCATTCGCTCATTTATTCTAAACCCACCTTTACTAGCTGCTGAATTTTTCCTTTGGCTTTAGATAATGTACCATACAGTATCAGTATCAAGGTTTACAGTTGTTTAAAAATTGTGTCAAGCCAAATAAATAATTATCATTGTTCTAAGTTACTCAGTTAATTAAATTTATTCATAAAATACCCTTTGTCCAGCATGGTTACATGACCTTGTCGGTTTGTTGTTGTTGATCGAGTAGTTTGTGGTAAAGGAGACATTCTTACTTCATCAGATTGTTATGATCAACGTGCTTGCACGGTGCTTTAAAATAATTAAGTATATTTTTTATCAAGGAATTGTATAGTAAAAAAAACATTAAGAGTGGTGCGTTTAATTATTTCATTCTAGTGTTAATTGATCAATAATTATTTTCGCAAAATGATCAGGTTTGTTAAATTTGTGTTATATTTAGTGATTTATGTTAAAACAAACTGTCTGTTCAGAAGGTGAATCCTTATAAGATATTACAAGCCTTAAAATATTAAAACACTTTTTAAATATAAATTTATTTAAAAAAAATTGATGAACATAATTATGCTTCAAAAAATAAAAGAAATCTGAGAAGTAGCATTTAAATAAAAAAAGAATCATCAAAATCGGTTTATATTTGGCGGAGTAATCACGTAACAAGCATACAAAAATATACATTTAAATTGAGAACCTTCTCCTTTTTGAAGTCGGTTGAAAAGTGAGGCATACACATAAGCGTGATCTGCTTATAAAGTTTCCACTGCTGGGATACAGATCTCAACTCTAGGAGGCCGGGCCAATATACAACATGAAGGGCCAGTGCACGTTAGTGAGACAAATTGATAAACCTACACCATTTTCAGGATTAAAATGCAATTGTTTATTTGTACTCAGCAACCAGTCTTGCATATCTCCAACAACGGGAGTAGCCCCCAACACGTTCATATCTGCGATACAGTTCTTCATGACAGCACAATGTTTAGTACAAACCAAGGAATGGCCACCGGAAGTGGAATTAAATGGTAAGTAACGAACTATTTAATCCTTTTACTCCTTTTTATCTCAAAGAACGGTTTCAGTTCCTCCTTGACACCCATTCTAGGTCCTTGAGATCATCGGAAAATCTAAAATTAAGTATTTAGATGCGTTTCACTTTCTATTTTGACAAATCTTTCACTATTCAAGCGGCGCGTTTGTCGAATGTATTACCAATTGGAATAAGACGTACTCAAACACTGCTAACGTTTAGGAAAATCGTAACAGAGCATTACCTGTCACTATAATTTATTTTCTTCTCATTTGTCTTTTATATAATTGATGTATATAAGTATATTGTATAATATCGTATGTGTGTTTTTAATTAGGCCTGTGTCCCTACAGTGGGAATATTAATAGGCTGATGAAGATGAAAGGGAAGAAAGTACTCTGGAAGTACTTATCCGAATACGAAAATTCTATGGCAGATATAAATCTACACACTGAGTGTCATAGGCTACTTTTATCTCGATAAGTTGAACGGTTACTGCAGAATAGATGAAGTGGGTAAAACCGCGGGCAAAGTTAGTAATCTAATATAAACAACGTTCTAAGATCGACCTTTATGATTTTTAATAAGAATCTAATCACGGATCTAGAGTTGAAATTAGTCTTTCACCACATATTGTGCGGTTATAAATCTAAAGGTCGTAGATGACACAACACCGTTCGCACACGGCAAAAAAACTTTTCTAAACCAAGTCGGTTTGATTTTTTGTTAAAAAGTCGACACCGACGTCGTTTTTCGACTCCGACTTCGGAAAAGAATCTTATTTTTTGCTTTGTAGTTTTTTGTTCTGGAAGTCGGTTTGATTTTTTGTTAAAAAGTTTTTTATTTTTCTCTTTTTAGTTTTGGTAGGTACCTCCAATTAACATGATTATCATTTATTGCCAAAGTCCATCTCATGGCGATTCCAATAAGCCCAAACACGACTAGGATACTTTGTTTTATTTGAGAGTTCCAGTGCCTACCTTCCGGCTTCATCATCATATCAGTTCGATGGTGCCATTTTCTTCAGTACCATTTATTTATAAGTATTTGTTTCATTATAGTCGAGATATCTTATGCCCGTGACATACTTAACATTTAGGAATTCCAGTAGCCATCTGTGGTCTTCTTTATCAGTTCCACTTCACCAAATGATACTTTTTGATTGCAAATGATTGCATTGTTGATGAAAATACCAAAATCGCTATATGTTTGCCTATAATATTCGAGGAGTTCCCTCGATTTCTCTAGGATTCCATCACCAGATCCTGACCTGATGACTATGGGACCAACTAGGAAGAAACCAAAACCAACCTTTCAAACAAAAGAAGAATTTTTGAAATCGGTCCAGGCGTCTTTGAGTAATCGGGGAACATACATAAAAAAAAAAAAAAGATTCCGACGAATTGAGAACCTCCTCCTTTTTTGAAGTCGGTTAATAATGTTCATTGAAATTTGAGCTTCAGGGCGTCCTCTGTAGACATACTTTACATTGAAATTGAAACACAATTTATTAGATAGCTCGCTGTAAGCGAGTTTACCACCATCATATCACTCGATAAGTGACATATTGTTTACCGTATATTTACCACACACTTCAAGCGGGCGACCCCCGCGCTGTACGCATGCAGATTGCTCGCTTGAAGCATGCTTGAAGCACGTTGCTAGCTTGTCGAAAAAGGATAGGCGAAAGCGGTCGGTGCGCGGACAGTATAGTTTACTGCTAGCTGTCGGCGCGTGGACAGCGAGTAGTCATCTACGTTTAAGGCGGTGTTGTGCGGGAGTGGTATTGGAGCGGGGTCGTGTAAATGAGCAACGACCTTTACTTTGTCTGTGTTAGATTGTAGTTGCTTACTTATCAAAGTGAAGTTTGTAAGATCTAGTTCGAAGCCAATTGTGCTTCTCGGTAGTCTAGTGGTCACTAGAGCTGAGCTGGCTAAGCATGAGGTCCTGAGATCGATGCCCGCGTTGGGCAAGGTGTTATTTGGTCTTTCCATCAGGAATTTCTCAATGCCAGCCCGGAGTTAGGACTTGTGCCCGGTTGATAGCAATAGGCTGATCCCCAATTTCATAGGAATTAAGGCCTGCGCAGACGATTGACTTTTGTCCGCAGAGGACAAACATTTAATCCTATGTAGAATATACTACAATGGCTATCATTCCGAATCCAATTTGGTAAAGATCATTGTGTGTAAGCTTTCCGTTCGGTTTTCAACATGATTCTAAGTGAAAGAGATGGAATCAGTTATACCTCTGCCGACAAAAGACAAACAAACGATAAAGGAAAACATCGTGAGGAAACCGGCATGTCCTAGAAACGAAAATTCGAATACATGTGACATACGCCAACCCGCATTAGGCCCGCCTGGCTGGTTTATGGCCCATTTCCTTTCACAGAGAGGAGGCCTGTTTGTCAGAGGGAACATTAAAAACCGGCTAAGTGCGAGTCGGACTCGCGCACGAAGGATTCCGTACTTGGTAAATTGCGGTTTACGATTTATGACGTATTAAAAAAAAACTACTTACTAGATCTCGTTCAAACCAATTTTCGCTGGTAGTTTACATAGTAATGTACATCGTATTTTTTTTTTAGTTTTATCATTCTCTTATTTTAGAAGTTACAGGGGGGGGGACACACATTTTACCACTTTGGCAGAGTCTCTCGCGCAAACTATTCAGTTTAGAAATAAATGATATTAGAAACCTCAATATCATTTTTGAAGACCTATCCATAGATACCCCACACGTATGGGTCTGATGAAAAAAAATATTTTTAGTTTTAGTTTCAAGTATGGGAACCCCCAAAATTTATTGTTTTATTTTTATTTTTGTGTAAAAATCTTAATGCGGTTCACAGACTCCATCTACTTACCAAGTTTCAACAGCATAGTTCTTATAGTTTCGGAATAAAGTGGCTGTGACATACGGACGGACAGACAGACAGACAGACAGACAGACAGACAGACATGACGAATCTATAAGGGTTCCGTATTTTGCCATTTGGCTACGGAACCCTAAAAAGGATGATGATTATGATGACAAAAGTTCCTCGTCTGCGCTGGCCTTTCAACATAACTGACGAAAGTTGGGTGTACTATTAGTTGGATCTCTGCAGAACTCTACGGGAAATACATGCTTGATGTTATGTTAGGTTGTGGTGTTCATATTTATTGCATACCTACATACTAATAAAGGGTGATAAGATTTTTTTACCAATTTGAAAGCAATCTAGGAGTGCGTTGAAATAGCATTTACGAGTGGCCTAAATTGTATAAAACTACTTCCTTGCCAACTAACTGAAATATTTTCATCTGCGTGAACCACGTCCAAAGGAGAAAAATTCCAATTTCGCATACCAACTATTTCTATTTAATCAATATATTAATTTCTGAACCTTTGCTTTAAATCGTAGATTCAGAAGTTTTCGATTTCATCATCGTGGGAGGTGGTACTGCTGGGAGTATAATAGCGAACAGACTCAGTGAAATCGAAGAATGGAGCGTACTGCTGCTTGAGGCAGGAGGAAACCCGCCTATTGAAAGTGAAGTAAGTTGGGTGATGTGTAATGACATCTATGACGAACTAAGACATAAAAGCCTGCACCGCACAAGTAGAGATTTCTATACTATCTCAACGTATACAACAGTCCGACAACAACCGTCGGGCAGTTGCCCGGACCTGACACAACGTCCTTCTGTTCGGAGGATCTCCTTTCAATGGAGATTGCGGGACTATACACTCTGTTCTGCATACCTCCATGGTTGATTAAATTAGAAAGAAATACAATTTATTTTTTTATAAAAACATTTGCATATATATATAGCTTTATTAAGCGTTCGAAAATAAGTGAATAAATAAAACTTGAATGAATTTAATATTATTCTGTTTCTTTCTCAGATACCAAGGCTGGCAACAAGTCTTTATGGGTCGAAATTTGACTGGCAATATACAACATTAAACAATGGGTTAACAAATCAGGGTTATAAAGATGGAAAAGTTCCATGGCCAAGAGGTAAAATGCTTGGAGGCGGTAGCAGTATGAACTTCATGGCTTATGTTCAAGGGCACCCCCGTGATTATCAGTCCTGGTTTGACGAAGGAAACATTGAATGGCATCCAGACATAGTAAAACAATATTTTAAAAAAGCTGAATCTCTACAAGATCCTACGCGTTTAAAGATTCCCGCAGTATACAATCACTATGGACATGATGGACCTATATTTGTTAATTCTTTAAATGGCACAGATCACTGTTTAACCTTTAACTTACTTTCTGCATTTGAGGAAATTGGTATAAAAAACGTTGATGATTTAAATACGTCTAATAACTTAGGTTCTGGTTGCTTTGTATCGACTGGTAATGATGGCAAAAGATTGAGCACAGCCACTGCATACCTTAACCCTATATCACGAAGCAGGAAAAGTTTAAAGATAGTTAAAAATTCATTTGTAACTAAAATTGTTTTCGATGGAAGAAATGCCCGTGGTGTAGAAGTTGATCACAATGGCAACAAGCTTACTTTAAAAGCAAAACAAGAAGTTATCCTCAGCGCTGGTTCTATAAACAATCCTCAGCTACTCATGATATCTGGAGTAGGGCCTGAAGAACATCTCGCAGAGAAGAACATCAGAATTGTGATCAATTCTCCATTGGTTGGGCAGAATTTGCACGATCATACTATGGTTCCTATCCCAATATTTGCCAATGAACCAGAAGATTCCGACCAAGCAACGAAAAACTTTGAATCGCTAAGATACCTGTATGATCGTCAAGGCTACTTAGCATCTGCCAATCATCATGATGTGGCTGGCTTTTACTCCGCTGACCCTAATGCCTCGTATCCGGATTTTCAATCTGTCATTTTACTCATTAAGAAAAACGAAGAGACTTTAAAGACTTTTGCTTCAGGATTAGTCAAACCTGTAAAAAAATCAATATTGAAGCAGAGCGTACACAAATCTTTATTCCGGGTATATCAAATTTTACTGAATCCTCATTCTAGAGGAAACATATCGTTGAATTCAAATGATCCGTATGATTACCCTCTTATATACTATGATAACTATAGTGATTCGAGGGATTTAGATTTTCAAGTTATTGGTATGGAAATATTGGCAAACATCGTAAACACGACGTATTTTAAGTCTATTGGTGCGAAATTGGGTAGGATCGATCTGCCTGCGTGTGATGGTTATGAACTTGGCAGTACTGATTATTGGAAGTGCACTGCTGTAAATATGGCGACCACTGTTTACCATCCGGTTTCCACTGCAAGGATGGGTCGCGATATAAACTGTTCTGTCGTCGATAGTCGTTTGAAGATTCATGGCATTCGTGGTCTTCGAGTAGTGGATGCTAGTGTCATGCCGACCATCACTAGTGGCAACACTTATGCTCCAACTGTTATGATTGCAGAGAGAGCAGCTGATATTATAAAAGAGGATTATAATGAGCTGGCGTGATTACCTAATTTTGGTAGGGGTAGGAGCCATTAATTTGAGTCACAAGATTTCTGTCACTATTATTTTTTTGTATTTAAATAATTTAATATTTCTAATATTAATGTTACTTTGACGTAAGTTAAAATATTTTTAACTTATTAAAAACATTTTTTAATTTAATTATTTGGCTTTTACTTTCACTGTAACGGAAGTAACACAAAATATGTATAATTTCCATTGCCATTTGTACTTTGACCCTGCTGATGTCAATTTAAAACATTTATTTTACATATTGCACACGAAAATCCAAGAAATCACTCAAATGCGTCTAATGATTGGCCAAAACCCATTTTTCTATTTATTCAGTTGGTTCCTTTAATGTCAGTAATGTTGCAACCTATTGCAACATTACATAAACTAAAGGAACCAACCGTTTGGCAATTTTTTACTTAAAGTTTGCCTTTCATAATCAACCTTTTAATATTCCCATTGCTGGGACACAGACCAACTCTCTGTGAGAGAGATAGAATGGATAATCCTTCATCCACCACGCGGGCTCAGTGCTGGTAGGTGAATGTCACAAATGTCTTCGAATTATTGTTTCTAGGACATGCCGGTTGCCTTACGATGTTTTCAATCACCATTTTGAGAGCAGTGGTGTATCAAATAATTTAAATAAAGTAAAGCACCTGCCTGGGTTCACCCATGACCGACAACTTGTAAGTCGCGGCCTTTACCACTGGACCAACACTGCTCTCAAAATTCCAAAAAGGACAGTTTAAATACATTTTAATCCTACCACTATTATAAACGTGAAAATTTGTCAGGAGGGATGGATGTTTATTACTCTTTCACGCAAAAACTATTCAACGGATTTTGATGAAACTTTACAGAAATGTATCTTATATATCAGAATAACACACAAGCTATAATTTATAAACGTATCGTATAATTTATAGCCGCGGGTGTTAGTTAGTTAGGTAATACACTAGAATTTTCTGTAACTCGATTTTACTTCGTGTAGCATATTAAAAATAAGTTTTTGTTCTCTGGGTGTCGTAATGTGGTATTCTTAAGGATCCCTTTGTCCACATCCCACATGTCGACAATCTCGCGAGCCAAGTCACAATACTTGATTTGCTTATCTTATTATTATTTTATTTATATTATGTTTGTTTAGATAAGACTATTCTTATTTAAATGTCAAATTGAAAAACTGGCATTCTCAGTTACGTAATGACGTAGTTTACCTTTACCTATGCATTTATTTACACATAGAGATACCCTAGTTCCATTTCAATTATTGATTGGTGAAAATTAGCTTAGGCACTCATTCGCATTGCCATACATACATAAATGTACACATTTTTACATCTATCGCTAATATCCTTACATACTCATACTGCTTCATTTACGATAGTACAAATATACACATACGTCGGTTCACCATCGATAATCAAATTGATATCGACAATCGAAAGCCGTTAGTCGATATAGATTACTTTCGAATATATACTCGTAGTATTAATAACTGGTAATACACCTTGTATTAAAATGAATATGAATACTGTTTCCAATAAATGACAGTATTAATAATTAAGTTTTTACTGTTTGCTTATTTTTTTTTAGGATTCCGTTCGTCCGTATAAAACACTATGTATAATCCGGGATCGAAATATGTGTACCCCATGCCAACTGATTCGGTCCTGTAAATTATGAACTTCTTTACTTAAAAATTAAAAGAAAACTTATAAGAAGTATATGGTTTAAAAACAATATTTTATAATGTATAAAGTTTGTTCGGAACATACACGTATTACATTCCTATTTATTTAACATTTGACTGTACCCGATAGTCCCATTATTGTTTCAATTTATTTATAATAATGCACGCCAAAAATATTTGAGATTTGAGGAACCCTTTGCACGGGAGACAGACTCGCTCTTGGTAGGTATCTCATGAACCGTGATAGCTAGACAGTTGAAATTTTCACATACGATGTATTTCTATTGCAGCTATAACAACAAATACTAAAAACAGAATAAAATAAATATTTAAGTATTTATCGTTTTTTGCGATAATGGTACGGAACCCTTCGTGCGCGAGACCGACTCGCACTTGGCCGGTTTTTTATTTTTTTATTTATTCTTGTCCTACTTTAAAAAATAACATATTTTATTGTATAATTAAATGTTTTTCATTTAATTATACTAGAGGCTATAAATAAGTGACATTCGATCAACAAAGGCGTTAAGATAGCGATTGGCAAAAATGTCAGAAATGTGTGGTAATTTCAAACGCTCTTGAAATGTTACGTGATCAATCCCTTGACAATAGTTACCGCTGACATCAATTGACTCATGTCTAGAGCGTAAAGTCAAACTGAATTCTGAATTTTTCTTTCCTAATGGATATCGATTTTCAAGAACCCAAAATTCAATCCAAAAACCCAAAATTCCAAAATTCTATGTAAAACTCTGTCAAAACCCTATTGACAGGATATTTTTTATAGCCTCTCTATGGTTTTTTGCTTTACCTGACCAATATATTTCCGGTCTGGATTTTGAAAGGGTTGCCAAAATAAAATAGCTAACCAATAGGTTACCTTTAATAGGTTACCATTTTGATTAGGTAATCGACTCGTTAAGGTTTGAACAGTTTTTGTTTTTAAACAATGTTATGCGTTCGACAGGGGCAGGGGTAACCAAATTAATGGGATTCCCTTTGATCGAGTTGACTCTAAAGTGACGTTTTACGGTCATTGATGTCATGGTCATATTAATTAATACCTTAGGTAGTTACCTAAACTAATAGAATTTCCCCTTGATGTTAAATTCGAAATGATAATCAATAAACTGTCCACATGCTGATCACCATTGCCAACCGAGGTTGATAATGATGATTGAACATGTTTTTTTTTTGTTAAAGTTTGTAAGCCAAAGTGATTAAAGTTGATCACAGTTCATAGTTAAAAAGTAAAGTTTATTATAAGAACAAAGCAATATCTAGTTTATTAATATACTAGCTGTCCCCCGTGGCTTCACTCCCAACCGGCTACCTACCTACCCTACCCTACACTATCTACCTACCCACCTACCATATCTATCTACCCTACCCTTCCTACCAATTTGTTTAACTATGTATTTGAATAAGTATTAATACTACGATACGAATAATGTAACCAATTTTTGTTTGTACCGGCGATCTAATAAAATTTTAGAACACAAAAGCGGCTATTGGATTCTTCTACTCGGAGAAGATCAGAATGGCGAAATCGTCATACATCTGTTACTCTCCAGCGCGTCGCGCTAACTGTAAAATGTAAACTCAGTGAGCCACCTTCCGCGCACGGTAATGACGCAATCCTAGCGCGTAGGTATGTTGGCATCACTTGCTCGCGTTCGGTTTTTATTATTTTGTGTTGATCACTATATTGCAAACTTACTTCGATTGCCTACATGTCATCCGAGGCTCCGCCCGCGTGAAATTAGTATGTATTTATAGTCTATGTATTATTCTGATGTACATGTTACAAGCTTTTATTTAACTTGCAATGTATGTATGTATGTAAGTGTGCACGTGTCAAATCTTGCAACTGAATTTTAAAGCAGTTATCCTCAACCGATTAAGATAAAATTTTGCCTACATTTTTATTTAGTATTTGTTTGCGTGAAAGAGTAACAAACATCCATACCACGGTAATAAAACACATGTCTGCCCGAATGTTCAAGTTACTTTGTTACTTGTTACGTACTCTGAGATCGTTCCACAGTTGGTTTAAAGATATTTAATATTATCATCATAATCACCAGCTAATAGTAGTCCACTGCTGGACATAGGCCTCTCCAATCATACGCCATTTGCTTCGATTTTCGGCAACTGTTATTCAGCTGCTACCAGTTACTCTGCGAAGAAAAATCTTTCTGACGCTATTAAACAATGTTTTTCTTTCTTTTAATTTTAAAGTACTAATTCTGATCTTAATAACAAAATCTTTTCAAGCTCAAAAGCGTTATTTCCTTTTAAAACAGATTCCTGTTTAACTTTTGTATTTAAATAAAAAAGCGAACTCGGTAATCTTTTGATCGAATTATCTAAGGTAGCTTTCTTAAAAAATTTGAGACCTGCTCTTAGACCTGTCCGAAACTGATACTGTACAAATCAGAAAGTTGGGCTGTGAAAAAGATAGATGAAAAAAGATTGCATGTAGCAGAGATGAAAATGTTGAGATGCATGTGCGGAGTGACGAGAATGGATAAAGTGACCGTTTGTCCTGGTATGGTCATGTGATGAGGAAGGATGAAACGCATGTTACTAAAAGAGTTATGAATATAAATGTGGATCGATGGAGCGAAAGAAAGAGGCCAAAGAAAAGATGGATGGACTATGTGAGGAGTGATATAAAAGAAAAGAGAGTCAGTGATAGCGTGACAGGGGACAGGACGTATTTATTCCACATTGGGCACCCGTTAACGGCACCTGAGTTTATGGCATCTGAGGTAATGAAAATGGTCACCCCCATCCACGGACCAACCTCGTCAAGCGTTGCTTAACCTTGAAAATCGACCAGAGCGGCTGTTATTATGTAGCCACGAGCTCATCAGTTTTTTTTTTTCAAGTAGGTCTCAATGACTAAACGGATAAGGATGTGGGACATGGTGAGACCATGATCTAAATTACATTCCGAGCGCTTAATTGAGACCGTTCCAAAGGTAGCAAGGTAGATGTTGACACCAATCAGCAAACAATCGATTGACAGCACACTACACCCGCGGCGACACTAAGTACACCTATGTATTTTTATGTTGCATGAAGTTTTAATAAATAAATAAATGGTCTCAGTTAAGCGGTCGGTCTTTAGGGCATAGGATATTTTATATCATAGGAGTAGGTATGTTCTCTTGGTATAATTTCCGACAGTCACGCGGGTGACGCCATTGCCTGAAACTAGTACTTTATAAAATTATTATCAATATACATACCTCCGTCCATTCCTTCAGTTCTCAATTATGTGTCGCCGCTATTTATAATAACACTTATATGTTTAAATGTATCTAATTCGAAAAAAACTTAACTAAAAACTTATAAATAAAAAAAGTTAAATCAAAAAATCCGCCTGCTTCAAACCTACATATTCGCGGGCTGGCTGACCAAAATCTGGTGTATCCTCCGCCTGCACAGCATGATTTTTTCCTTGTTTACGTCTTTTTAGTTCGCTTTTGAAGCAGTCGGGTTTTTTGATTTTTTGATTTAACTTTTTTTATTTATAAGTTTTTAGTTAAGTTTTTTTCGAATTAGATACATTTAAACATATAAGTGTTACATATTTTTGAAATCACCTCTTAAAACCTAGTTAGGCCCTTACCCAAAACTTCAAATCCGACTAGTTTGAAAGACGTACGACCCATTAGTATTTTACCGTGTCTGTCTAAGGTACTGGAAAAAGTCGTCAGCCACCAGTTAACACTCTTCTTGGAACAGAATCACATTTTACCTGATTCACAGTCAGGTTTTAGAAAGCAGCGCAGTACCGCTACTGCTTTACTGGACGTTACTGATAACGTGCTGTCTGCCTAGGATAAGGGGATGTGTACCTTGCTTGTTTTGCTCGATTTTTCCCGGGCTTTTGACGCAATAAATATACCACTACTATTATCTAAGCTGAGGTACTACGGTTTCGACCCTAGCGCTACGGAATGGTTCCGTAGCTACCTCAGTGATAGGAAGCAATTTGTAGATCTGCGTTTAGAAGACGGCACCACTCTTAGATCGGCACTTAGTTCTATAAAGAGGGGAGTCCCACAAGGGTCTATATTGGGGCCAATTATCTTTATCCTGTACTGCGCTGATATAATTAAATGTCTTCAGAAATGCAGGTATCATATATATGCCGATGATGTTCAACTTTACGTATCATTTTACCCAGAGAAGTATGATAGTGCCGTAAAAGATTTAAATGATGACCTTTGCAGAATTGCTGCCTGGTCAGAAGATAATTGCCTGTCGCTAAACCCAAACAAAACCAAATTCATGGTACTTGGCTCAAAAAGACAGCTAGCTAAGCTACCCACAACTTTCAGGATCGAGCTAATAGGCAAACCAATTGACAGAGTCTATGAAGCGCGGAACCTTGGTCTTGTTATGGACAAGGATCTTCGTTTCGAAAAGCATGTCGCCGACTCGGTTAGAAACTGTTTCTACCGCCTCAAAGTTTTATATAAAATGAGGCCGTACCTATCAGAAACACTTCGGGAACAACTGGTGGAAAGTCTGGTTCTGTCCAGGCTAAACTATGCAGACACGGTGAACGGCCCACGCCTACTGGCTCGTACAGACCAGCTCGTTCAGAGGATTCAAAATGCTTGTGCTCGGTTTTGCTATAAAATTCCTCCCAGAAGCCACGTAACGCCATTCCTCAACAAGCATTTTACCCTTAAAATGAAATCAAGACGCAAATTACACCTGGCCTGCCTGTTGTTCGGTGTCATTAAGCTTCAAAAGCCAGACTACCTGTACAACAGGTTGAGCTGGATCGCTGGCAGTCGAGAATGTGGAAGAAGGCAATGTTCGCAACAACTCTCATCGCACCCCACAGTACAGCAGCATTCAGAGGAAGTTTCCGTTACGCAGCATCCAAAGTATGGAATAATCTACCGCCGCCTATTAGAGCAATAAACACAATAGGTACATTTAGAAGACATTTGCGGCAGTATTTAACGGAGGCGCAACGGAAACTAGACTTAATACACTTGAACCTTTCACTGATATGATGTCGATCCTATTCGCAGTTGATACATTTGATTCGCAGTTGATTCGCCTTTGTACATGAATTTTACCATCAAATTAATAAAATGTAATGTCTTGTTGTACAATAAAGAATAAAATAAATAAATAAAAATTGATAGTACTCGATTTTCTAGTGTGCGTGGTCAGTGCGGCAGTATAAGTTGCAAAAATTATAAAAGAGTTTATACATAACTAAAATATGCGGGTGTATAACGTTCCGTATAAACCGCTGCCTCGTGCCCTCGGCCGCGGGCTGGTGTGTCATCCATCCTTGATACCTGCTTTCGGTTGGGGTTGGGAGGCCTATGGGTTAAAAGGAATATGTTGCTAAATATTTTAAATTCTAAACGGTTAATATTATTGATGGAACACACTTACCTTGTATCCTGCTGCCAATATCCTTATTTCACTTTGTTTCACCTCTCTGACAAATTTTTAATGTGACGTACATACTGATCGCAATATTTCTCAAACTACCCGAGTATAAAAGAAACTTTTTAATATTAAACCTTACTTGCAATCCATCTATTTCGCTCAGCTGTTCATGACATAATGGTTCATACCAAATTATTATACTTACCTGTATATCTTATAAAAACACTAAAATATATCTATTTACCTGTATTGAACACAAACACATATCAATTTACCTGTATTGTAACCTCAAAATCAAAACTGATTCACATCCGTGCACTTCAACGTTAGGTTCAGTTGAAAACCAGCGTCAGGCAACTCCCAGTTGTCTGGCAATATGCTGAACTGGACCTTTTTGGCGCAGCTGCGGGGCACACTATGTATGTAATTGTTTTTATTAAATTCTTTTTCCTTATATTTGTACATTGTGTGTATCTGTGTGTGCCAAATAAACAAGTTTTCTTTCTTTCTTTCTTTCTTTCTTTAATTATATAAGAATGAGTGTGGAAAACTATTGAACTAAAATTTGTAAGTATTTAAAAAATACATGCGGCAAATTGTAATTGAACATACTTATTTTAAAAATCCTCAGATGCATATTTAAATACATTATCAAGATATTATTAAAGGCTTCAATTTACATCAAACGCATTTCAAATGTCGCGGTATAATACTATACTCTTGGGCCTCGTTTCTGGAGACGAGAAAACTAGCAGAAGGTGCCGCCTCAAGCACCACTTTGGGTGCAGTAGCGGGTATCCGCGGGCCACGCCACGTACGTACTGCAAACGCGTGTAAGATCACTTTGCCGCGATTACTCTCATTCAATGCCATATGTTTGCATTTAGTGCGGGCCGCACCGACCGACGAACCTTGCGATGCGCTGCGTCTTCAGAAACGAGACCTTAAGGGTGCCCTAGTCGGCGGTAGGAAACTTTTTTGTGGGCGGGGATAAAATATTTGCTATATCATCCGACAACACGTGTGAAATAGGTACACGCAGTCATGAGCAGTGAGAAGCTCTTGCGCGTACGAATAAACACTAATATTACGAAAAAGAAACGATTTAGAACGAAAACGAGCGCGCGGAGTGTTATAAACAGACCTTTGGGAATAAGGATAACATGAATAAACTTTATATAAAAATTGTACTTAATGAAATATGTTTTGGCAGTCAAACGGAGCAGACGTGTAACTGATTTGTTCCCGAGAAATTATTTTCAATGTGCGCAATAAGAACCCTTAAAGTAACAGTGTTAAATACCGAAACTAGCATACATTGAGTGATACGGTAACGACTAATTGCTTCTACACTTCGGCGCACCGGCGGTGCGTGAGCCCCCCGCGCGCACTTCGAGTAAAAGAGACATCTGCATTTTTCATCTCTATCGCGCGACGCGCCTACGCATATCACGCAGGTATACTACAAAACTTTTAACTATGAGTGATCGCCGCCCGCCACAGTCCAGAAGAGTACCAGTAGGGCAATAATGTTCGCACTCACAACCGGACTTATCAAAAATTTGTGATAATGATGCGAAAAACAATGTTAGCTGCCGGAAAAGGAAGGACAGAGAATGCTGTGATGTGTTAACTGCACTCAATGACTTTCGGGTGGAGATGATCTCAATATTTCAAACAAACTTGAAACCGATGCGTGATGACATATCTACAATGAAAGATCAGATAAATGATATTAAAAGCTCAACCAACAAATTGTTGACAGAACACAAAAAAATGAAAGAAAAAATCTCAGTACTACAGCAAAACTGCGCCAACACGGAATCGAAAATATCTACGCTTGAAGTTGAAATCGAAAATATTAAATCTACCACTTCAAAACCTAGCACATCTGATATTTTTGCTGGTGAAAAAATTATTTCTGAATTTCAGGAAAGGAATAATAGAAGTAAAAATGTCATAATGGTAGGCCTGCCAGAGCAGACGCTGTCGGATAGCTCTGCACGTGAAACTGCAGATGTGAGCGCTGCTCAGGCTGTACTGCAAAGTGTAGTTCTGGAAATTCCTAAGGTTGTCAAGGCTATGCGACTTGGTAAATACGCTCTTGGGAAAAATCGTCCGCTGAAGATATGCTTTAAAAGCTCTCAGGAAGCAAAGGAAATATTGCGGAATAAAAATAAGGTACCAAGCAGCATCAAATTATACTCAGATCAGACCCCTACTCAAAAAAATATAATGAAAGAAATGAGCCAAGAGTTGGCTCGACGCAAAGAAAACGGGGAAAAGGATCGTAGATACGATGAAACTAAATAAAAAAAAAAACATAGAGTATAAAGTCCAAGAGCCCGGAGCCCCCAGACATAATTTGTTTTTTAAAAGACAAAATGTTAGGCCTCGAGTAGTGTTAAATGTACAATGAATGCCAGCATACCTGCTAAGTTGGTAAGCTGGCTGATTAACAGGTACCAAGTGAGAAAGGTAAATAAAAATAGGACTGACTTATGATATATAATATTACATAAAATATAATTATAAAATAATCTTTTACACTGCCAGATACTTTCCGACAGACATAACTTGCGCAAGACGCATTAAGGCTCCAAAAAAGGTTGAACTTAACTTATATTTTAAAGCGTAATTTATACAACACAGTAATATCTATAAATATACTAAATATTACTGTATGAAAAATTTGTATTTGTCCAAAATAAAATTAACTGCATTTTTGAATTACTAATCTATCCCTGTATAGTGTTTTGCGATTTTCTTTCTTCTTATGATACTTATTTCCGCCAAAGATGCGTCATAATTAATGTCGAAATATGGTACTTTCGACGCTCATAACTTTCAAAAATGTTTCCTTTTACTTTTTTGTTTCCACACAGGGCTAGATAATGACGAGACAAATTGACATATTTTTTATTTTCATCCTACACCGTCAAACAGTAGAGTAATCGCCATACTACGTTTGTATGGAAGAATAACCGATTACTCTAAACCATAGTACCGGCACGCATACACACGGCTGAATGTTTTTGGGGTTTGGAGGGATATTAGGCGCTTACGATTTGTATGGCTGAACAAATAAATTACGCTTTAAAACATAAGTTAAGTTCAACCTTTTTTGGAGCCTTAATGCGTCTTGCGCAAGTTATGTCTGTCGGAAAGTATCTGGCAGTGTAAAAGATTATTTTATAATTATATTTTATGTAATATTATAATATCATAAGTCAGTCCTATTTTATTTACCTTTCTCACTTGGTACCTGTTAATCAGCCAGCTTACCAACTTAGCAGGTATGCTGGCATTAATTGTACATTTAACACTACTCGAGGCCTAACATTTTGTCTTTTAGAAAACAAATTATGTCTGGGGGCTCCAGGCTCTTGGACTTTATACTCTATGTTTTTTTTTTTAATTTAGTTTCATCGTATCTACGTGAATTGTAAAGATTTATAACATTTTCAACATCACAGCCTTGACTTGGAAGCAAAAACCAAAAGATACTGCATCGTTTAAGACGGTACCCTGACCAAAAAATCGGCATGAAATATGAGCGTTCCTATTGGTCTAGCGGCACTGGTGGCGCATGAATTACAGTAGTGAATACGCCCAGATTTTAGAATAAAATCTTTATAAAATCGAATTTTGGTCTTTTGAAAAAAATAATTCTACAAACATGTTCGTTATGAAATTGTCTATCCATTAGTGTTAATACAAAAAATAATCAATGAACACTTTACGAGGAGATGCATAATATCAATAATTATTTCTAATTTTTATGTTTTTTTGGAAGTAGATTAGTGAAATATATACAACATTTAAAAAAAACTAAATCTACCATTTTAGAATCAATATTATGTAGAAATTTAATGTATTTTTATTAATTGATATTTCTTTTTAAATAACGAGTAGATAGCTCCTAAAAACAGCACAAAAACGGCTTGCGCGGCGTTTTGCTCGGGGTACCGCCTTAATATCTGAACCGTAGCCTAAGAAAATAACGAAATACTCAACATATTGCGTATATTTGCTCTTTACTCAAGACGCAATAATAACCTCTGAGGTTCATATCCAGTATTTAATATTCAGCTATATTGCTGGCCCGAGAGCATACTTATGAAGTACGGAGTCTACAGATATAATATACTTTTTCAGAAGTATTTGAGTATGGGAGTCTTAGTGACACTTCAGTGAATGGATTTTAGACCAGTTGTGGACGGGACAATATGTTTAGGTACCATCAGCAGTTATTAATGTTTTTGTATCCGTTGAGTAAGATTTCTTAGTTTTGAATAACGAACGGAATGGTGCGGTATGGAACGGTATGGAACGGCATGGAACGACATGGAACGGTACGTAACGGAACGGAACTGGTCTACTCGACTTATTTTAAGTCTATTGGAGCAAAATTGAGTAGGATCGTGTTAGCTGCGTAAATATGTATAGTGCTGATTATTGGAGGTGCTTTGCTGTACATATGGCAAACATTATTTTTCTTTTAGTTGGCAGTGCCAGAATGGGTCGCAATATAAACTGTTCTGTCGTCGTCAGTCGTTTGAAGGTGCATGGCATTCGCGGATTTCGAGTGGTTGATGCTAGTGTGATGCCGACCATCACTAGCGGCAAAACTAACGCACCCACCTTTATGATTGCTGAGAGAGCAGCTGATTAAATAAAACAGGATTATAATATAGGGCGCACGGTTGGCGCATTGGTTGAGCGATTTACTGGTGCACTGCGTGTCGCGGGTTCGATTCCCGCATGAAAAAAATATTTGTATTACCTACAGATAGTTGTTCCAGCTCCGGGTGTTGTGTTTGTAAACGCACCCACGATACTAGTGTGGGAAAAAGTTTTTTTTTTAAACAAACAAAAAACAAATAAACAATCTTTCCAATATTTAATATCAATCTCTTTATGTTTTATTTCTTTGTAATAGGTAAACCTATTAATGAGGCCGAAGGGTTAACTTGTTATAAACATATTAATTTTCAAAAATTTCTTTTATGTTGACCAAAATTATACCAACTATAAGGTACCACAGAAATAAAACAATAAAGACGCTTTAAGTATTCCGACACTGGCCCAGATTTATCTCTAAATAGAAATAGTTCAAATAAATGTTTGCATACTTAAACTTTTTCTTTCAAAAATAAAAGAGACCACCCAAGTGAATGTTAAAAATAGGTCGAACCATAATACTAAAAATAAGCAGTTCCGAATTAACCGGAAAATAACGTAGTACGAGGACATACTAAAACAATTGCTTAGCGAAGAACAATACGGCTGAGACGAAATTAGGCAACACCGTTTTTCGAGGTCTCAATTTTAATTATTTTCGTAATTTTGTTACCGGATCCGTAAGCAGCGGTGCGGTGACGGCAAAATAAACAATGTCAGTACATTTGCTTCGCGTATATACAGCTGTGGTAGAACAGGGCCGTATTTTACCAAGAATAAGGGAACTGTATCAAGGGAACAATTGAGTTTTCTTGTACCATTTTTTTCTGTTCTGTGCAGTCTTAGCTGGAATAAACATCACATAGAATCCCTTGGGCGATATAAGAAGAGACTAAGGAATTAAATCATGGAGATGAGTAGCAACATTTTATATGTCATGAACGATAAAAATGGAGCGTAAGATGTCAGTTAGGAAGGAACCGGCAAAGTCTAAGATTGATCGATGTCTATGGGGAGCTCCGTGTTCAGTAAGATAAATTGCAGGTTGATATGACGATTTTATCGAGGTTGTGGTTATCGAAGTCGACATTTTTCAGGATCCGAGCTGTGGTTTTTTTAGCTTCGCTTCAGAAAACTTTTTCGTTATTAGGGCTTTTAATTTCGAATGTTTTGATTAAGATGCTGGTGAGTTGGTTGAGGTAATACAATATTATTTTGATATTATAATTTGGACACAATTTAAGTTGAGAGCGACTTTTTAGACTGATGTTAAACAATGAATTATATTTTACTCACAAGGCGGCAAGTGCCAAGGACAGGTCGTGTTTGGTTTCTTAAATCTTTTTTCCTTAACAGAACAACAGGAACTTTATTACTTATCAGTAACAACATTAATCCGTTGGGGTTTTAAACTGTAGTAATATATTTAGTTCATAGTATTAATTCGAGAATAGTGGCATTTATATCTATAAAAATATTCTTTAACATTCGTAATTAAATAACCCAGTTTTGAATAGCCAAATAGCTATAATCCGAGGAATAAATATTTAGGTATATTTAGTTTTATATCAAAAATATGTACTTTTCCTTTGAGAAAAGTTATCTGAATACTGAAATTTTATAAGTGCTAAGCTAACCCGACAAGATTATGAACAAAAACAACGGTCGGGACAAACTTGCAGCGTTCGAAAGTAGAACAAATTCAACCACCCCAAGGTTTAAGAAAACAATAAATCCTTACATTTGACAAACGTTACTAAGGCACTTATTCTAAGAAGGGGGACGTTTTGGAGGACATATTTATAAGGAGATATTTATTTATTTTATTAGGAGACGTAGATGCAGAACTTGATGAAAAAATCGACTAATTGGTAACTAGCTAGCCGCTTCGCTTGTATGTAAATCTTAAATCATATCCAGGGAACATACTCCCGGGATAAAGTATCCTATGATTCAGGACTAGGTCTACCCATGTGCAGCAGTTTTATCCAAATTTCTTAAGTATTAACGACGAGAAAAAGTAAAAAACAGACAGACCGACAGAGTTACTTTCGTATTTATAATTTTAATATAGTTAAGTTAATAAGTATACAAGTATGGATATATGGATATTAGTAGTGATTATATTTTAGAACGGAGATCAGTGGTGGCCCAGTGGTATCGGCCGCGACTTACAAGTTGTAGATCGTGTGTTCGAGCCCAGGCAGGCGCTTTACTTTGTGTAAATTATTTCTTCACCACTGATCTTAAAACGGTAAAGGAAAACATCGTGAGGAAACCGGCATGTCCTAGAACCAAAAATTCGAAGACATGTGACATCCACCAACCCGCACTGGGCCCGCGTGGTGGATTACGGCCCATTCCCTCTCACAGAGAGGAGGCCTGTGTCCCAGCAGTGGGAACATTAATAGGCTGATGATGATGATATTTTAGAAGGGGCAATCTATATGTCGAAGATACACATTTGCGGCTTTTTTTACATTTTAGAGTTCGGGTTACCTAATCAAAGGGATTTTACCGCCTAGAGATCATGAGCACCTTAAGAACTTTCCACTCATTTCATCTCCTCATATAAAATTATTCTTAATCTGACCCACTAGCGGCCCTGTCTCACCAAAATCGTATATGCAATAACCAACACTATTCCTAGACTACAGCGGCGACATTAGCGTGTACAATTTTGACAGGCGCTAACAAAATGTGCCCGCAGCCATGCATGCGACATCGCCAGGGGAAATATGCTTGTTGATTCATACAAAGAGTGAGACTCCATGATGAGCAGTCCGTATGCTGTTTTAGTTTACCAGAACCATATGAACGGCATGAAATTAAGCCAGTTTTGTATATTCTCATTTCAGGAAAGCCTTCATACTGACCTTTTTTGAACCCTGAGAGGACCGTCGGCAATTTCATATTTTAGTTTTTTCGAGCAAAACTTATTTGGAGCCTAAAATGCTTTTATTTTTAGCTCCCGCAGGTCTATTACGACGAATACACAGAACAGTATAATTGGGTAACCGGCAAAGCCAAAATAACATTATACAGTTTTATGTCACAGTTGCTTTCTGTCTTAATAATGTCAGTTTACACGAAAATAACACGAAACAAAAGCTCGATAGCTCAGTTTCTGGTTTGTTTTATTTGCTTTTACATTAAGGCGTGTTGGTTTCGCCAGTAATTACTTAAAAATGTTGTTGTCTGCTACCGCTACTATGAAGTTTAATCAAGATTAGGTTTAATCTCGATTTAGAATGGAATTAGACTCGAGTTTTTGGACTTTTACGACAAATTTTTCCTTTTTTGTTACCGTTAGTTTTTATACGCTTCTTATAAAAATACCTTAGAAAAAAATACAAAAATATTTTTGTAGTTTCACATGGCCCCTCAGTATCTAATTTTATAATAATTTTCATAATAATGCTCACAAAGCCAATTTAGTGAAATTTCGATAACAAGACTCAGAAAATGTAATTTAATTTCAATTAGCTTCCTTATAGCCTGAAAGTTCTTCAGGAAATTCAGATGTTCGTACTGTTAGTTATTTAGATCAACTAACTATATTGGTAATTGGGTTATAAACCACCGTTATCACTATAAGGTTCCTATAAAGGTCATATTATAAAGGTTATACAGTAAACAAACAATCTGCCTAGCTCTTGCCCAAATATGTTGGGTTAAGGTTCCAGTCTAACCGGATTCATCTGAGTACCAGTATTGGCCTGCCTATCTGACCATCACAACCCAGTAACTAGGTAACACTATAGGCCTTAGCAAGACTGGTGTCAGATTGCAAAGCTGCCTATCGTAACGACAGTCAAAGATTATCAAATGACAGCCGGGACCAACGTTAATGTGCTTTCCGAAGCACGGAGGACTCTCGTTATTAAAGTAATGTATGGTCACCCATCCCCGGACTTACCTGAATCGTTTAACCTGGAAGGTTTAACGCGAGCTCCTCCGTAGTATAAAGGTTAGACACGTGTGCAGTAAATGATGGTCGTGTTTAACATGGTCAGGTCAGGTCTTCTTTTTCGTCCAAAAAAATAAAATCACGAAATTTGTACATAGAAAAGAAAGATCCTGATTAGTCGAACCATTTTTTTGTTATTGTTTTTGTCTGATACTTATGGTTAAGAGATGGCCTTTTTTCCAGTCTCTGGTTTAGTTTCGTTTAGCTTGACTTTAGGCAAACTGGCATTCTATAGAAGATAGCCAAAAACCCAAAATATTTGAGAATAACCGCGAGGTGTTTCGTTAGAGCATGTCCATCGCACATATTTGTTACTTTTCGAAAAACTTTATCTCTGTAATAAAATGCCATTTATTCTAGACTTATCTCATAGAGGTGTTATTTGGCATAATAATAATAATTATTTATTTAATTATTATTTATTTAATGTTATTTATTCCTAACACGTACGCACATCAGTTTGGATCCTGACCTGGTTCCGTTTTATTGAGTTTATAGTGAGACCGCCTATACATTTTCTTACTCTCATTTTTTTGCTTTACTTTCAAATTTCAATTAATTAGTAACAATGGAAAATAAACGGAGTAACATTATCCATACTCCTGAACAGTTCAAACTCGTAAAGAATTTAATCAAATGAATACAAGAAAGGTTCGTAGTAGTGGCAAGTGTCGGTTTTCTCTTAATTATAAGGTAAGGAAGGGTCCGTGTCGCCATAAATCAGGTTTCGTGACGAAAATGTGGCTTTTAAATTATATACTAAACCATTACGGAACTAATGGATAATGTAAGAAACATCAGATTATTAATTTACTGGCTCTATATTAACTCAATTTGAATCGCTATTGACAAAATTATATCAATTCACAGCTAGACTACTGACACGTCTGGCAAAATTTCGGTTGTGCTATTAATTGCCAAAGCAAATAACTTTAAATCACAGAAGTATGAGTATATCATAAATTTAATTAACTAGAATAATGAAATCATTCATAATATCGAGGCATCATTTGCTGCCGGCATCGTACCAAAATTGACGTCACCAAACTCAAACCTACCGGTAATTTTAGATCCTTCATTATTTCGGTTTGCAGTAACCGTAGAAAAATCAAAATATACGTAAAAATGGGTTAGTCGCCAGGTGATAAATGAGAAAAATAACTTTTTCTCACCTCGTGCGCATATTGATAAATTACATTCGACGTCCCGGAAAATCTAGTGTGTCCCAAATATACCGGTGGTGTGAAACCTGTGCAAGATTTATGGGTATGTAGAAAAAATTAAAAGGAGTCACCTGGGTAACTTTGAGGGAGGTAAGTTACTAGGCGATCAGAACACGTTGGTTGTAGAACCCAAATGCCGAACATCGCCTGAATACAAGACACACGATAGATTTATGCTTCGCTAGTATTTGTATATTAAAATTAATTTAAAGTATAATCCAGATGGTTTTAAAACATTTGTTTTGTAAAACATTTTAGTTTAAAATCAAACCATCAAAAACAATTGACCGCTTTAAAGTCTTAAAACTAACAAGTGCTCAGCACAATCGCTCTTACAAAAACATTTTGTGCGAACAAAGTCACGTAATAACAGAGAAGCTATGAGGCATGAACTATTGACATGAGAAAATGAACAACTCTTGAACTAACTTCGGCACGATGCCAAATTTTAATGACGACCGACGCCTCCCGCGGTCGGAAATTATTTGCAAATAAAATGTTAGCCTTGACTCTTTGCTGTACAAACATAATTTACTCGCCCGACTTTCTTACTGACAACCCTACGTCTCAAATAGTCCTTATCCTTCAAGAATAAGGCTCAAAATAATACTGCTCTCGCATCTTTTAGGGCTGTCACTGTAAATAAGTTCTTGTATCTCGACTCCAATCTAAAAATCGATCAAATATTACGTTCAGATGATTGTACGGTACACCATTAAGTTAATGTAATAACAATTTTCATTATAGATGTACAGAACGAGCTTCGTTTTTCCTTAGAGACCTTTAGGTGTTCGTAAATGTCTTGTATTTTAACGCAACGAGCTATAAAGTGAATTTTATTATAAGTTTTCATACTGATAAAATAATGAAACAGTTCTACGTTTTTTTATGGGTAAGCCACATATTAAACCTGCCTTTAAAAATAAATTCCTTCTTTTCAATTCCTTTTCCTTTTGTCTGCCGTTTTTAGGGTTCCGTAGCCAAATGGCAAAAAACGGAACCCTTATAGATTCGTCATGTCTGTCTGTCTGTCTGTCTGTCTGTCTGTCCGTCCGTATGTCACAGCCACTTTATTCCAAAACTATAAGAACTATGCTGTTGAAACTTGGTAAGTAGATGTATTCTGTGAACCGCATTAAGATTTTCACACAAAAATAAAAATAAACAATAAATTTTGGGGGTTCCCATACTTGAAACTAAAACTAAAAATATTTTTTTTCATCAAACCCATACGTGTGGGGTATCTATGGATAGGTCTTCAAAAATAATATTGAGATTTCTAATATCATTTTTTTCTAAACTGAATAGTTTGCGCGAGAGACTCTGCCAAAGTGGTAAAATGTGTGTCCCCCCCCCCTGTAACTTCTAAAATAAGAGAATGATAAAACTAAAAAAAATATATGATGTACATTACTATGTAAACTACCAGCGAAAATTGGTTTGAACGAGATCTAGCAAGTAGTTTTTTTTTAATACGTCATAAATCGTAAACCGTAATTTACCAAGTAGTTTTTATTTAATACGTCATAAATCGTAAACCGTAATTTACCAAGTACGGAACCCTTCGTGCGCGAGTCCGACTCGCACTTGGCCGGTTTTTTGCTTTACTTGTCAAAGCTTTGTACTAGAAATTTCCAATACCCAGTAACCTTAGAACAAAATCACGTTTCTTCCCACTTTTATATTTAGCGAGACTTTATTTTGGTACCTCAAAGAAACTGACCTACTAGGACACAAAACAACACAAAACAATCAACCTTATTTCCGATTTCATTGTGCGTTTAAGTCTGTGACATCAAATATTGGTGTGACCAAAAATGTTAATGGATTGAAAATTTACCGTAAATTTTGCGTATTGTTCGGTTTTTGTGGAATCTGTAAACGGATTCGGTGACTTGCGAAATAGGAACATACAATTTATTCGTTTTCACTTTTGTACGTGCAGCGTTTTCATGATGGCGGGTCACCCGGTATTCCTACGTTATTAAAATTGATCGTTCAATGGAATTGTTAGAAGTCAATAAAGTAGAGTACATGAAGAAATATGGGCGAAAGTATTATGAGAATGTATTTTTGATGTCGTTTCGGTAGTTGGACAAATGTTTTTCTAACAAGCTGAGTGATTTCTGAGAATAGGCTGGTATGGAAAATCTTTGGGTGGCATTCAAGTTTTGTATACATTAAATTATGAGTGTGCAAGTGTATGTTATTGAATGTAAGTAAGTAGGTACCTGGTACAAGATAAGGAAAATAATTATCTAGTTAAAGTTCAAAAGTAACTTTCGCATTTGACCTTTTTGGAATTATGGGAAGTCCTATCTTAATTATTTATCTGTTCCTGAAATCGGTAGGAGAACCCTGGCGGAAGTCCCGGTCGATGCCCACTGCAAACTGCGGCAGTACACTTTTCCCCCACCCACTCCGCATTTACCACCAAGCGAGCATCTGCCCGTAAGGTCCAACGTTCCGTGGTAAACCTGGAAGTCCCTAAACTGCCTCAGAACACAAGTAGGAAGGTGTAACGCCAGCCTCAGAAAATGGGGATACCTCGACAGAGCAACAGCAGGGTGTAAAAATATCCGATCGGGGTGATCTATGCGCTGCCACCGACGACACCGTGGAAGTGACTAAGTTTTGGGCCATACAAATTTGAACGACTGCCGTGCCAGCGGTACGAAAAAGAAGAACAAGAATTTTGTCTTATGCGTCTGGTGTTTCCTTGAGTTTTTACGAAACACAATATTTTTGTCAATACAGTTTTTCATTGCATGTAAATAGCGGCATAGTTAAGTGCCCTTTTGCTATTAAATCAGATAAAATAAGATACATGTGGCGGCAAATTGATATTCGCTTCCGCGCGCATTCTGCGTAGTTACTAAGAAACACATTATATTTTTATTAACCGCTGTATATCCTTATATTATTTTTTTAGTGAGGGGTTTTTACTTAACTTATTCTTGTTATAGGAAGTATAAAATGATAGTTATATGTAGTTGACAATCGTGGCAAGATATAATGTTAAACAATTGACTTTGACAGACAAAATTAAAGAAGTATGGCAGATGTATTATGTTTTATTCTATAAATGACCTATTAGCTAGATAATTTATACTAACACAAAAAAATCTTCAATGCATTCATTCTCTGTGCTATTATTGAAACAAACAATGCTTAGCCCAAATCACTGAGTCAGGAAGTGTGTGCAGCAGTGTTGACCCGCCCAGTGGCTACAGCGCGAATATTCTTAGCCGAAAACCTTCAAAGCAATCACCACATTATTTCATCAACATCGAAACTGACATGTTATAGAATTAAAAAACTCAATGAACCGCGTCGTGGATTACAGTACACTCTCTCTCAGAGAGGAGGCCTGTGTCCCAGCAGTGGAATTATAAGCTGATTATGCTATGCTTATGCTAATAGCATTCAAGTTTGCTCATGAGTTCCTTGTTTATGCAAAGAAAGGATTAAGAGAGGATTTTTGAAAATATATGTATTATTTGCCCAAATTATTAACTCTTTCGTTCATCATTAAGTTCTTAATATTCCCGATGGAAACTGCCATCGGATACGCACGTGTTCGCAACCAGAAATAGTCTGTCACATAAAAGTTTACTATCTACATACTGAATACCAGAGTTTGGTTTTCGCAGTTTTTAATATGTCTATAAAAATGTGATCCCTTTTTCTAAAGAATGGAAACTATTGGCATGAAGCAACAATTTGCGTTTCAAAAATGTTCAGTCACCCAACTGTAACTCGGTCAATCAAGTGATAAACTATTATGGGCTGTAAACCAAGTTACTTAATGGTTATAAACGCATATCCAAGTTTTGTTTTTAAATAAGTATTTTGGGATAACGCAAACGATACCTATTAACGTTCTTAAACCAACAGTATAACTTTTAATAGGCAACTTAAAACGAAATGAAAGCTCAGGCAATCAAAATTCTCCTTGATACTGCGCAAGCTACATTTGAAGCCATACAAATGTATTTTATGAGCTCTCGAGCGTCAACAATCTTTTATTAGAAGGCGCCTGAAGTTGAAAGTAGGATTGAATTAATTTTTGAATATTGATTTTTCAATGAAATGCTCAAGCTTTTTATTAGGTTGATTCGATCATACATACACTGGCAAAAGCGAAACAAGAAAAAATTCGCGAAAAACTTTTTTGTACCATGCTGGGTGGTTTTTCTTTTATTTTATACTAAATCCAATTATTGGTATTTAATAAAAAATAATTAATTAATTAATTTTAATTTCACTTTACAAGCGATTGTTTTAACTTTATTCGAAATAACATAATTTGGAGAGAATTTTGCTTATTGCATTTTAGGGTTTTGTTTTAAAATTTCGTATGTTTTTCAATAACTTTATTTGTTTTATTTTTAATATCTAGATCTGTGTTCGAAGTAAAGAACATCATTGTGCCCAACTTTACCCAAACTGAGGGTCAGGGCACTTTGGATGAGAAGAAATGAGTAAACAAAAAAAAAAACTACAGAGTGCTGTGCATAAATCACTACTTACCTGTTTCAACCATTTACTGATGATTCGGAGAGACTAATGCCTTTGTGACAGTATCAGGACGAGGCAGAAAACTCGTACTTTTAACAGAAATAATCGTTTTATTTAGTTTCACTTTCGCAATTAGCCGGCTATCAAAGATCGTTTAAGCCAGGAATGAGCTGGAGGAAGTTCGAAGTGCAACAGAAAGTGAGTTTACGCTAAGAAGAAGGTTAAAAGAACTGATTTTAATCATTCATAAGATGGAGTGATGACATAGTTGCCACGGTGGGAAATACCTGGAGCAGACTGGCAAGAGACAGAGCTAAATGAAAGGAAATGGAGGAGGCTTTCACCGCTAAAGCGGTCCTTACTACAAAACGCGTTAACGCAGTTTAATAACATTTATACTAACAAACTAGAATAAACATAATACTAACACTACAAATAATGTTTAGACATAATATAAACTATGTGTAAGGAATAAATAAAGCTTTATTATTATGTCCTTTATTTAATTTAATTTCTTATTTTATACATTTTTAAATATTTTTTTAAAAACACATACAAAAAAGAAAAACATTTAAAAATATAAAAAATAGAGGCCCACCGGTATCGGGAACAGGGTCCAAGCTACCGGCGGTCAGGGCTCCAGAGAGAGGAACCTCCTAACAATACGAGCCGTGTCCAGCAATACTGCTTTCTGGATCAGGCCCTTGACCCAGCTGCCTAACGAGAGCCTCCTAAGATGTTGGTCGAGGCTCGTGGCTATTAAGCCATTGGCCGACACGACTATCGGTACAATGATCGCTGTGTCCACATCCCACATGTCGACAACCTCGCGAGCCAAGTCAAGATACTTGATTTGCTTATCTTTCTCAGCTTTCACGAGGTTCCCGTAATGCGGGACGGTAATGTCAACAATCATTGCACGCCTCTCGATTCGGTCCACCACCACTATATCAGGCTTATTAGCGATAATCGTCCTGTCAGTGATGATGGACCGATCCCAGTACAATGTGATATTGCCATTCTCGAGAACTGGTAGTATGGCACCTCCGATGCCACAAGAGTGTATTTCAGAGCAAGTTGCTGATGGATAATCCTGGCTACAAGGTTGTGCCTATGCAAGTACTCTTCGTTAGCTAGACGAGAACAACCAGAGATAATGTGGCGGATCGATTCACCCGGACGGTGACATGCCCGACACATGTCAACCGTGCCATCCTTCACAATAAATCGCCGGTAGTTATTCGTCATGATAACTTCGTCCATAATTGCACAGACAAAACCTTCGGTTTCCCCAAAGAGGTCACCGAAACGCAGCCAGGCTACGGACGCTGACTGATCTACATCGGACCCATGTAGGGCCCGGAAAAAGCGTCCGTGTCGTTAGTGTCAAGCACTACAGGCTTGCGCCAGTTCTCATTCACCAAGGAGAGCGGGGTGAGTCCCTTGTCCACTGCTACTACATCTCGATGCATTCCCACGTCGGCGTGTAGAAAATATTCCCTGAGGTTGCATATCTCGCGGTTGTGGAGATTCTTGGCATTTAAAAAGCCTCGGCCTCCACACTTCCGCGGGATATACAATCTCATGACCGACGATCGTGGGTGATGCATTCGATATGCAGTCAGCAGTGTACGGACCCGCCTATCCAGGGCGTCGAGTTCCGTTTGAGTCCATTTGAGTATGCCGAAAGAGTACATCAATACCGGCATGACCCAACCGTTGAAGGCGCGCACCTTGTTTCCACCCGAAAGAAGGCTATTAAAAACCTTTTTCAGGCGGCCAAAGAAGCGTTCATTCAACGATTGCTTCATGTCAGTAGTGCTGATACCTAACACTTCCGACATACCCAAATACTTATAGGTTTCGTTTGGAGAGAGGGATCTCAGGTTTATGGAACCCGCGAGTTGAATTCCCATGGATTCCACAATCTCCCCTCGCTTTACATGCATGTCCGCACATTTGTCCACGCCAAACTCCATCCTGATGGTGCTACTAAAAGTTTCAGTTACCTTCAGTAGCTCCATCAGCTGAAGATTGTTGGGAGCAAAGAGCTACAGATCATCCATGTAAAGGAGGTGAGATATAACCTGACCACCTCTCTTCAACCGATAGCCTAGTCCTGAATTCTCCAGCAGCATACTTAGAGGATTCAGGGCCAGGCAAAACCAAAGTGGACTCAAACTATCGCCCTGGAATATACCTCGCTCGATCCTTACGGGTTCGCTATTCCTCTGGATATTTCGACATCCCGGATAGCAAAGGACTGTGCTCCACTGCCCCATACACGACATCAGGAAGGTGCGTAGAGTTGTATCTATTTTATACAATTCTAGCATCCTCATGAGCCATGTATGAGGCACCGAGTCATAGGCCTTCTTCTTATTATTATTATTATTATTTATAGGCTAACTTAAACTTTAAAAATATTAACTTTACGTTAAAACTTAACAGTTAAATATGACTGGATACGTTTAAATTAGTAGAGATTTGATTATTGCAGTCAGTTTGCTACTTTTCAATTTAAAAAGCCGTGTTATGACTCACAGTTACTATAACAGCGATTCACTGAAGGTTTCTTCAAACTTAGGTTAAAAAACAAGTTATCTATTGCTTAAATAATTTCTTAATAAATAAGCGATTTGCTTCAGTTTAATCATTATTTTTGGTTGATATATTTAAACTACTGTTGGTCAAGCGGCATAACATAGCGCGTGACTATTAAAATGTTTTAAGCAATAAAGAATATTAAGTCACTTCGCAACGACGACGCCATTATTGCCATTGTTGGTATTGAAATGACGAGACGCTGCGAAGCCACAAAAAAATGGAGAATTTGTAAAGACTGCTGATGTTTAATTACAATATCTTGTGAGTACGATTTGTATTAATTTTTCTAACCAGGAAACATCCCTATTGTCGTATTCACATTTCAAATAAACAAAACATCTTCATTATGTTCAGAAGTAGACTTTGGTCTCATTTTGTCACTTAACAGCAGAGCATAATTATAAATATTAAAAAGAATGAAAATATAATAAAAATAAGAAAATAATTAATGTAATATTATTACATATGTACGAGTATTTTACCTATTTTATTATTATAACTACTAGTTTTTTATTATTAAAGTTTAATAATAAAAAAATAGTTTTTATTATATAGTTTAAACCTTCAAGTGTCAATAAGCAGACACAATAGAAATTACCATTGTTTTAATCCGATTCGGCAATATGGACAGTTAAGAGGTTGCATTAAGCTATGTTCCGTATGGTGCCGGACGTTAAGAATTTCACCATCCCATGTCTTCCCGTGGGTGTCGTAAAAGGCGACTAAGGGACAAACCAGAGAATGGGCAGCAGCGTTCTCTGTGCTCCTATAACAACCATACTGCGATCGCCAATCCGCCTGCCAAGCGTGGCGATTATGGCAAAACCCCCCCTATGAATAGCACAAATAAAAAATGGCCCCTAGTGCCCGGCAGCCCGCCTACCCTCGACTACGGTAGCGGTCGAGGTTACGGCATGGCAAGGGGTGCTAAGAATCTCCGGACGAGATCCGGCTACCCCAACAATCACCGACGACTGGACCTGGCAACGTACAACACGCGCACACTTCGGACCGACGAGAAGATCACCGAGCTCGAAGAGGAATTGAGCAGGTTGCGATGGAGCATTATAGGGTTATCTGAAGTCCGAAGAGAGGGGGAGGACTCGATAATCCTCAAATCCGGTAACCTGCTCTATTTCCGAGAGGGTGACCGGCAGTCCCAAGGTGGTGTCGGGTTTATCGTCCACAGGTCCCTTGTGAACAACGTGGTGAAGATTGAGAGTGTGTCGACCAGGGTGGCGTACCTTATACTCAGAATATCCTCTAGATATTCGCTGAAGGTCATACAGGTCTACGCCCCAACCTCGGCACACCCCGACGACGAGGTAGAGACCATGTATGAGGATATCTCCAGAGCCATGCATGGTTTCAAAACTCACTTCACCGTTGTCATGGGGGACTTCAACGGGAAACTGGGCAAACGAGACGAGGATGAGCTGCAAGTGGGGCAATTTGGAGTTGGACGACGGAACCACCGGGGTCACCTACTGGCCAGTTTTATGGAGAAGGAGGGCCTCTATATGATGAACTCCTTCTTCAAAAAGCGTGAACACAGGAAGTGGACCTGGCAGAGCCCCGATGGTGCAACAAAAAATGAGATCGACTTCATCATGTCAACCAAGAAGCAAATGTTCAATGATGTCTCTGTGATCAATTCGGTAAAAACCGGGAGCGATCACCGCATGGTAAGAGGCACATTGAACATTAATATTAAGCTTGAAAGGTCTCGACTGATGAAGTCCACGCTCCGTCCAGCACAGGTCCAGGTCCAAAACCCCGAGAGCTTTCAGCTCGAACTCCAGAATCGTTTCGAGTGCCTGGGGAGCTCCGTGGACGAATACAGCGACGGGTTCGTGGAAGCTGTCCATACGGTCGGGTCTAAGTTTTTCAAGACCCGTCGTACAGATAGAAACAAAAAGCTCTCTGATCTTACCCTCAAGCTTATGAAGGAGAGGCGTGAGATAATCCTGCAGTCTTCAGATGAGGCGTGCAAATACCGGCAGATCAATAGACAGATCTCTAAATCCTTGAAAAGAGACCTCCGCCGCTTTAATACCGAGCGTATTAAAGACGCGATTGAGCGAAATAAAGGCTCCAAGGTGTTTTCAAGGGATCTGTCTATTGGGCAGAGCCAGCTCACGAAACTGAAGACCGAAGATGGCAGGATTGTATCCGCCAAACCGGAGCTTCTGAGGGAGATCGAGAGTTTCTATGGGCAGTTGTACACGTCAACCAGTAAACCCGTTGCGAATCTAGCAAACGACCCAAGAGCTAGATTGACCCGACACTATACCGAAGATATCCCGGACGTCAGCCTGTACGAGATTAGGATGGCTCTGAAACAGCTTAAAAACAACAAGGCGCCGGGTGATGACGGAATCACGGCTGAACTCCTGAAGGCGGGTGGAAAACCGGTCCTCAAGGCCCTTCAGAAGCTTTTTGATTCCGTCATACTCGAGGGCAAAACGCCACAGGCATGGTGCAGGGGTGTGGTGGTACTCTTCTTCAAGAAGGGCGACAATGCCCGGCTGAAGAACTATAGGCCCATCTCGCTTCTTAGCCATGTTTACAAGTTGTTTTCAAGAGTCATCACGAATCGTCTCGCGCGCAGGTTTGACGATTTCCAGCCTCCCGAACAAGCCGGATTCCGAAAAGGCTTTAGCACCGTAGACCACATACATACGCTGCGGCAGGTTATACAGAAGACCGAAGAGTATAACTTGCCTCTCTGTTTAGCGTTTGTGGACTACGAGAAAACCTTCGATTCGATCGAGACTTGGGCTGTACTACAGTCTCTCCAACGGTGCCAGATCGACTACCGGTACATTGAGGTGTTGAAGTGTCTGTACAAAAACGCCACCATGTCAGTCCGTCTTCAGGATCAGACCTCGAAACCTATCCTTCTCCAGCGCGGCGTAAGACAGGGAGACGTAATTTTTTCGAAACTGTTCACTGCTGCGCTGGAGGACGTCTTCAAGGTTCTGGACTGGAAGGGGCTTGGCATCAACGTTAATGGCGAGTACATCACTCACCTTCGGTTTGCCGACGACATAGTGATCATGGCTGAGACCATGGAGAGCCTCAGTAAAATGCTCGATGACCTTAGTAGAGCTTCCGAAAGAGTGGGTCTTAAAATGAACATGGACAAAACCAAGGTCATGGTGAACGCCCATGTAACACCCACTCCTATCAAGATCGGAGACTCTACACTTGAAGTTGTAGACGATTATGTTTACCTGGGACAAACGGTCCAGTTGGGTAGGTCCAACTTCGAGAAAGAGGTCAACCGTCGAATCCGACTCGGCTGGGCGGCGTTCGGGAAGTTGCGTGGTATCTTTTCGTCCAATTTACCGCAGAGTCTCAAGACAAAAGTCTATGACCAGTGTGTGTTGCCAGTGATCACCTATGGGACCGAGACGTGGTCGCTCACAATGGGCCTTATCAGAAAGCTTAAAGTCACCCAAAGGGCAATGGAGAGGGCTATGCTCGGAATTTCCTTGCGTGATCACGTCAGAAATGATGATATCCGCAGGAGAACCAAAGTTACCGACATAGCCCGAAGAATTGCCAAACTTAAGTGGCAGTGGGCAGGGCACATTGCTCGCAGAACGGATGGCCGATGGGGCCGAAAAGTTCTGGAGTGGCGACCGCGAACTGGAAGACGATACGTTGGAAGGCCTCCCACTAGGTGGACCGATGACCTGGTTAAGGTTGCGGGAAGGCGCTGGATGCGAGACGCACGGGATCGGTCAATGTGGCGACGCCTGGGGGAGGCCTATGTCCAGCAGTGGACGTCTTTCGGCTGAAATGATAATGATGATGATGATTAAGCTATGCACATGCCATGTTGTCTCTTCACCACCCTTGGTTGACTGGTAGAGAATGCCTGAGGCATTCAGTCCGCCTTTGTACCTTTGTGCATGAAGTCTAAATAAATAAGAAGGGGACTGATAAGAAACAGACTTATCAGTAATGCTATTTTTAATTCCCCTTCCCCCTGGACCGCGATAGCGTGTGGACGTGAATTCTGTGTTCGTAAATCTATTAATATATTAAATAAGTTATTTAAATAAGTCTGAAAGTAATATTTTAAATCTACAAAAATCAACTCAAGTACCAGGGGGGTAACCACAAGCTCTTAGAGTAAGGTTATTTTGATATCGAGTAAGGGACAGATGTATCTGACTTGTATAACTCTGTCACTTACTCGATCTCAAAATAACCTTACTCTAAGAGCCTGTGGTTACCCCCCTGGAGCGCATAGCCACCGCAGAGGTGACTCACCATCAACGGCCGCGCGGTAAGCTCCACCCCTCAGTACTGGATTTTTTAGACCCGCCCATCACCGAAGCGACATACCTAAAACGCCTGCAAAAACACTATTAGCAAATTGGATTGAACGCATATTGCTAATAAACACAAGTTGAAGAGATGTTGCGATCATCACCCACTAAGGCTGTCTCTGACTCTGATTTGACAAAAACTCAGTCATCAACACAACCTGCATATGTGACCGCAAGGCCCAAGCGTAAGCACGATGACGTAACTATCACCAAGGAAGACTTTCTTGCGTTCAAAAACGAAATTAAACAAATGTTAAGTTCTTGGAACACTGAGCAAGACCACAAGTTTGTAAAAATGGAGAAGTCATTAACACAATTACAAAAAACAACATCTGATTTTGAGAATTCCCTACAATTCATCTCTCAACAGTATGAGGATATGCAGAAAAGGATACAGAACTTAGAAAAGCAGTGCAAAGATAACATTCTATACATATCATCACTAGAAGAGAAGGTGGAAGACCTGCAATACAACATGAAGAAAAATAATGTGGAAATTAGGAACCTGCCATCTAAAGAAAACGAAACCACTGCTGACATGATCCAGATAGTGAATAACTTGTCAAGCACCCTTAACTTTGGCCTCCAATCAAGTGACATACGTCACATATACCGCGTCCCTGGCAAGAAAGGAGCAAATAGACCAATTATTATGGAACTCAACACTATCGCAACCAAACAAGAGATTCTCAACTCTGTCAGACGTCACAACAACTCGAAGCCAACTCAAAAACTGAACACCTCCCACTTTGGATTAAGTGGCACCACCAATGCGGTCTACATAGGAGAAGACTTAACTAATAGCACCAGGAAACTTTTCTATTTGGCACGCGAGTTTTGCAAAGAAAAGCAGTTCAAGTTTTGTTGGATTTCTCGCGGAAGGGTACTCATACGAAAAACAGAAGGACAGTCGGCGGTGCTTGTTGGAAGTGAAGCTCACATTGAAAAACTAAGACAAGAATGACTAGATTCTACATGGGTGCTATCTGTAAGCTCCTACCTCCAACATTTTTGTATGCTACATGTGTAAAATTTTAATCCGAATGTATACAACAATACCTATAGAATAAGAATAGAATAGAATAGAATAATTTATTAAAAAGTAAGTACGTTCACAAAAGTGTACATTAGGTGCAGTAGTTTAATTTCTAAAACAATTGTATATATAGAGCTTATATTTAAACTATTTCTAAAATATTTTATTACAACTGCAAGCTTATTAAAAAAAAAAAAAAACAGAATGTCAATTTTTTGGTATGGACCTGCCCGATTTAGGTTCTTTCAAACCTGTGTTTCAGGCCATCACTTTACTTAGAGCAATAATTGGGCCAGTTAAATTATTGAATAAAATTAGTCTATTAACAAACATAAGAATACATAAATTGGTACAAAACACAAAAAAATAAAAAAAAACAAACAATAAAAGAACAAAAAAAAAAGAAACATATATATATAAATTTAAGTATGTACAAGAAGATATGAGGACATATCTTCAAACAACAATTTCTAGAAGTTTTTCTAAGTCACTATAACTGAGTGTCCCTAAATAATCTGTTAAGGTAAAGCAACATCTTTTATATGTTAAGCTATAAACATCTAGAAACCTGTTGAGTCTATTATACAGAAAAGGTCCTAAAAACACAAAAAAACGATTAATAAAAGCATGTCTGGTTTGTGGCATTGTGCATACCAGATCCTTCCTTCTCTTGTCGGAAGGAACTGGATCATAGGGAAGTACAATGTGCTGTTGCAGTATTACGTGAAGAATAAATAATTGCCGTACTGTAAGAACATTACATGCTTTGTAGAGCTGCTGTGTCGGAAATCGAAAAGGGCGAAAGGTAGCAACCTTTAGAATTGCTCTTTGAGCACGTTCTAGGGGAAGTAAAATTGAATTAGCCGCACCACCCCACGAAGTTATACAGTAGGTAAGAATGGATTGACACAACGCTATATAAATCTGTTTAATTAATTTAAAATCAGCTATATTACGTAAATTCTTAAAAACATATATTAATTTGCGGACTCTAGTACATAGTAACTCGATATGTTTACGGAAATTTAGATTGGAGTCAATAGTGACACCTAGATATTTCAAATTGTCAGCTTTAACTAAAGTGGGGCAAGAACATGCAGTGTTAGCGTGCATGTTACAGTCATGCGCGTATATGTTTAGGTTAGTAAGCGGTATGTTAGTATTCCTCATTGTAAATAAAATGTACTTGGTTTTATCTGAATTTAGCGTTAAAAGATTATTCTTGAGCCAATTAGACACTGAGTTAAAGCCATTCTGAGCATGTTCATAAACCTCAGCTCGTGATTTAGCTGCGAACAATAGAGCGGTGTCATCAGCATAAGACATTATGACACCATTTTGCAGTGGCAGGCTACATAGGTCATTTATGTAGACTAAAAATAATGTAGGACCTAAAATACTACCTTGTGGAATTCCAAAACCACTATTTGTAAGATCAGAACTTGTATACGGACCAATTTTGACACACTGTTGCCTATCGCTGAGATAATCAGAAAGCAGTAGAAGTTGCGCTCCTCTAATCCCAAGCGATTCAAGCTTCTGCAAAAGTGTATCACAAGAAATTGTGTCGAAGGCCTTTGCAAGGTCTAGAAAGATCCCAGCCGTATGCATTCCGTTATCCAGATTTGTACTAATATAGTTAGTCAATTTGTTTACTGCTTGGCTAGTAGATCTGTTGGGCCTAAACCCAAATTGATTATCTGAAAGTAGTTTGTTATCTTCAAGGTATTTTATGAGTCTACTGTTGATAATTTTTTCTAAGATTTTTGAAAGGCCTGTTAACACTGAAATGGGCCTGTAGTTGTTCACACTGTATTTATCTCCTGACTTAAAAATAGGTGTAACCACAGATTTTTTTAGCAACTTAGGAAATATTCCTTTCGATAAACATAGCTGAAAAATATGGGTTAGCGGAGGGGCAAGGTGTTTAAATCTTTTAAGAATGTTATTGGGTATCTCATCCCACCCAGTAGCACAAACATCCTTCAACCCGTCTATAATTCTTACTACTTCGTCGACGTCAGTATGCAATAATACAAAAGAATTTAACGTGGAAGGTGTTCTACCTGGATTTTGAGGGGGAAGACGACTACTATTTAAGGATTTTTCTGCCAAGTTCTTACCAACGTTCACAAAAAAAGTGTTTACTTTATTCATTGCGTTGGATGGGTTAATCTCTGTAGTTAGCAAATCAAGCGGAGTGTCGGGATTTTTTGATCTGAACGTATTAGTTTTTATAAATTTCCACACAAGTTTACTATTTTTCCCTGCTTTCTGTAATTCATTTTTATCGTATTGGATTTTTATTTTTTTCAAAAGATTATTACAGAAATTTCGATATCTTTTATAAGTAACAGAAAGTATTTCGTCATCACGTGAGAGTTTTGATTTTAAGTGAAGTTTGTCTCTGTGTCTTATACAACGAACGAGACCGGGTGTAATCCATGGTTTAATACAACTATACTTTCTAGGGATGGTCTTAGTGGATGTATTTTTCCTAATTGCATATTGTAGTGAATTTATGAAATAATTTAATGAAAAATTTGCATCAACTGATCCATAAACTGGGTCAAAATTAATACCGAGTATGTCACTTTTAAGGTTTGTCATATTGACTTTAGTGTAGCTACGTACGCAGTTTTTTTTAGGTGTACTTGTTTGCATTGTTAGTAAAACAGCTTGATGATCGGTAAGCGAGGAGTTAGTTACCAATGTTTTCGATGGATTTTTTGATTTTATAATGATATGGTCTAAGCAAGAGCCGCTCTGATGTGTGGGGTGATAGTGAGCTGGTAAAAGTCCATGAGATGAGCAAATATTCAGATAATTATGTGTATGGGTTTCAAGTTTCTCGGAAGCAATGTTAATATTAATATCGCCCATAAGTATAATATTTTTGAAAGAACTTAAGTTTTTTAAGTTTGTATCAAGTGAGGCTAAAAAGCCGTCGATATTATGAGAAGGGGGCCTATATATAGCCATGACAACTGTGTCGGGCATAATCTTTACTATTAAGCTATTACTATCTTGGGAGGGGGGTTCTTCTTTGATAGTTCGCAAGTTATTTTTAATATAAACTACTACTCCGTCGTTTTGATTTGTGTTCCTGTCTGTTTTGTATGAATAAAAACCGCCCAGGGTTGGTAAATTAGCTGTTTGTTTTGACAACCAACATTCCGTCAGGACGATAATATCACAGTTTATGTCGAGACTTTGTAACAACACTTCAAAGCCGTACATGTTTCGGTTAATGCTGCGAATATTTTGTGTAAGCAAGGTAAGAGTTTTGTCACCAGAAGGAAGAAGGTGTTTACAGTCCTCAATATTACAGGTTTTAGATTCAGACACAGTAAAACTATCTAGATCACAGATGAGCTGATTGCTCATGATAATTACAAACTAAAAAGAAATACAATCAAAGGTGGTGAGTGCCTACTAAATAGAATATTCTGTGACGCTCTTAGGCGCCCTCATAGTCTATAGAGTTTATGTAATTGGTCTCTGCATATTTACGCGCTGGACAACTTACATCACCGGTTTGATGGTCGCATTTCCTCTTGAACCGTTTGCACGTCGCACATTGATGAGAAGACGATTTGCTGCTGCAATCCTTCAAGGAGTGTCCAGTTTCTCCACAGTGGCCGCACGTAGGACTGCTTTCACGGCAAAACTTGGCTGCGTGGCCAAACTGCTGGCAATTGAAGCATCTTGTGACAATTGTGAAATCTCGCACAGGGCATGAAGTCCAGTTTATAAAAATTCGGCTTTGGTTTATTAGTACTTTCCTTATGCTAGCTGGAAGTTCCACGATGTAATTGCAGGTTGGGAGGCCCTTTTTACCCGATTTATGGCTCAATTTGATGTTCTTAAGGAAGGTCTCTCGACTTGTATTCGGCAATTTGTCTGACAGATTTTGCTCAAAAATACAGTCAAATACTTCCTTCTCAGTAAGGGCGACGGGAACGCCAATAACAGCGACCCTAGGGCGTCGTTTCGATGGTTCTTCCATTATAAGTTCTGAAGCAATAATATTCTCCGATTTCTTAAGTTTTTCTATGTCGCCTTTGTTTTCCGTGCTAATCAGTACGCCTCCATTTTTTACTTTCTTCAGGCCTCGGACTTGGATCTTCAGTTGTTCGGGAGAAATCAACTTTTGAACGAGTGACTTGGTGTCGTCACTCGTTTTGGTTTTATCGCTAGGATATATGGCGATAGAGCTTAGGTTCGCAGGACGGACGAAGTTGTCGGAACCTTTCTTCACCATGCTAGCATAAGAAGATGAGGGGTTCAACTTCGAATCAAAGACCTCCCTGAACTGTTCCAGAGAGTTCACCATGTTCTGCTGAAGTTGTAGGTGCTGGACGGTATTGTGGCTCTGGATCATCTTCTGCTTCAACGATTGGAAAAGGACAGCCATCTGAGAAGTGCCACTTGAAAATTTTCGGCAAAGAGTTGAGACATGGAGTTTCTGGTCCGAGTTCATTTTTCCATCACCAACAATAGTGCACACTTCGTTTAGAATGCTGTCTATGGATACTAACCATTTCTGGATCTCTGGCGTGCTGATGACTTCACTCGGCAACTCATTCTCCGCAGGTGCTGATGGAATTGGATGTCTCGGGGGCACTTCATGGATAGGCGTCGGCGGAGGACTTCGTCTTAGTAGTTGGCTACGGCCAAACGGGCTCGATCCTGGGGTAGACATACTACCCGCAACACTTTGTATAATTTAGATGCAAAATAGAAAACCAATTTAGTTCATCTTGCAAACAAAAGTCGGAAGAAACGCACTAGTCACACGTGACACACTTAACTTCGTTTTTAACTGACGCTGCAAATGATTTATACGTATATGTTTTTTTTGCAATTGTTAATATAATTTCATTTTAGCAAGTACAAATAAACACGTCCGCTTAGTCTCACAATTCGCAAAGTGATCCAAAACAACTACCTATACTAACCTAAAACAACCTATTCGCACTCAACTCATCTACACTTGCAATCCAATACTCCACAAGTACCATCACTCTTCATACAAACACATCCTAATACTATCTCATTCCAACACTACACTTCAATGTAACACTACCACTCTACCTTCAACGACACTGAGCGAGTCTTATTTACACTGTTATTCTTATGTCTCAGCGATAAGTAAGGTACATAAACTATGTACAGATCCCATAATGACGTCTCAATTACAACTACAATTTAACAATGGATAATGTAAATGAAATTATCAGCAATATTGATCAGCTCTCAGTCTCTACTACACTAAATTGTAACCTTGAAGAATGCGCTAGTTACGTCACTAACCCTTCCAAGCAATTAAAGATAATTACCCAGAACATTCGTTCTATTCATGCAAACTTCGACTCTTTCTTAACCCTCCTTTCCAGAATAAACCTTGACTGTGAAATCCTAGTTCTGACTGAGTGCTGGCTGAAACGTTGTAATGATACAATCCCATCTATCAATAACTATACTTATCATCAAACAAAAAAAAACTGCAATCAGAACGATGGTGTAGTCCTTTATGTTAAAAATATAGAAAATTACACGGTCGAGGAGCCTGACTTGTTGGACGCCAGTTGTCTAGTGCTAAAAATTGGCTCCGATAAGGCAATAATATGCATTTATCGATCACCATCTTTTAGAGACTTAAGTAAGTTCCTACAATCTCTTGGCTCTCTTTTGACAAGCCTGAAATCATATAAAACCTTAACTATTGTTGGAGACATAAACCTCGATATCGCCAGTACTATATCTTCCAACCAAATCTCTGACTATCTTGATCTCATAGCTTCTCATGGCCTGCTACCAGCTCATGCACTTCCCACTCGAGAGAATGCCTGTCTTGACCACATCATGCTCAAATCTAACCTGTCAGCACTCACCATAGTAATTCACGCATCTATCACCGACCATAACCCTGTACTGCTGTGTCTCAACCTAAAAAAGTATGTCAAACCACGGTCTTACACTGCTTTAAAGACTAATTACGAAACTCTTGATACTGAAATGAGAACTACGAATTTCCAATCAATTTACCAACTTACCGATGCTAATGAAGCGACTAAAAGTTTAGTCACCATTCTCGGTAGACTTATAAATACTCATACTTCTATAATTAAGCTTCCAAATAATAAACGTCTTCTCAAGCCGTGGATGACCGTTGGTATGCTCCGCTGTGTGCGCAATAAAGATGCAATGCATAAAAAACTCAAGCTATGTCCAAACAATACCATATTAAGTATTACATATAAAAGATACAGAAATTACTGCACAAAAATCTTAAAAAAACTAAAAAGAGACTTTGACAGGCGAGAATTGAGTGAGGCTTCAAAAGACAACAAAAAAATCTGGAAGGTGATAAAGAGAGTAACTAACACTAACAAGCCGAATACACCCAACACCGATTTGTTGACTGCATCTACTTCACCTCAACTATCGGTTGACATGGTAAACGATTTTTTTGCCAATATAGGCAGGAAACTTGCTGATAAGTTTTCATTTCCACCCGGTAGTCACAAAACGCCTACAGACGTTACCTCTACTTTTTCGTCTGTACAATCCTTCGTCATGTTAGACACCGACGAGACAGAGGTTGAGGAATTAATGATGTCACTAAAAACAGATTCTGCTGTTGGCTGGGACAATATACCAACAATATTTCTTAAGCGCTATTCTCTGACACTAGTCCCCTTACTCACACATATTTTTAATATATGTCTCCATACAGGCACTTTCCCTTCGTACTTCAAGAAGGCGATCATACACCCAATTTACAAATCTGGGAGCAGAAAGTGTGTTAATAACTATCGTCCAATTGCAGTGTTACCTTCCATTTCCAAAATTTTAGAACGGTTAATTAACAAAAGACTAGTGAAATATCTGGAAGATAAAATGCTTTTTTCTCCCAACCAGTTCGGTTTTAGGCGCAACAAATCTACGAGCAGTGCTGTAGTTGACCTAATTGACTATGTTACCGGAAATATTGACAAGAAAAAGAAAGTATTGTCAATATTTCTGGACCTAAAAAAGGCGTTCGATACGGTTTCGATTCCTGACTTGTTAATAAAGCTGGAGGAGATTGGGATTCGTGATCAATCACTTAACATATTCAGGGACTACCTTCAAAACAGAACTCAGTGCGTAAAAATACAAAATTATCTCAGTAAAGAACTGCCAGTGACTTTCGGCGTGCCCCAAGGCAGTGTGATTGGTCCAACCCTATTTCTGATTTACGTAAACCAACTCTGTGATCTGGAATTGGGAGATGGAAAAATTATTGCGTTTGCTGACGACACCGTCCTTACCTTCTCTGGTGACACTTGGAACGATACTTTCAATACAGCTCAAAAAGGACTTAATAGTGTCCTAAAATGGCTCAACACACACACACTTACAATCAACACCGACAAAACTAAAATTCTTACGTACAGCTTACGAAATTCCACTCAACCTCCAGATTCGTACGCCTTGGTAGCGCACTCATGTTTTCTGTCTGGCAATGTGACATGTACCTGTCCTAAATTAGAGCGTTGTCGAGCTATCAAATATCTCGGAGTAACTCTTGACGATGGCCTGAGCTTTTCAGTACATATAGATTTACTAACAAAAAGAATCAGCAAGCTCATTTTTGTCTTTAAGACTCTTCGCCACATTGCAGAAGCACAAATAATTAGGTGTACATATTTTGCTCTTTGTCAGTTTCTTTTAACGTACTGTGTTTGCGTTTGGGGAGGTGCCCCCAAAACGGTGCTGTTGAAGCTAGAACGAGCTCAGAGAGCCGTGCTGAAAATTAGTACCTTTCGGTCCATCCTCTTCCCAACTGAAGAACTGTACAGGAACTGTGAAGTCCTTACAGTCAGACAATTATTTGTGCTAAACACAGTACTACATCAGCACCAAAAAACCTCCTATGAAAAAATCACCACAAGACGCAAAGACAAGGTATGCCAACACTTCCGATGTCAATACTCTTTTACAAGAAAATTTCCCTGTTTCCAAGGTCCTAATCTATACAATAAACTCAACAAAATATTAAACTTTTATTCACTACCTAAATTGTCACTTAAAAAGAAGCTACATAATTGGCTACTAACTCTCAACTACAACAATACAGAACAGGGGGGTAACCACAAGCTCTTAGAGTAAGGTTATTTTAAGATCGAGTAAGGGACAGATGTATCTGACTTGTATACATCTGTCACTTACTCGATCTCAAAATAACCTTACTCTAAGAGCTTGTGGTTACCCCCCAGTTATTGATGACTCAAAATAGCTCCCGTTAAAACCTTTCCTATCACAATCGCTCATCACATCCCTTACCCACAAACATAGAAAATACTCACTATACACTCAGAATACATACAAACAGACTCACAAACACACACACACTCACAACCACACATACACACACACGCACTCATACACACTACACTGCTCCACTCATTTCATAATTGCTATTATTTCTTTTTGTAAATAATTTATTTGTTTGTGTACCTACTCAAAGCAAAAAATACGCTATAATCATAATAAATTATTCGTATGCTTACAGAATATGTATGTAACTACCCAAATGCAATATTAAGAAGCATCTACGTAAGGGTCGGGCCCAGCATCTTTAACACAAGTTGTCTTGTCAACTTAGTAAGGGTGTTGGTGTCGCCACACTAATGTGCAACTTGACTAATGTTATGTACTACCATGTGTTTAATGTAAAATGTAAAACTTGTTATGCAAATAAACTATTATTATTATTATTAATTGACTTGAATAACAAGTCAAGAGTGAATAGATTCAAGCCCAAGCTCCATCCGCCAACCACATTATCGGTTATCAGCCTGCAGATGAGAGGGTTTACTGTTACTATATTACATTTAGATTATTATTATTATTATTTTGACATTGGTAATTGTGTGTTAGTACGTAAGGAATTGTGTTAGTATGTAATTAATTGAATGATTTCATTTTAAATGTGTGTCTGTTGTTTCGACACCAATAACTTTGTTAATATTTGTATGCCCTCGAGTAAAATTTAGCGAATTGACCACCTTATTATAACATCCTATTGTATTGAATCCTATATTTACGAATAAATATGATTTGATTTGATTTGTATCAAACACGAGCCAATCAATAATAGTAAAAGCATTATGGAAGGAGGTTCCTCTCTCTGGGGATCTAAACAGCGCGCCGGTAGCTTGGACTTTGTTCCCGATACCAGTGGACTGCTATTTTGTATATTTTGAAGATTTATTAGATGTTTTAAATAAATAAATAAATATTAGGATCGTAGCAGGTGGCGTTCTGTAGTTTCTGCCTACCCCCATGGGAAAAAGGCGTGAGTTTATGTATGTATGTATGTAAATAAATATTGTGAATTGGTAGGTTCGCGCTTGAGCACTATCTCACATGTTGGTAAGCGATGATGTTGGATCACGCTTGCTTAAAAGAAACCTATTCACTCTTAACTCCCAGATTGTAGCTATCAGGCAATGCAGACTCCGGCAGGGAATTCCACTCCTTAGCAATACGCATAATAAAAGTATTCCCAAAACATTTTTTGCGTGTAAGTGGGATGTCCACCATGTACCGATGATGCATCGCCGTACGTCTTGTTGTCCGATGATGGAACGGGCTAGGAGGAATTAGTTTTTTTGGGGGCCGAGTCATCCACGTCCGTAGGAGTGCACACTTTGATTCCCTACACGTGGTCCCCAGGTGGTGCAAATCAGGTGACATCTGGTAGTAGGCTTCGGCCGAAGGGTTGCGACCACCCACCCGACAAAGACGTACCGCCAAGCAGCCTAGCCGTGTTCCGATACGATGCTCGGTGTAGCCACTAGAGGAGTTAGGTCGAGACAGCTTCCACTGCAGGCTGACCAGCCTGACGCGCGCTGTTAAGGACGTATCGGGAGACTAGTCGCGGAGAGTAGTGGGATCCGAGGCACGTTGCGCCGCTGGCCGACCGCAGGTAGTTGGGGGCCCAAGTAGTGTGTCAGCCAAACACGAAAGGCTGCCCCGCCAACTGTCGAAAAATCTCGGCATGCACCATCGTACTGGTTGGCGACCAGATGAGGAGGGCCCGATGGACATTCCGGGGGGGCTCGTGCGTCCCCGCAGTCGCCAGACTAGTGCCCCAATGATGGTAGCCTTTCAGTGCGTGTCTGTAGGTTAGCAGCGTAGAACTTCGTCTCACTTCCTTCTCCTCTCATTCATTCACTCTTCTATAATAATTATGTCAAGCAAAAAGAATACTAGATCTAAACAGCGGCTGTACCCTCTTCCCCACAAAGTGCACCTCATCAACATTAGAGGTCTGCACTCAAATCTCTCTGCAGTCCACTACCACCTGGAGGCTGAGAAACCAGCGCTGTTTTTTCTTGCGGAGACGCAGATAGCGAGTCCTTCAGACGTCTCGTACTTATCATACCCGGGGTTTACCCTGGAGCACAATTTTAAAATACGCGCGGGTGTATGTATGTACTCCCGTAACGACACTTGGTATCGGCGTCTCCGTAACATTGAGGACTCCAGATTCTCAACGCTTTGGGCTTTCGTGGACAAAGGTCTGGATAACATTTTCTACGCCTGTGTCTACCGTTCGCACAGCGGAGATCAGGAGACAATCAGGCACACAAAGTACCTTAGTGAGGCCGCTGATGCGGCACAGCAACGGTACCCTTCCGCCCAATAAGTGTTACTGGGGAATTTCAATGCCCACCACCATGAGTGGCTCTTCCCATACCAGTGCACTGACCATGCTGGGCGGGAGATGCGTAAGATTTCGCTTGCGCTAAACCTTCCCCAGCTGGTCCATGTAGCAACAAGAGTACCGGATGTTGATTCACACACTGCCAATTGCTGGGACCTTCTGCTGACAACAGATCCAGACCAGATCACAGATCCTCTGTGTCGATATCTTCACCTTTGGGTAGTTCTGACCACTGTCTGGTGAAGTCTGTGTCCACCTACTCCCCGCCCGATCCCAGCCCGAGAGGCACCCGGCGGGTTTGGCGGTACAGGTCAGCAGATTGGGATGGCATGCGATCTTTCTTCGCATGCTATCCCTCGCAGCCTACTTGATTTTCTTCGACTGATCCTTCGTCGTGCGCGGAAGCCGTGACGGGTGTTTTGCGTCAGGGAATGTAGTAGTCCGTTCCCTGACTTTGCAATGTCTAGCGTTGACCGGCCATGGTTTGGCGCCGAATGTCATCGCGCCGACGCGCTCAAACATGAGGCGTACCTGGCATGGGTCGACGCGCGATCGCGCAAAGCGTGTAACGTGGGTCAGAAGAAGAGGGTCTTTAACAGGGCATCCAAGTCCTGCAAGTTGGTGTTGCGATGGGCTCGGTTCGACCATATAAGCTGAATAGGGACCAAAGTTGCTTCTTACCCAGCAGGTAGTAAAGCGTTTTGGTCCCTTGCTAGTAGGTCTAATCGAACTTCTGCCATCTCTCACTATCACAACTGTTGAATCCTGACGGGGTATCTGGTCACCTGATTTGCACCACCCGGGGATCACGTGTAGAGAATCAAAGTGTGCATAAAATAAGTGTAATATAAGTGGGTCTAAGAACTATAGCTGATATTCCGTCAGGGCCACTAGCCTTGTTCACGTCGAAGCTGCGCAGCACCCTACGGACAGCCTCGACGTAAACAAGGCTAGTGGCCCTGACGGAATACCAGCTAAAGTTCTTAGACCCTGTGCACCAGAACTGTCTCCGATCTTGACACGCCTATTCCGCCTTTCATATGAGTCTGGAAAAGTGCTGAATGCTTGGAAGCAATCCAATGTTCAGCCCGTGCCCAAAAAGGGCAATTGAGCTGACCCGGCTAACTACAGACTCATCTCTGTAACGTTCATACTCTGTAAGAGTATAGAGCGTGTACTAAACACTAAGCTCCTGGCATTTCTAGAAACTAACGATATCCTTAGCGACCGCCAATACGGCTTCCGCCGAAATCGGGCTACTGGGGATCTTCTAGTGTGTGTACATATGGAGTGAGGTCATCGAAAGGCACGGGGAAGCGCTTGCCGTCTCCCTCGACATCTCGAAGGTTTTTGATAGGGTCTGGCACGAAAGCCTTATTTCTGCCCGGTGGTCTGTGTGATGGGATTACAGACATCCCGAGAGATCGGTCCATTCGAGTAGTTATCGATGGCTGCTCGTCGGACCAAATGGATATTAATTCCAGGGTCCCACAGGGGTTGGTACTATCGGCAACATTGTTTTAGTTGCACATTAACGATCTGCTAAAACCTTTGGGTATGCAGACGACAGCACTGTTTTTGAGAGTTACTTGTCCAACGCACGGGCTACCGGGCAACAGATCCGATTTCTCCGTGAGGCCATGGTGGAGCGTTTGAACTTGTCCTTGCTGGCAGTCTCCGAATGGGGTGATGCCAATCTGGTCAAGTTTAATGTTGCTAAAACCCAGGCGTGATTTTTTCCGCTAAAAAGAGCTAATTTCACCCGGCTCCAACTTTCCGTGATGTAACCGTGCTAATAACGAACCATTTGAGCTTCTTGGCGTTACGTTGACATCGACTCTGAATTTTGGTCTATACATTGAGGCAAAGGCTCAGCTGGCTGCCAAAAAGTTGGGGATCTATGCGAATGTGAGAAAGTACTTCACTCCGGAACAGCTGCTCATCTTGTATCAAGCGCAAGTTCGATCGTGCATGGAGTACTGTTCTCATCTCTGGGACGGATCTGCCAAATACCAGCATGCTCTAGATTCGATACAAAAACGGGCCAAGAGACTCATCGGCAATAAGGCACTGGTCAAATCAAAGCTTCAGAGCCTTGAACATCGCCTGCGAGTTGCAGCTGTCAGTTTTTTACCGGTTACATTTCATGGAGTGTGCGATGGAATTGCATGATTTAATTCCGCCCAGCCTGTTTTATCATCGGACAAACGCAGACACACGGCGATGCGTCATCGGTACATGGTGGGCATCCCACCAATACGCACTTATCGTTTTGGGGACACTTTTATTATGCGTACAGCTAAGTAATGGAATTCCCTGCCGGAGTCTGTGTTTCCCGATAGCTACAATCTATCTACTCTTGACTTAAAGACCCATAGGGTCTTTAAGTCAAGAGTGAATGGGTTTTTTCTAGGCAAGCGTGCTTCACCGTCGACCACATCATCGCTTACCATTAGGTGAGATAGTTGTCAAGCGCGAGCCTATTGATGTTAAAAAAATAATAAAAAGTTCATGCAATTCCATCGCACACTCACTGAAATGTAACCGATAAAAAAACCGACAGGCTGGAAACTTAGCGTCGATTTTCAGGGCTCTGGAACCTAGACTAAACCAGTATCTCTCAGTATCACATAGAAAAAAACACAATTACGAAGTTCTTCTGTAATGTGACAATTATCACATTCTGACTACCTTTGTAAAAGGTATGCTTAGGTAAGAGTTAATTTTCTTAATACAATTAGATTTGCGAATTGGGACACGTCATTCCACTGAGTATTCTAATAAACTTATAATCGTCTTCATATCAGTGATATAAAATGGGAGTAATTATACTCACAACGAACGTTTTTTTTTAATTCTGTTTCCATTTACGGACGACGTATTATAACTGAGGAAGTTAAAAGAATATGTTGTTAACGATTTTCTGAAGAAGGAATTCATGTTTGTGCCAATGGTAATGATTCGAAATAATGTATTTTGCAAATATAAAATTATGTAAACAGATCAAAACATTTAAATTGCTTCTAAATTCTTTTTCTGATTAGATTTCTTTCACTATTGATAAAAATAGAAAAAGGATGAATAATTTAAATCTTTGGATAGGGAAGGGACCGTTTGGACCACAAATAATATATTTACTAAATCGTCCGACCCTACTTATCTTCAGATTTACCTACCGTGAAGGTAATCAAATCGAGACGACTGAACCCTTTGCACACAAACGGTGTTTCTAATTTTATATTGAACCCTTTAAGGAAAGAAAATCTTTTAGCTTTGCTAAAGCCAAAGTGGACTAAAGAAAAAGTATTCGATACCTGTAGAAATATTTTGAACCCAAAAACAAAAATACCACTGATAACTTTATTTGTAAAGACAAGGTAGAAAGTATTTTTAGGTAGGTGCTTTAGATACCTGGATGTTCAAAAGCAATAATGGACAATTCTCGTATTTTTAAGGAACTTTCGCATTGAAATCTTAGTCGTAAACAATCAAAAATATCTCAAATTTCTTACATTTTGACAAGTATTTTTAACCCCCAACGGAAAAAGAGGGCTGTTTTTTACCCGACTGCCGAAGGAGGGTAATGTGTTTATCAGTCTATGTATGTATGTATGTATGTATGTATATATGTATGTATGTATGTATGTATGTATGTATGTATGTAAGTATGTATGTATGTATGTTTGTTCCTATATGGCGTTCAAGAGACGCGTTGGTCGATTTTGATGATTCATATGTCAATCGATGCGTCTTAACCCTGCGAGTGTCATAGGCTACAATAAATTTGGATAATAGAAAAATGGCGGATTTTGGGTGCCGTATTGTGGAGGCCCAATTTTTTTTTTCTTCCAAACCCATCGTGTGGGGTAACAAAATAAAGGGTTTTAAGAGATGATTTCAAAAATATATGACACTTATATGTTAAAATGTATCTAATTCGAAAAAAACTAACTAAAAAGTTATAAATAAAAAAAAAAAAAAAAAAAAAAAAAAAACCCGACTGCTTCAAAAGCGAACTAAAAAGTCGTAAACAAGGAAGAAAAAATCATGCTGTGCAGGCGGAGGATACACCAGATTTTGGTCAGCCAGCCCGCGAATATGTATCCTCCGACTGCACAGCATGATATTTTCTTCCTTGTTTACGACTTTTTAGTTCGCTTTTGAAGCAGTCGGGTTTTTTTATTTTTTTTATTAATTTTTTTTTAAGTTTGATGTGTGTACCTGTGTGTTTTTGTATATGTGTATTTGTGTATGTGGCATCATAGCTCCTAAACGGATGAACCGATTTAATTTAGTTTATTGTTTGAAAGGTGACTTTATCAAAAGTGTTATTTTTTTTTTATCATCTATAGGCTTGCGTTTGACCAAAATCTCACCTGATGGTAAGCGATGATCTGGTCGACGGTGAAGCACGCTTGCCTAGAAAAAACCTATTCACTCTTGACTTAAAGACCCCTAGATTGTAGCTATCGGGAAACACAGACTCCGGCAGGGAATTCCACTCCTTAGCTGTACGCATAATCAAAGTGTCCCCAAAACGTTTTGTGCGTATGGGTAGGATATCCACCATGTACCGATGACGCATCGCCGTACGTCTGGTAGTCCGATGATGGAACGGGCTGAGCGGAATCAGATCATGCAATTCCATCGTACAGTCCCCGAAATGCAACCGATAAAAAGCCGACAAGCTGGCAACTCGGCGACGATGTTCAAGGCTCGAGCTTTGACTTGACCAGTGCCTCATTGCCGATGAGTCTCTTGGCCCGCTTTTCGATCGACTCGAGTGCATCATTTTCTTATTCTTAGCTAAGTTTGATTTAAATCGGTTCAGCCGTTCAAAAGTTATTGGCGTACTGTTTGAATCGGGCAGTATTCGCAAAATATCGTGTTATAATTGCGTGTTCAATATAGATTCTCGATCGAAGCGTGTTTACTAGTAGATAAATTATGTAGTATGAAGTAAAAATATGTCGGGGGTTTTTAAAATTTGACTTGTTTAATATTGATTGTCGTCAAGATGATATTGCGACTTGAATGTGAAAATTTTTTAAGTACGAAGACGGGGTTTCTGGTTTTAGTGCAGATTTTGCCAAGCAATTTTCAAAAGACGAAAAACTGAAAACATCAAAGCGTCAAGACCAGCCTTGTTGTTGTAAAAGCCAGATATGCAATGATTTTGTCGATTTATTTTAGACGTAGTTGTATCTAACGACACAGCCAAATTAAACAGAAATTTATCTAATTTCATTACCAAAGGTCTGATAAAGCGCAATGCAGATAAGACCGACATCCATCTGTAAGTGAATGTCGCCTGAATAAATATACAGCCTAAAGTAATCCCCGGTTTAGCGGAGACCTAATTTGTTAAGCTAATAGAGTCTGCCTTAGTTCCCAACGATACATTTTAACAGAGTTTTACTCAAGATTTTCAAGTAGTGTAGTAGTGTGTGTAGTATTTATTTGGAAAAAAACATTTTTCCAAAAAAATACTACCGACTTCCAAATAAGAAAACTACAAAGTGAAAAATAACTTTACTTTTGGAAGTGGTGGTGTATTTGGTAAGTACCATTTTTTTGCGTTACGGACACCGAGTTCCAAAAATAAAGTTATTTTTCACTTGGTAGTTTTCTTATTTGGAAGTCGGTAATTATTTTTTGGGAAAACGTTTTTTTTTCACTTTTTAGTTGCACTTACTTAATAGGCAAGTAGTTAAGTAAGGCACCTATAATGCCAAAATAGATTACTGAATATAACCGGTGAAATGAGATTGTACTAAGGTGAATTGTACACATCTGCGTACCCTTTTAGAGCGTACTGCCGTAATGTTATGTTATGAAATGGTATAAACAATAAACAGACATGCGATTGCAGCAATCCCGAGAGATTTGCCTTTATTTATTGAAGAGTTCTGTTGTATATCTCCGAAGTTCTTCACCAGAACTTTACAAAATTTAAATTGATCCAATTTCGGTACATACTTTTTCAAACAAAAAAAGATTGTTCAGAATCGGTCCACAATTGACGGAGATATCGGTGAACAAAAACAAAAAAAAAATAACATAAAGTTGAACATAGAACCTGCTCCTTTTTGGTTTTCGGTTAAAAACAAGGTGATTTGATTAAAAGTGTGAGTATGTGTGTAAGGGTAAGTGTATGTGCAGTATTTATGTGAGTATATCTGTTAAGTTAAATTCCCAACGAGACATTTTATCAGAGTTTTTACTGAAGATTCTAAACTAGTGCCATTATTTCACAAGTGTTTATAATAAAACTTTTTTTGTCTGTATAAAAAAGTGACATTTTATTTTCCACCACGACATTTACTTCGTTAAATCCTCGCTGTATAAGGCTGTATATTTTTATTTTATAGCTACACTCGGTCGTAAAAGTGAAATGAAGGCTTTTTGACCTTTCATTGCATTCCTGAACAACGACGGGTCTCGATTTCAACTCTTCTAAATAAAAAAAAGGGATTTTATTTCTTACCAATCTCGGAAATGGTTCGGTGAGTTTTTTTGTTGCTTTCTTGAAAACGGTATCAAAATACACATTTACTAAAATAGGGTTTTCTTTGTCTAAGTATTAATTTGTTCCGTATGGTGCCGGACGCTAAGAATTTCACCATCCCATGTCTTCCCGTGGGTGTCGTAAAAGGCGACTAAGGGACAAACCAGAGAATGGGCAGCAGCGTTCTCTATGCTCCTATAACAACCATACTGCGATCGCCAACCCGCCTGCCAAGCGTGGCGAATATGGCAAAACCCCCCATATGAATAGCGCAAATAAAAAATGGCCCCTAGTGCCCGGCAGCCTGCCTACCCTCGACTACGGTAGCGGTCGAGGTTACGGCATGGCAAGGGGTGCTAAGAATCTCCGGACGAGATCCGGCTACCCCAACAATCACCGACGACTGGACCTGGCAACGTACAACACGCACACACTTCGGACCGACGAGAAGATCACCGAGCTCGAAGAGGAATTGAGCAGGTTGCGATGGAGTATTATAGGGTTATCTGAAGTCCGAAGAGAGGGGGAGGACTCGATAATCCTCAAATCCGGTAACCTGCTCTATTTCCGAGAGGGTGACCGTCAGTCCCAGGGTGGTGTCGGGTTTATCGTCCACAGGTCCCGTGTGAACAACGTGGTGAAGATCGAGAGTGTGTCGACCAGGGTGGCGTACCTTATACTCAGAATATCCTCTAGATATTCGCTGAAGGTCATACAGGTCTACGCCCCAACCTCGGCACACCCCGACGACGAGGTAGAGACCATGTATGAGGATATCTCCAGAGCCATGCATGGTTTCAAAACACACTTCACCGTTGTCATGGGGGACTTCAACGCGAAACTGGGCAAACGAGACAAGGATGAGCTGCAAGTGGGGCAATTTAGAGTTGGAAGACGGAACCACCGGGGTCACCTACTGGCCAGTTTTATGGAGAAGGAGGGCCTCTATATGATGAACTCCTTCTTCAAAAAGCGTGAACACAGGAAGTGGACCTGGCAGAGCCCCGATGGTGCAACAAAAAATGAGATCGACTTCATCATGTCAACCAAGAAAGCAAATGTTCAATGATGTCTCTGTGATCAATTCGGTAAAAACCGGGAGAGATCACCGCATGGTAAGAGGCACATTGAACATTAATATTAAGCTTGAAAGGTCTCGACTGATCAAGTCCACGCTCCGTCCAGCACAGGTCCAGGTCCAAAACCCCGAGAGCTTTCAGCTCGAACTCCAGAATCGTTTCGAGTGCCTGGGGTGCTCCGTGGACGAATACAGCGACGGGTTCGTGGAAGCTGTCCATACGGTCGGGTCTAAGTTTTTCAAGACCCGTCGTACAGATAGAAACAAAAAGCTCTCTGATCATACCCTCAGGCTTATGAAGGAGAGGCGTGAGATGATCCTGCAGTCTTCAGATGAGGCGTGCAAATACCGGCAGATCAATAGACATATCTCTAAATCCTTGAACTGAGACCTCCGCCGCTTTAATGCCGACCGTATTAAAGACGCGATTGAGCGAAATATAGGCTCCAAGGTTTTTTCAAGGGATCTGGCTATTGGGCAGAGCCAGCTCACGAAACTGAAGACCGATGATGGCAGGATTGTATCCGCTAAACCGGAGCTTCTGAGGGAGATCGAGAGTTTCTATGGGCAGTTGTACACGTCAACCAGTAAACCCGTTGCGAATCTAGCAAACGACCCAAGAGCTAGATTGACCCGACACTATACCGAAGATATCCCGGACGTCAGCCTGTACGAGATTAGGATGGCTCTGAAACAGCTTAAAAACAACAAGGCGCCGGGTGATGACGGAATCACGGCTGAACTCCTGAAGGCGGGTGGAAAACCGGTCCTCAAGGCCCTTCAGAAGCTTTTTGATTCCGTCATACTCGAGGGCAAAACGCCAAAGGCATGGTGCAGGGGTGTGGTGGTACTCTTCTTCAAGAAGGGCGACAATGCCCGGCTGAAGAACTATAGGCCCATCTCGCTTCTTAGCCATGTTTACAAGTTGTTTTCAAGAGTTAAAACGAATCGTCTCGCGCGCAGGTTTGACGATTTCCAGCCTCCCGAACAAGCCGGATTCCAAAAAGGCTTTAGCACCGTATACCACATACATACGCTGCGGCAGGTCATACAGAAGACCGAAGAGTATAACCTGCCTCTCTGCTTAGCGTTAGTGGACTACGAGAAAGCCTTCGATTCGATCGAGACTTGGGCTGTACTGCAGTCTCTCCAACGGTGCCATATCGACTACCGGTACATTGAGGTGTTGAAGTGTCTGTACAAAAACGCCACCATGTCAGTCCGTCTTCAGGATCAGACTTCCAAACCAATCCTTCTCCAGCGCGGCGTAAGACAGGGAGACGTCATTTCTCCGAAAGTGTTCACTGCTGCGCTGGAGGACGTCTTCAAGGTTCTGGACTGGAAGGGGCTTGGCATCAACGTTAATGGTGAGTACATCACTCACCTTCGGTTTTCCGACGACATAGTGGTCATGGCTGAGACCATGGAGAGCCTCAGTAAAATGCTCGATGACCTTAGTAGAGCTTCCGAAAGAGTGGGTCTAAAAATGAACATGGACAAAACCAAGGTCATGGTGAACGCCCATGTAACACCCACTCCTATCAAGATCGGAGACTCTACACTCGAAGTTGTAGACGATTATGTTTACTTGGGACAAACGGTCCAGTTGGGTAGGTCCAACTTCAAGAAAGAGGTCAACCGTCGAATCCGACTCGGCTGGGCTGCGTTCAGGAAGTTGCGTGGTATCTTCTCGTCTAATTTACCGCAGTGTCTCAAGACAAAAGTCTTTGACCAGTGTGTGTTGCCAGTGATCACCTATGGGACCGAGACGTGGTCGCTCACAATGGGCCTTATCAGAAAGCTTAAAGTCACCCAAAGGGCAATGGAGAGGGCTATGCTCGGAATTTCCTTGCGTGATCACGTCAGAAATGATGATATCCGCAGGAGAACCAAAGTTACCGACATAGACCGAAGAATTGCCAAACTTAAGTGGCAGTGGGCAGGGCACATTGCTCGCAGAACGGATGGCCGATGGGGCCGAAAAGTTCTGGAATGGCGACCGCGAACTGGAAGACGATACGTTGGAAGGCCTCCCACTAGGTGGACCGATGACCTGGTTAAGGTTGCGGGAAGGCGCTGGATGCGAGACGCACGGGATCGGTCAATGTGGCGACGCCTGGGGGAGGCCTATGTCCAGCAGTGGGCGTCTTTCGGTTGAAATGATGATGATGATGATGATGATGAAGTATTAATATGATTCTGAGGATTTTACATGGCAATCGTTTCATATTTTACATGAAACTGACAGTGAAAATGATGGTATTTAATTGGTATTTTTTTTGTTCTATACAAAAACAGCATTACATACAAAACTATTTGTAGGAAATAATATTAAAATATGGGTTAAACAACATTAATATAATGATGTTATGGTACCTCTATATAGTGAGATGTACGAGGGGTCAAAGTCAACTTGCAGAGGCTGCGTTAGACCTTCAAATGGAATGGAGCAACAACTAACGATTACAAATGTATGCAGTACATAAGTGCACCCAAGAACATCCCCTGCACCCTAACAGGGATGATAAATAAAAAACTCGTTTAGTCCGTCAGTTAGATTACAAAAAAAAATATCGTACACGTATTTTTTCTCGTCGTAAACAAAAAAATACGACGATACATTGAGTCGATATTTCGCATGACGTCACGCGGCTGTACATTTTTACGAAGGTATGACGGAGCGATCCCCCACAACTTGCGCTTTATCTAAGTTGTTTTTTATTCATATGCAAAAAAATCGGGTCTATTTTTTTTTCATCATCTACTTGACCGATTCATTAGAATTTGTTTTTTTGTACCCCGTCATCACCCTTTCCCCCCGTCATTTGATGGCAAACAAAAGATGGCTTAGGCTATGGGTTTGTGTGGTTTCGTGGATTGATTACCTAAAACTATGGAAGGACTTTTTTTTTTAATATTTATTTAATCCAATAAGTTACACTTTAAAAAAAACAAAAGGTTAAAAAAATGGAGAATCAAGGCTAACGAAACGAAATCTGTAAATGTTACCTTTACTCTAAGAAGAGGCACTTGTCCACCAGTTAAACTCAATAACTTGGAAGTCCCACAATCAGACCATGTCAGGTATTTAGTTAGGATTACACCTTGATAAGCGACTCACCTGGCAAAAACATATTTTCACAAAAAAAAAGTTAAATCAAAAAATCAAAAAACCCGACTGCTTCAAAAGCGAACTAAAAAGACGTAAACAAGGAAAAAATTATGCTGTGCAGTCGGAGGATACATATTCGCGGGCTGGCTGATTAAAATCTGGTGTATCCTCCGCCTGCACAGCATAATTTTTTCCTTGTTTACGTCTTTTTAGTTCGCTTTTGAAGCAGTCGGGTTTTTTGATTTTTTGATTTAACTTTTTTTATTTATAAGTTTTTAGTTAAGTTTTTTTCGAATTACATACATTTAAACATATAAGTGTTATATATTTTTGAAATCACCTCTTAAAACCCTTTATTTTGATACCCCACATACTGGGTTTGGAAGAAAAAAAAATTTGGGACCCCACAATATGGCGCCCAAAATAAGCCATTTTTCTATTGTCCAATTTTAATGTAGCCTATGACACTTGCAGGGTTAAGACGAATCGATTGACGTATGAATCATCAAAATCGGCCAACGCGTTTGGTCTCTGGAACGCCACATAGGAACAAACATACATTCATACATACATACATAGACTGATAAACACATTACCCTCCTTCGGCAGTCGGGTAAAAAAGGAAACAATTGGGATTACAACTACGTAAGTTGTATTGGTTAATAGGTCGTCGGTCGCAACTTTCGCTGAGTAGCAAGCTTCTACTTTACAAAACTATCCTTAAGCCGATTTGGACTTACGGAATACAACTCTGGGGGACAGCATCCCATTCCAACATCGAAATCATGCAAAGATTCCAGAACAAAAGCTTGAGGATGATAACCGGTGCCCCGTGGTTCTTCACAAATGAACAACTACATCACGACCTGCACATGACAACAGTCAAACAGGAAATACTTTTCCATACATGCACGTACAAGAAAAGAATTAAAGACCATCCAAACAGCTTGGCCAATGCCTTGATGGAAGACAACAGTACAATTTGCAGATTGAAACGGAAAATACCCCAAGACACACTTAAATTGCAACAGTGAAGTAAAGTAGGATGTGACAGGTCGCATACCGAGCACGCCAATAACAAACCCAACCAACCCACTGATAAATGTCCCTTTGGCGACAGATCGCAGTGTAAAGAAGGACACAAACTGGAACTGCAAAGCAATTTGTCGGCAGATGCAGAGCGGACTAATTGGACACCTGATTGACCACTGATAAATACCACTTTAAAAAGACTTTAAAAAGGCAGAGGACATGGGCAGACTCATCATATCAGCCGAAAGACGTCCACTGCTGGACATAGGCCTCCCCCAAGCGTCGCCACATTGATCGGTCCCGTGCGTCTCGCAACCAGCGGATCCCCGCAACCTTCACGAGGTCATCGGTCCACCTGGTGGGAGGCCTTCCAACGCAACGTCTTCCGGTTCGCGGTCGCCACTCCAGAACCTTTCTGCCCCATCGGCCATCCGTTCTGCGAGCAATGTGCCCTGCCCACTGCCACTTAAGTTTGGCAATTCTTCGAGCTATGTCGGTTACATTGGTTCTCTTACGGATCTCTACATTTCTGATTCGATCACGCAAGGAAATGCCGAGCATAGCCCTCTCCATTGCCCTTTGAGTGACTGTAAGCTTTCTGATGAGGCCCATTGGGGAGACTCACACACTCAAAAATGGTTCTCTTAAACGGTCGCAACCACATAGTGACATAGCGCCAAGGGTTGCGGATTATTTGTCCTGATGGCGCGAAGCGATTCTTTTTATATCATACACATAATCAGTTTTTACGAAGCGAAATTGCAAGTACCATCATAAGGACGCAATGCAATTCAGTACGAACTATTTGCCCGTGTTTTTTTTTAATGCACATGGGGTGGTATCGTCTATAGATCGCGCCATCAGGAATTTAACGTATAATTTCTTAAAGATTCTAAGAAATGCTATTGTGAAAAACAAAATTCTAACTTATGAATAAACACGATATCGCATTGTTTCTTTGTTTTTCATTCATCAAGCAGCACGTTAAACTGTTTATATTGTAATATCAAATATCCAACTCAGCATTCTCTTCGTTCTGAAATAAGAAGAAAAAACAATCGTTTTGAAACTCAATTGGCTTTTATTCAGATTTGATAATTGGATATATCGAATTACTGTTTTCTAGCGATTTACCAATACTGACCTGAAAACCGTACATAGAAAAAAAAATGGTAAGTCTGATCTGATTATAAATTTGTTTTATTTATTTCAAATACAATTATTTTTTGTAGGCAATATGTTTACAAGCAATCTAGAGTCTATTGTTATACGATTATCTCTCGTAGTCACTATAAGCTGTAGACATATATCAGCTGTAGACATATATCAGCGATAACAATTGTCATGTAGCCCAAAATGTGTGAGATTGACATGCGCTAGGTACAGAAATGTCTCGTGATCAATAGAGGCTATCGAGCTTGAATTTGCCGTTAGAAGCGCTATTGTAGCATGAGGTCATCTAAATGTCAATGTTTGTAATATCAAAATATTCATAGCTTCTTAGCATTAAGCGCGAGTTTATTTGCATATTTTTCAAGTATGCCAGATTAGGAAAGGTACAGGTTTTAACAACCACTGCTCTGCAATTTCGTCCTTCTTTTTTTAGAAAAAATCGGGGTTGCGCGAAAATTTTGTCCTTCTTTTTTTAGAAAAAATCGAGGGTGCGCGAAACATACTCGATTTTGTATTTAATCGCACTTCTAGGGCATAAGAAAAAACTTAAATTCAAACCTTGATTAACAACGTTTCCCAGCTATATTTAAGTACCTTACTCGCCAGTGGCGCCAACTGGTGAGCATAAAAACCGAAGTCTTCATTCCTTGGGTTTTGCACTTTTCGACAATTGGTATTACTTATAGAACGTCACTATGCCTGCAACTTATGTAAACGCTGTGCCACTCAATGGTAGTGACTCAATAACCATCATTTTAAAACATTGAAACCCTTTGTTTAAAACTAAAACTCGAAGCTATACTTAGTCAATAAATCAACTCAAACATGTCGCACTCGACACTGCAAAATGCATGATGCATTTCGTAAAAAAACACTATCCTCGCATTTAGAAATAAACAACAATCATTATGAAGATATACTACGAAACAAAAGGAGAAAAGGCAAAAACAGTGAGTTTATTTGTTAAAGTGAGTAAGCCTCGTAGCCTCGTATGGTTTCCGAGAACGCTTGCTTTGGAAGCTCGTACGAGTCATACGTTACGCATTGTTGTGACTAACTTGATAGAGATACAGGGATGGCATGTAAGTACAACTTAAACTCACAAATAAAACCCACGCAATTTAATGATAATATTCAAAACTACACTGAAAGGTCAGAGCTAAAATTAACATAATATTATAATACTATTCGCAAAAATATACGTATTGTCCAAAAACTGAGTCTTTTGAAAGAATGCAGAATAAATGCTTTTCTTTAAAAGGAAATACAGTTATTGAAAAACACCTTACTATTACGAATAGCAAATGAAAATATGCAGAAAATAATTATATTCTATTCTAGACTGCTTTTGTTGGTCTAGTTTTCGTTAGCGCCACTGCTGAACATGAGGTCCTGGCTTTGACTGGGAATCGGGCAAAGTATTTCGGCTTTATACATCTGGAATTTTTCAGTAGCAGTCAGGAGCCTGAATTTGTGCCCCGTTAGTGGCAATAGGCTCGCCTTTATTATTTGGGACTGAAACATAACTGGTGAAATAGTTATCTACAGGCCTACTAGGCTTCTGCACAACTCTTCGGATTCCCCGATGGTTTATGCAGAAGTATAAAGTAAGGGTTACAAGCGTGGTCCTATCTAATCTAATACCTTCAAACGATCCATTCTTGTATATATGTATACATATATAATCTTAATCTCGGCAACGGCTTCAACGATTTTCATGAAAGTTAGTATCGATGCGGTTTCGGGAGCGATAAATCGATCTAAGTTGGTTACATTTTTAGAAAACGTCGTTTTCTCTATTTTCACCCGAGCAGAGCTTGGTCACCAAGGTACTGTGTAGCGTTACGTATAGCGCCGGAGAGCTATACGTAAGCCACGTTAATAAAAATTAAGTTAAAAAGATAAAAAAATTAAATAAAAGGATATAGCAGTATAAACTTTAGGCCGGCTTCAGACGTCGTGGGCAGCTAACCGTAGGTCGGGCAGGAAGTCGTGGAATGCCCGAGGTAGGCTGGTGAGCAGGCACCACGACGGACTTGCAGGCAATCGGGCAGGTAGGCAGGTCAGCAGACACCACGGGTAGGTGGTCAAGCCAGGAAATCAGTCAGGTAGGCAGTAGAGTAGATAGCAGGACGGATAATCAGGCAAACGGGTAAATACGTAGGCTCCGAGGTGTGTGGAGGCCGGCTATGGCTCAATACGCCAAACAGCGAGGCCTTTGATGTCACGAGATGGCCGTTGAGGGTGTCTCAGGAAATAATGCTCTCGGGAACCACACAAAATATATATATATTAACTGGTGCACTTCAAACAACAATAGTTTTTACATAAGCGGATAATTCACCGTTTTTAAGAGTTCAAGAGTAGAAAAATACACTTCGTATTCTAGTACACAGTATCCACCACTGTCCGCGTTCAGACCAGTTCCAAGACTGAAAAAAGCTGAAGCCCGTTTTTCATTCGATCTGCCATCTCTTCTCAATTTCAAATTCAAATCTCCATCAGAACAGAGCGAATAAAAACGGCTTTACAAAGGCGGGTCAGTCTGCTCTGACCTTACAATAATGTACAACTAGCTTAAGGAAAGGTCTAGGTATTATAGTCCATGGTACCTATGGTATGTCTATGGCTTTAAGAAAATAAAATAGACAGACATATGCCATGTCAGATAAAACGTCACAGTAGAAAAATATTACAAGAAGAATTATAAATTACGAATATAATTTAAGTTTAGATATTTAAAACAGTCAGAGATAACTAAATATGCTTTCCAGATGTAATAATACAAAGAATATATATAAAAATGAGTTACACAAATTGATGCGATATCAAAAGATGTGAAGATGGATTGTATAGTGTTATGAAACGTAAGTAGATCTTGAATAAATACCACAACTGTTATATTAAATTACTAGCTTCTGCTCGCGGCTTCGCCCGCGTAAAAGGTGTTTTATCATCCAAAGGTAATACAAACTATCCTTTGTCCTTCCCAAGATTTCAAACTATCTTCATGCCAAATTTCATCTAAATCGGTTCGGTAGATCCAGAGAGTACCCCATGTAACCTCACAAACTTTACCTCTTTACTAATATTATTATAGGTAGTATAGATTCGTTTATTCGTTTTATTTCCTTCATCATCATCATATCAGCCGAAAGACGCCCACTGCTGGACATAGGCCTCCCCCAAGTGTCGCCACATTGACCGGTCCCGTGCGTCCCGCATCCAGCGAATCCCCGCAACCTTCACCAGGTCATCGGTCCACCTGGTGGGAGGCCTTCCAACGCATCGTCTTCCGGTTCGCGGTCGCCACTCCAGAACTTTTCTGCCCCATCGGCCATCCGATCTGCGAGCAATGTGCCCTGCCCACTGCCACTTAAGTTTGGCAATTCTTCAGGCTATGTCGGTAACCCTGGTTCTCTTGCGGATCTCTACATTTCTGATTCGATCACGCAAGGATACTCCGAGCATTGCCCTCTCCATTGCCCTTTGCGTGACTGTAAGCTTTCTGATGAGTCCCATTGTGAGCGACCACGTCTCAGATCCATAGGTCATCACTGGCAACACACACTGGTCATAGAGCTTCGTCTTGAGACACTGTGGTAAGTTGGACGAGAAGACACCGCGCAATTTCCCGAACGCTGCCCAGCCGAGTCGGATTCGACGGTTGACCTCTTTCTCGAAGTTGGCCCTACCCAACTGGATCGTTTGTCCCAGGTAGACATAATCTTCCACAACTTCGAGTGTAGAGTCTCCAACCTTGATAGGAGTGGGTGTTACATGGGCATTCAACATAACCTTGGTTTTGTCCATGTTCATTTTAAGACCCACTCTTTTGGAAGCTCTACTGAGGTCATCGAGCATTATACTGAGGTCCTCCACGGTCTCAGCCATGACCACTATATCGTCGGCAAACCGAAGGTGAGTGATGTACTCGCCATTGACGTTGATGCCTAGCCCTCTCCAGTCCAGAACCTTGAAGACATCCTCCAGTGCAGCGGTGAACAGTTTCGGAGATATGACGTCTCCCTGTCTCACACCTCGCTGCAGAAAGATAGGTTCCGAGGCCTGATCCTGAAGTCGGACTGACATGGTGGCGTTTTTGTACAAACACTTCAACACATCGATGTACCGGTAGTCGATTTGGCACCGTTGGAGAGACTGCAGTACAGCCCAAGTCTCGATTGAATCGAAGGCTTTCTCGTAGTCCACAAACGCTAAACAGAGAGACAGGTTATACTCTTCGGTCTTCTGTATAACCTGCCGCAGCGTATGTATGTGGTCTACGGTGCTAAAGCCTTTTCGGAATCCGGCTTGTTCGGGAGGCTGGAAATCGTCAAACCTGCGCGCGAGACAATTCGTGATGACTCTTGAAAACAGCTTGTAGACATGGCTAAGAAGTGAGATGGGCCTATAGTTCTTCAACTGGGCATTGTCACCCTTCTTGAAAAACAGTACCACCACACCCCTGCACCATGCCTGTGGCGTTTTCCCCTCGAGTATGACGGCACCAAACAGCTTCTGAAGGGCCTTAAGTATTGGTTTACCACCCGCCTTCAGGAGTTCGGCCGTAATGCCGTCATCACCCGGTGCCTTGTTGTTCTTAAGCTGTTTAAGAGCCATCCTAATCTCGTACAGGCTGACGTCCGGTATGTCTTCGGTATAGTGACGGGTCAATCTAGCTCTAGGGTCTTTTACTAGATTCGCGACGGGTTTACTGGTTGACGTGTACAACTGCCCATAGAATTTCTCGATCTCCCTCAGAAGCTCCGGTTTGGCGGATATGATCCTGCCATCATCGGTCTTCAGTTTCGTGAGCTGGCTCAGCCCAATAGACAGATCTCTTGCAAAGACCTTGGAGCCCTTATTCCGCTCAATTGCGTCTTTAATACGCTCAGTATTATAGCGGTGGAGGTCGCTTTTCAAGGACTTTGAGATCCGTCTATTAAGCTGCCGGTAATAAATACTTAGTGAGTGCTTATACCACTCTTAAAGTTGTCAAAAGAAATCGATCAATATCAATACACGCAATAATAGGTACGCCATTGAAAATCAAGCAATGCGGAAAACATAGACGTCAAAAGGAAAAAAAATATGAGAGTGTTTGATTTATAAAAGTAAGTATTACTTGATATTTGTCCTCATTGTTTTTTCTCAGAATTTCCTTTATTGGGGCGTAATGGCAATTGTATTAGGAGTAAATATTTATTTGTTCAGTAGCGATGCCCTTTTACATTTGTATTGAAGCCCTTGCCAGGTGTATACTAAATGATAAATGATTTTATTTCTGTAAGTTGGTTTTTACAAACTCTTTTACATGTCGATCATATTTTTTAAAGGTACTTTATTTTAGGTAGGTAAAATACTTAATTAACTAAGACTACAAATATAAACACTTAAACCAAAAACTACTCACTACCTAAACCAAAAAATAAACAAAACTAAAACATGGCGTCGAAAAACTCCTCCACATCGATGTGCACTGGTAATTTGCCCAAAAGACTGGCAGCATGGAGATTATAATAGAATAGATGGGTTACATTATGTTTATTGCGGAGATCAGATGGATCTCAATTAATGATAATTGGTGAGCAGTGGTGGCCCATTGCTAACGACCCCGACTTACGTGTCGTATGTCCTGGGTTCGAACCCAGACAGGCACTTTACTTAGTGTACATTATTTCATCATCACTGCTCTTAAAACGGTGAAGTAACACATCGTGAGGAAACCGGCTTGTTCTAGAACCAGACATTCGAAGACATGTGACATTTACCAACCCGCACTGGGCCCGCGTGGTGGGTTAAGGCCCATTCCTTCTCTCACAGAAAGAAGGCCTGCATCCCAGCAGTGGGAACATTAAAAGGGTGAGTTGATGATGATTTTTGCAGGGAGAAGAAAATTACCTGTTTATCTGTTTGGAAGCCAGAAAAACATAGTCTTCAAAATGCTATTTTACGTTTTTTTATGTAATCAGTCAACACCAATTTTGCCCACCAATATCATTAATTACTAAAAGTATTCTGAACGTTCCAACCGTATGTAGTCTAATCCCAGTGAACATTTACTATAAAGGACAAGCCCGGTTTGAATTTAAACTATTCTGTACAACGACATGATGAGCATTTCATTAAGATGCGTCGCTCACCGGAGTTTCGAAACTATCTCTCTGTCGAACTATCATGTATGGGGTATGGGAAAATGTGCCGTTAATACGTTTTTAACCGACTTTCCAAAAAGGAAGTTTGTAATTTTTATTGTTAATATTATTTCTTTAGTGAAACCATAATCCATGTCTTAACAGATGGCCCTACGAGGTAAGGTAAAAAAGGTATAGGCACTGGCTTAGTTGGTAATATTTTCTTAAATACACATAGGTAAATATTGACGGCATTTTGCCGTATAGTATGTAACTACAAAACGATGACAACACCCGGTAAGCTTTTGGACACTTATTTATTTGTATTTATTGTACACCATAAGTTATATTTATAAAGAAAACTTAAAACTAAAACATAAACCATGGGCGGCTTTATCGGATTCCGCAGTCTCTTCCTGGCAACCTGAGGCCCTAGACAAGTGATATTATTTCATAGAAAATGTGGCGATAGCGATTGCCAAAAAACCAAAATTATATGGGATTGACAAGCGATATCGAGAAATCACGTTATCAATCCCTTTTATTAACCGACTTACCAAAAAGGAGGAGGTTCTATGTTCGACTTCTTGTATGTTTTTTTTTTATGTATGTTCATCGATATCTTTGTCAATTGTGGACCGATTTTGAAAATTCATTTTTTGTTTGAAAGAGTATGTTTCGAAATTGGTCCCATTTTAATTTGGTGAAGGTCTGATGAAGAACTTCGGAGATACACAACAGAACTCTTCAATAAATAACGGCAATACTCTCGGGATTGCTGCAATCGCATGTCTGTTTGTTGTTTATACCATTTCATAACATAACATCAGGCCAGTACGCTCTAAAGGGATACATAGATATCGCAAAAAAATGGTTCCTACAAAAGACACCGACTTCCAAAAGTTAAGTTATTTTTCACTTTGTAGTTTTTAACCGACTTCAAAAAAAGGAGGAGGTTCTCAATTCGTCGGAATCTTTTTTTTTTTTTTTTTTTTATGTATGTTCCCCGATTACTCAAAGACGCCTGGACCGAATTCAAAAATTCTTCTTTTGTTTGAAAGGGTATACTTCCTAGTTGGTCCCATAGTCATCAGGTCAGGATCTGATGATGGAATCCTAGAGAAATCGAGGGAACTCTTCAAATATTTCAGGCAAACATATAGCGATTTTGGTATTTTCATCAACAATGCAATCATTTACACTCAGAAAGTTTCATTTGGTGAAGTGGAACTAATAAAGAAGACCACAGATGGCCACTGGAACTCTAAAATGATAAGTATGTCACGGGCATAGGATATCCCGACTATGAAGCAAATACTTATAAATAAATAATACTGATGAAAATGGCACCATCGAACTGATCTGATGATGAAGCCGGCAGGTAGGCACTGAAACTCTAAAATAAAACAATGTATCCTAGTCGTGTTTGGGTTTATTTGAATCGCCATGAGATGTGCTTTGGCTGTAAATGATAATCATGTTAATTGGAGGTACCTACCAAAACTAAAAAGAGAAAAATAAAAACTTTTTAACAAAAAATCAAACCGACTTCCAGAACAAAAAACTACAAAGTTTAAAATAAATTTCTTTTCCGAAGTCGGTGTCGAAAAACTGAAAACAATGGGTACAAAAGACACCGACTTCGGAAAAGAAATTTATTTTAAGCTTTGTAGTTTTTTGTTCTGGAAGTCGGTTTGATTTTTTGTTAAAAAGTTTTTCATTTGGAAGTCGGTAATATTTTTTTGCAAAAAAGTTTTTATTTTGACTATTGCCTTCGCTGACATCGACTCTGTTAAGGTCAGTAATTGCCTGAACATGACTTAACCATCTTTGTTATTTTAACGGACTTTTAATTAACACAAAGTGGAAGTAACTGTATTCCATGAAGATATTTGTATTTACGATTGCTAGTTGAACCCACCACAATTAATAAAAAGCGTTAACTTTACTTCTACACGTTAACGTACCTCCTAGTACTTAAAATCCGCAGACGAACCGCAAAGTACGGCATTAACCGTTCCTACCGCGTGTTCCGGTCTGTCTCGGATTTGTATCAGACTCGCCAATCAAATGGATAGCGGCCATTACCGAAACCTCCACACATTTAGTGGTGTGCACCTTAAATAATTTGCCTCTTCGCCAATTCTTAGGTTAAAGGATGTTGTGTTAACATATTATGGCAAATCAGTAATACGTCTCTTTTAGCTAAGCTAAGGGTAACAAGAGGACCAACAGCTCTAGACTAATGACATCATCATCATCATCAGCCTTTTAATATTCCCACTGCTGAGACACAGATCTCCATTCTGTGAGAGGGAATGGGCCGTAAACCTCCACGCGGGCCCAGTGCGGTTTGCCAAGCCAAGTTATAACGATTCCCAACTGATGGCGCCCGTTCACGAACAAGACATGGATTGGCACCACTCAGTTCGACCATCATGAAGTGAACCGAATGATCCAACACATGTGCCACCATCAGAGATACATTAGAGAGAGCATGACGCACTCAACTGCCAGGGCACACACAAGTCAACGAACCGCATATAGGTACAGTATTTGTCAAATTATTCAGAATGCGCTACTAAATTATATTTAACTAGCTTCCGCCCGCGGCTTCTCTCGCGTAAAAAGTGTTTTATCATCCCAAGGGAATACAAACTATCCTATATCTTTCCCAGGATCTCAAACTATGTCCATACCAAATTTCGTCTAAATCGGTTCAGTAGATCCACCTAAATCGTCTATTGGGGATAGTTTCAAAAAAATAATAAGGATAACATTAATTGTTTATCGAGGTTGGTATTTATGTCAAGTTTCATATTTATTAACCTAAGAAATCAAATACTGCCGTTCAATCTTCAACACCCTCTAATAATATTCATTTGGGGGTCGTTTCAAAAAAACTATTAATGACACCTTTATTGATTATTAGGTTGGTATTTCAGTCAAGTTTCTAATTGTGTTAACCTAAGAAATAAGATTCATCAAAAACACATTAACACACCCCAAATCGTCTTTTGGGAGTTGTTTCAAAAGACAAATAATGATAAACTTTATTGCTTATTTAGGTTGGTATTTAAGTCAAGTTTCAAGTTTATTAACCCAAGAAATAGGTTTCTTCAAAAACACGTTAACATCGCCTTAATCATCTTTTGGGGGTAGTTTCAAAAAATAATAATAACTTCCTTCAACATTCATTAAGGTTAGTATTTGTGCCAATTTTCAAGTTTACCCAACTAATCTGATTTTTCGGGTTTACTGACCCAAGAAATCAGATTTTTCCATACAAACTTCACACCGCCTATATCATAATTTGGGGGTAGCTTCAAAAAACTAATAATAGCAACCAATTATCATTTACTTAGATTACTAATATTGCCAAGTTTCAAGAATTTAGGAATTAGATTTTTCATCCAATCTTCAAACCCCTTTTTACCCCATAAGTGGTTGAATTTCCAAAAATCTTTTCTTAATGCTCACTAACGTCATATGAGGAACCCTTTTGCTAAATTTCATGCTTCTAGGCTTAGTGGTTTTGACTGTGCGTTGATCGATCAGATCAGGGTAAATTCAGCGTTAGAAGCATTTCATGTGTGGTTCACGGCAAATAAATTAATAATTAATAGTAAAAAGACTCAAATAATGTTATTTAAAACTACTGCCCGTAACAAAAATAATTTAAATGTTGCCTTGAATGAAGTCGACATTGAGCTCGTGGCCGAAGTAAAATTTTTGGGTATAAATATTGACCAACTGTTAAACTGGAAACCAGAATTAAAAGCAATCGGTGCATCGGTATCGTCTGCATGTAACGCTCTGAGAGCCCTGAGAAATGAAGTCAACATAGAACAGCTAAAAATTTAATATTTTGCGCTAGTGGAGTCAAAAATAAGATATAGCATAGCATACTTTTTTGGGGAAATAGTAATGAATATAATAGTAGATAAATAGTTATGGATATTGAGACTTGGGCTGTACTGCAGTCTCTCCAACGGTGCCAAATCGACTACCGGTACATCGAGTTGTTAAAGTATTTGTACAAAAACGCCACCATGTCAGTCCGACTTCAGGATCAGGCCTCGGAACCTATCTTTCTGCAGCGAGGTGTGAGACAGGGAGATGTCATATCTCCGAAACTGTTCACCGCTGCACTGGAGGATGTCTTCAAGGTTCTGGACTGGAGAGGGCTAGGCATTCTTATTCTTATTCTTATTCTTTATTGTACACAAAAAACATAAAGACACAGATACAATAGGACAGCTTATGTACAAAGGCGAGCTTAACCCATAATTGGGTTCTCTTACTTTCATCAACGTCAATGGCGAGTACATCACTCACCTTCGGTTCGCCGACGATATAGTGGACAGGGCTGAGACCATGGAGGACCTCAGTATAATGCTCGATGACCTAAGTAGAGCTTCCGAAAGAGTGGGTCTTAAAATGAACATGGACAAAGCCAAGGTAATGTTGAATTCCCATGTAACACCCACTCCTATCAAGGTTGGAGACTCTACACTCGAAGTTGTGGAAGATTATGTCTATCTGGGACAAACGATCCAGTTGGGTAGGGCCAACTTCGAGAAAGAGGTTAACCGTCGAATTTGACTCGGCTGGGCAACGTTCGGGAAATTGCGCGGTGTCTTCTCGTCCAACTTACCACAGTGTCTCAAGACGAAGGTCTATGACCAGTGTGTGTTGCCAGTGATGACCTATGGCTCTGAGACGTGGTCGCTCACAATGGGCCTCATCAGAAAGCTAAAAGTCACCCAAAGGGCAATGGAGAGGGCTATGCTCGGAGTATCCTTGCGTGATCGAGTCAGAAATGTAGAGATCCGCAAGAGAACCAAGGTTACCGACATAGCCCGAAGAATTGCCACTATCGCAAACAACGGCAAAAAAAACACGCTTGTTGTATGGGAGCCCCACTTAAATATTTATTTTATTGTGTTTTTAGTATTTGTTGTTATAGCGGCAACAGAAATACATCATCATTGAAAATTTCAACTCTCTAGCTGTCACGGTTCATGAGATACAGCCTGGTGACAGACAGACAGACGGAACGCGGAGTCTTAGTAATATGAGCCCGTTTTTACCCTTTGGGTACAGAACCCTAAAAAAGAAAAAGGCAGTTTTTCTGCGCGCAGTAGCACTCCAGAACACTACACCGAAACGAAAACATAAAAAAATACCTATCCATAGCTGGGATTCGAACCCGGCACCTTGGGCGTAGTAGGCCACCGAACTGTTCATTAGTCTATTCAGATTGGCCGTAGGGGCGGCATAATTATGAACCACATTGCCCATCAATTAAACACGAAATTAGGTCCCGAATTATTATTTTTACTTTAGCCACAACTGAAATAGCCCTTGAAGGTAAGTTATTGATTCGAAGTATAGAGTTGACAACCCCTGCCTATCTGCCTTCCCTAGTTGACTTGCTACTGGGTTAGTTCTTTCCTACCAATTTTTTTCAAGTTTCATTCTGCCGCAGAGAACATTATCACCGCCATTCAAAAAATGACATCAAACACACAACGCCATCTATCGAATACGGAGTTCAACTGTCCTAGTATCTGAATTGCGTGTGTCAGTGTTTAGAGACATGGCGTATGTTGTGATATTTTACTTCTTTAACACTTTAAATTCATCTAACTTGTGATGGAGTGAACCGATTGCTATGAAACAAAAACTAAGTAATACTTCAAGTTACGCATAATTTTTATGTATTAAAGTTATCTACTTTGGTTTCGTACATTTTACGTGATGAGTGCACAAATAAACAGATATACAGACAAAAATTTCAAAAATGCTGGAAATGGGTTCTGTAGGTTATCCATTAACACCCTGGCTATTTCTTTTTTCAAATTTTCCATGTACAAAAACGACTTTTCTACAGATTTATTATAAGTATTGTTTGATGATGATGATTTAGAGCTTTTGACAACAATTATCGCTAATTATTAGCATAACCTAGCTAGAAGTTCACACCACACTACATATCAACCCAAAAATATCTTCAAGTTTGTAACTTAGCCAACATTTTGCTTATAACTTGTTTAAATGTTTTCATCCCCATTTAATAACAATAAAAATACTTTAAAAGATGAACGTAATATTATTTTAATACGCATTAAAATATATATTAATCCCCTGTCATTTAAAAAAAGTAATAAAGGCTGTTGTTAACTTGCTTTTGTTTTCAAGTTTCGTTTTAGCTGTTAGCTGCAGATTTATTAAAGGCGATCGCCTTTCAGACTCGGGTTACCATAAATCTAGATTTTATTTTATTTAAGTTGATCTATTAAAAGTTTATCTGGATTTTGTATGTGACAAGCTTTTTATAGAAACGCATTATTCTTGATACTGAAATTATCTTTTGTACAAACTCTCCATAGAGAGTATTCCTTGCCTCTCTTACACAGGAGACTTATAGCCCAGTACTGGGAACGTTATAGACTGATAATGGACTGCCAATTTATTTATCTTTATTTATTTCAACAAAAGACATTTTACAAAAACTGCGGTAACGGAAATAACTGCATTTGTTTAAAACTGTGTCGCAGCTATGAACGCCCATCCAACCATGAGGGAGACGACAGCGCCCCAACAGTATAAAGATAATTAAATCAATCATATATTAATTTGAAATGTCAGAATTCAAACTTAAACTTTATTATGCTCTTAATAACAATCCTTAATCACCCACAGACTTTTAATGTGCGCCGCAGCTGTCCGTGGCCGGACTCTCCTCGGTGGAGTACCCCCCATCTCCGGCGCACCAGAACACACTGTATGCCTTGACCACCCCAGGGACCAAACCAGCACATGGGCGATAGACGAATTCGTATGGCACACTTGGTCCCCTTTTGACGGGTCAAGGACAATGCCACCTATCATTTATCGGCCGCAGGAGATAGGAAGAGCGACCAACGCTATACCGACACTCATTCTCCCCTGAAGCCCTACCGCGTCCGCCATCAGACGGTGGCGACCCCGTCCAGGCCGCGGAAGGTAGGGCGAGCGACGCACCGCAAAACCGGCACTCCTCTCCTCCAACGCGGCGGCCTCCAACCCTAAGCCGCGATATCGTATAAGACCTGAGACGCTCCATACGAGATCGCAGCCCTCCTCAATTGCAATGTCAGGCGACATCGCAACTGAGGCGGGCCGCGACCGTTACCAAGCCGCACCGCAACCTACTTGTTGGCCGCTACGTCGTCGGCTTAATCGGCAAAAGCCTTGATAAACGGCCCCTCATCGGGTTCCTCTTCGTTTCACCGGGGGTGACCAAGCCACGGCTACTGAGCCACCCCGCCTCGACAATTCGGGAACCGGGGTTTGGTTATAGCCTAAGGTCTTATTATCTATGTGACCGTTAGATAGTTTTAACTTTCGTTTCGTTTTTCAATTTACTGAAAAAACATATTCATTTTAAAGAATAAATAAACTTCAAAATACTTTACTTTTTGTGTTTTGCGACTGCACCTAGCTAGTAGTAGTCCCATAGTACTATAGCCTTAGTCCTAAAATGTTAGGTTTAATGTTAGGTTTTAAGGATACCAAGAGTTTTTTGGTATATTTATGGATTTAGCTTGATCTAAGAACGTGTGGTTTGGTTCAGTTTGATTGTGTCTATAACATTGAGTGTAACTATACCTTCTGTGATACCTATATCAAAATTGATTATTTTTTTCATTCTGCTATTGCACCTGTAGCCTTATCCCTATCCTTTTCCCATTCTTCCATTGTGCCCACCCTAACAATGTAATTTCGACTGACGATAGAAACTGTTAGTGCCTCTGCTCTGACTCTACTCGGAACCCTACAGTTACTTATTACTTTTACTGCTGCTATTTATGTATCGGTTCCGGTTTTACTTCGCTGGTTTCACGGTCCTTTCTCGAAGTTTGTTTGTTCAAAGAACGAGCTGTTCAGTTTAGTTTGATAATAATTATTGCAAGTTTTTTGGTTGTGTATAACGTTGACTCGTTGAGTTAGAAGGAGTACGCCGTATGCGAGAAACAAAGGACCGGTCGACGTGTCAATGTAAAGAAACTTTTGCAACGGCTGATTTCTGAATTTTTTAATTTTATAATCCAATATGTACCTATGTAGTTGATTACGGACACAGAAAAAGTGATTTTAAGGGTTGGTTTCTCTAGTTAATCCATTTTATTGGTTGTTGTCGAGAGGCTCACTGCATGTAGGAGGTGGCTTTGGATGCATTGGTTTTTTCACAAAAGCTTAATATTCTCAGTATTTAGTGTAATCTTTGTAAGTTTAAGTAAGCGACATTAGTTCATAGAAAGAAATATCTGAACCATTATGTGAAAGATTTAACTAATTATGCCCGATAGAAACTGCTCGCTTCAATTTATTTTTTATAATTTCTTTGATAGAATAAATTACACTTTTTCTCCAATAGAAAATTTAAGACTATGTTCTTACTTTTACCCTATCCGTAATGAAAGAAAAATAAGTATTTCATTCCAGTTTCATTTTAACTTTCTTTATTAATTATTGCGTTTTCTTTAAAGTCACTTTTTACTTTAATCTCTGTTCGCGTGGACTTATGTTTTAATTAATCAATTTGAAAATATCAGTTTATTTTACTTTTTATTTTTTGTTCTTAAAGTTTTAATATTTGACATCTAAAATATTTGAGAATAGTTGAGTTTAAGTAAAGCTTATTTTTGCGTGATACGATTTTTGCAACACCATTAACGGGCTTCGGTGTTTTATAAAACAAGTACAGGTATATATAAGATAAAAAGACTTAAACTAAAGATAAAGTGTTAAATGGTAAAATATTTCTCTCATAACTCTTTTTAGAAAAAGTTTATGTAACTTTTAGAATCTGGTTTTTAGCACTGGCATTTTCAAGAAAAAATCAAACCAATCTCATGTGTCACTACAAATCCCATCTCATCATTACAAATAACATCTTGACACTAATGTATAGAATAGAATAGAATAGAATACTCTTTATTATGTACACCATATAAGTTAAAGAAAATATAGACGAAAAAAAAAAAAAAAAAAAAAAAAAAACATTACATGTATCAACAGTTTCTTCCAGATACATAACACAAAATAGCGTGAAATCAAGTTCCAGACCTTCTTATGTTGCCGACACGACATTACGCACGCACCCATTTACTTTTATTAGGACCGGCTGAAGTGAAGGCGCCAAATGAAATTTTAAGATATTAACTCAATGTTAAGTCTGTGGAACAATGCTGTATTATTTGAAGAATTGTACACATTTTATTTAGACACAGTACGTGAGGAATGTTCGCTGGTACAAGGGTAAGGATAAGTTTTTTGAGATAGAACTCTACAATGAAAAAAAAACTAACAAGTTTAACTGTAACTTTAAATATAAGCAAACTTTCCTTTTAAGGAAATAAATTATAAATACCAAAACTCAGTTTTGTTGAGAGTATGATAAAGTTTGCAAGGCCCAATAATTTTGTGACCAGGAATCGGTTCGGTTTGAACACTGATTAGAAAAGTTCAAATTAAAATGGCACACAGAAAATTGGCCAGTTACGTTTATGATGTATCGACGAAAAATGTATTTATTGCTTCAGAGTCAAATTATGTAATTTTTTCATGACTGCTGGTAAAATAAGGCAGTTTTTTTTTATTGATTCGCAATTTAGCGCTGCGTTTATGGTTTCATATATTCATATTGCCAAAACTAACGCTCTGTGTACTCAAGTGGGTACATACATACTTACTCACTTATGATATTCGTTTTCGACTCTAAGCTAATGCTGAGAGGGATTATTAAAAAAATCTTAATTTTATTTTTTTCTGAAATAGAGTCAAGGGAAAAACCGCAGTTTTAGTTTTCCTCGAAAGAGGATTTGGCTCGTCGTGGGACAGATATGAAAAAGTCAGTATGTTATTAAATTTTCTAAGAAATCTAGTTTATCACTCTGTTAACCTCTTCACTTATCACAGGTTTAAAATTTGAACAGTAAAATCATCCTGAATTCGAAAAGACCATTTACTCAGAATTTATTGAAATTTGCAATTTATGTGGTACTTCACACTAATATTATAAAAGCGAAAGTTTGTGATTGTGTTTGTATGTTTGTTACTTCTTCACGCTCAAACGGCTACACTGATCTGGTTGAAATGTGGCACAGAGACAGAAATCGGGAATATTACATAGGATACTTTTTATACTTTACCCTATCTTTTACCCCCTGGATAATTTTCGACATTCACGCGGGCGAAGCCGCTGGTAGAAGCTAGTAATTTTATAAAAATATAAAATCTAAAGTTTGGATGTTTTTTAATCAACCATGCCTCAAAATCTGAACGGATTTAGATGAAACCTTGCACCTGTGTTAGTATCTAGGATACTTTCACAATAATAGTGAACTTGGGAAGGCTTATGTTCGGCAGTGGACGTCTTTGGGCTGAAATGATGATGCAGATGAGTATGTTTCCATGCGATAATTTGCGACAGCTAGTTTAGATAAAGCAAACAAAATATATTTATGGATCACTTTATTACAGGTACAAATAAAAAACATGGAGAACTAAAACAGGACATAAAAAGTTCTTCAAGATTTTTCAGTAAATAAGTTTTAATAACCCAATTCAAAAGAAAGAAGCCATGTGAACTGACGTACTACGGTCCTATTCATATCACTACGGTCAAATGTTACCCACAATATAATACTTATAAAGAAAATATTTTCCACCTGAAAAATCATAACAACTTGTATGAGTCTCGTAATAGAGATATATTTCAAAGAGGTGGTCTTATTACACACTATACTAGAAAATGTGTCAAGGATCATAAAATTGAATGTGCACGTAACTGGCAATATGATAGTTTTACAGTATGTAAAGTATGTTTTTTTTTTTGCAGTGTGTATAATAATTTGGAATAGAATCATTTTATTTAGATTAAGCTTATCCAGTACAGGACCAGGAAAAACTTGCCTATTTCTTCAGTCTTTTCTGTAATTAACAGAGAAACAGACCGACAGACAGATAGACAGACAACAAAGATATCATACGGGTTACTTTTTACCTTTTAAAGAACGGAATCCTAAAAAACGTCCTAAGGGCACAATGAACAATATTTAACATGGAAACTCAAATGTTTTATAGTTCTTAAATTAATTGTCGACTAAATGGGTCATGAATCAACTAGTTTGACTATACTTATAAGTCAATAATTATTCTATAGTCCATCTTCACAATCAAACACAAAACGAAACAATAATCGAGAAAATTATCCAACTTTTATGATAATCCTTATCCATAACCGCACTAATGTACCCTCCAACCTTCGATGTGATTTCAGAGCATTCAATACCCGTCCTATACAGAAGCAGTCAAGCCTGACAGTTTTGTATGATGGTGGCAGTTGAACCAGTATATTTATTTTATAGATACTGATAATCACTTCAAAGGAATCATTAATAAACTTTATTTTTTTGCCTGGAGAAATGCTCATGCATACTGCGCTATCACGGAATGATAGTGCAGTTATGTGGGACTCCAAACCACTAAAGCACCACAGTGTCCTCCTGTGCCACTTATGGCGAGAACACGGGCACGCGTTAGCACTCGTCCGTGAACCCACTGCGGCTGTCCATCACCATACCCTCCTCTGGAGAGTACCCACCATTACCGGCGTAACAGAACTTATTGCACGCCGTGAACACCTCAGGGATTTCACCCACACATGGGCGCCAGACGACCCCGTGTATCCCCGTTGGTCCCCTGTGATCCAGGATACAAGTGTACAATTGTCTTTGGAGATTTTCGCTAAACTGTCTCCTTGGTCAAGTGGTCGTAAGCAATGTGTTACTGGGTTTATTAATCTGGAATTTCTCAGTAGCAGGCTGATGTCTAGATTTGTGCCCAGTTGATAGCAATAGGCTCGCCCCTAGGGACAACATAATTGGCGAAATTTTGCGGTATTACCTATAGGTGCACCTCCTGCTCAACCCCGCAGGGAATACCGCAAAATTGCATGGGCATATCATAATTGCATGGGCATAATTATCATCTCATAGGAAAATTGTAGTTTTAAGTACATAAAATTTATACAACTATATAAAATAAGTTGTACAAATTTTATGTATTTACATGTTTTATGTAGCAGTACACCGTAGGTGTTTTATTTAAAGTTCTTTAAGTCCATCCAAAAGTTTTCTGGTAGATATCGCTGTCAGCCATAAGACCACCTTTGTACCCATAGTATTAAATTGTTGTAAATTATGTGTTATTTCTTTTTTTGGTGTACAGTTTAGTGCAAAGTATATTCTATTCTATTACTTACTAGATGGAGGATAGGCAAAACATGAAATAAAAATATGTTTCTTTCTTAAAAATCCGCCAAAGTTCGTGTCAGAGTTCGCACATTCATGGTTCCGTACCAGACCGCAAAATCAAGTTGGTTGTTATAGAACAAATGAGGGCATTTCAAAGAAAACTCAGATATATCAATATATTGGTATTTTTTGGTAAAATATACGTATTATAAACATTATCACCAAATTTCAACTTTATAGGTCAAATAGAAAATTAAAAATTCCTGTGAACAAGATTTTGTAAAATGTTGTGTTCCTTTGTTTTCCAATATTAACAAAATATAAATACAGTATTTAACTACTCAATGAGTTCTAAACAACGATACCCCATTTGATAGGGTAAATGAAAATTTATTTTGACGCCCTGCCTTTAGCTGTATTAAAAAATATTTTTTGATAATTTGTATGCCTTTGGGTCAACACGATTTGTATTGTCTAAATTTTAAGACTGTAGCTTTAACCGTTTGGCTGTAAAACCTGTTTGACAGACGACGGACAGACAGACAGACGGACAGCCGAACACGTGAGTGACAGCACGAAACCCTAAATACCTGGTGTTGGCAATTAAAACACATCTAAGAACTACTAGAACTAAACAAATTTATAGGTGCAGTCATCCTGAAGTCTTACATAATTTGGTTATTGATTTTTATTAACATAGACGTCTAAAGTCTATGAAACTAGAAAGATATTCTTAGATAAGCGTATCCGTAAAACATACACTTACATAGTATATTCAAAGTAACTCTATCGACAATAAAATTAATCCCAGCAAATTTTCATTTTTATTTTCTCTATTTATAAATGCTACACAAATCTAGACCAGATCCCAATAGTCATAAAATACAAAACCTAATTCAGGGTAAACCTTTTGAATGTCAAGAAAATTGATGTTTGCTGACTTAATCTAAATCCAGTAACTCCCCGAGGGACAGAGGTGTTCAAGTCCCACTTAGTGGCATACGTGATATTTGGAGTAGGCATCCAATTTCTAAAGCTGATATTTTATCGCGGTAACGTGTTACTGAGCTTAGTTAAGAAGTTGAATTTGTGTATGGATATTTTTGTAAAGGCCGTAGGGGGATACGGATTGATATGTGTGTTACGATGATAAAATGTTACGCAGTGTCTATCGGGAGATGATTTATTTATTGATATAGCTAATTATTAAGGTTCCGCTAAAGTGCCATAAAACGGTTACTTTCTAAAGCGTACTTCTTTCTTAGTAAAGGATAGGTCTGAAAAAAATATGATTATTTCATGTACACTATTTGTGAGACATATTTTTTTCGTATGACTAATACTTTTGCTTAAAAAAAACGACTTCCAAAACGACTTGGATGTTTTAAAATATTTTTACACAGAAAATTTTATGGTCAAAATTTCTTCTTAACCTACATAGGATATGTAAATCAAAAAATATTATGCAAATAAAACTGTCCAATACGAGTATTGATATTATGGCACCGAGCAGGCGCACGGCTAGTACCGCGATAAACGTTGGAGAATATATACCCACGCCTGAATATGACATCAACACCGTCTAGGTTATTTACTAAGGACAACTTATAATTAAACTAGCTGCTGCCCGCGGTTCCGCCCACGGTAAACTGGTACTTAATTTATTTTCAATTATATTTTCTGATTTACTTGTTGGCATGTAAGAATTAACAAGTAAAATTTCAAAATTTAAAAACCCCCGACACATGTATCTTGCGAAAACACCCCGATTCAAATCGAAAGTAAAACGCTCATAACTTTTAAACGGCTGAACCGATTTTATTCAAACCTAGCTAAGAACACTTTCGATAAAATCACCTTTCAATTAAAAAAAACTAAATCAAAATCGGTTCATCCGTTTAGGCGCTATGATGCCACAGACAGACACACAGATACACAGACACACAGATACACAGCAACACACGTGAAACTTATAACACCCCTGTTTTTCCGGCGGGGGTTAAAAACTGCCATCCATCCTCACTAACTAACATATATATGATTAATAGGATAGGATTTGTCATTGACTCAAAAAGAAGAAGAAAAATAGTGATAGAAATAGCGTTAAGCAAAAAAAACATCAAGATCAACGTCACCCTTTTATTCAACACGAACGCGAAAACTTAATGCCTCATTCCTACTAACATTACATTACATGAGAACCCGACAGCATTTACAGAATACCTCAAATGTCAAAAATGTCAAATGTGTTTATTTCAAGTAGGCCATTATGTGGCACGTTTGAACGTTAAAATTTACATTTAATAAAAATTTATTCTACCGTGCATTCGGAAATGTAGCTTGTTATGGAGAAGAACGCACAAGAAACTCCATACTTACTCTTTTATAAAAAAGTTTTATACAATATTTAGATAAGTACATAGACATTAATAAATTCATATACGTGAGGTCGATGTACCCAGCACTACTATACTACATATAGGTATGAGAGAATTACAAGCATTAACAGGTAAATTCCTTTACTTGATAAATAGGAACATGGTCCTCACGTACTTACAAATATTGCAAATATAGGTACATTACCTAATTAAACAACAACAGAACAGTGTGCGAGTCAATTTTTTAAACAAAAAGAGAAGAAAAAATAAAAATAAAACGTTACTATAATTATGAACATAATACAAATTAACCATTTTGATTTTGTCCACACCAAAGATAAGCCTATGGAGCAGGACCAGCATGTTTCCAAGCATTCTTATCTTGAATATAATCATCTAATTTGTAATATGCTTGTTTACAAAGTGTGCTTTTAACTATTGTTTTAAATTTTCTTTCATTTAACTTTAATATCTCACAAGGTATTTTGTTATAGAATTTATCACAGTACCCCATGAAAGATGTGTGTACTTTAGCTAATCTATATGATGGTTGATCTAACTTATCTTTATTTCTGGTATTACAATTGTGTATATAACTAACTTTACTAAAGAGATTTAAATTTTTCCTTACATACATAATATTTTCATAAATGAATTGGCAAGAAACTGTCATAATATTAATCTTTTTAAATAGCTCCCTAAGAGATTCTCGGTGACTTAACTTATATATGGCTCTGACAGCTCTCTTTTGCAATATAAATATTGATTCAATGTCAGCCGCCCGACCCCACAGTAAAATACCGTATGACATAATGCTGTGAAAGTAACTAAAATAGACCAAACGCGCGGTTTCTACATCCGTTAACTGTCTTATCTTTCTAACAGCATAAGCGGCTGAGCTCAGCCGTCCTGCCAGAGATGTTATGTGAGGCCCCCATTGTAATTTGTCATCTAGAGTGATTCCTAGGAAAACTGTTTGATTTCCATAGTCCAGCTTTTCTCCATTCAATATGATGTCACATTCGCTACTTCTAACATTCGGCAATGTGAATCTAATACATTTGTTTTTTTTTTCATTTAGTACCAAATTGTTTGCCGTGAACCAAGTTTGGACCTGGTGAATAGACTTATTCACATCATCAAGATTTTGTGATCGCCGATCTATTTTAAATATCAACAATGTGTCATCAGCAAATAACACGATCTTCGGTTGATTTTGTAATAATTGGGGCAAATCGTTAATGTAAACTAAAAATAGGAATGGACCCAATATAGAGCCTTGAGGAACGCCCATTGTCATTTCAGACCCTAGTGAGTTTACGCCGTTTACCTGAACTTTAAGTTGTCTGGCTTTCAAATATGATCTAAGTAATTCAAGGGCCGTATGCCTAATCCCATAGTGCTCGAGTTTTAACAATAGTGTCTCATGGTTAACGCAATCGAACGCTTTCGAGAGGTCGCAAAAGATTCCAATGGCGTCTTGTGCTTCTTCCCAGGCGTAAAAGATGTTCTTTATTAGGGTGACGCCAGCGTAAGTTGTGCAACACCCTTTGGTGAAACCGTATTGTTGATCATGAAAGATGGAATGTTTGTTAAAATGACGCAACAATTTGTTGAGCATTAACTTTTCGAAGACTTAACTGAGAACCGGCAGAATTTAAACTGGCCTATAATTATTGGCTTCTTTGCTATCCCCGGATTTAAACAATGGAACTACTTTACTGTGTTTCATGAGGTCCGGAAAAATTCCTTGATCGACACTCGTGTTAAAAATGAAAGCTTAATAGGGTGCAATAGTTTCAATGATTGATTTACATACTTTTACAGATAATCCCCAAAGATCTTCTGTTGATTTAATTTTTAGATCTTTAAAAGCTTTTAAAATAGCCTGGGGGTTTGTATGTTGAAACTTAAACGCCGAAGGGCACGCATTTACATTCTTTCTAAGTAAGTCAGCAGAGAGCACGGGTGAGGAGTTTAAAGCTGCTGTAGTTTTAAAAGAAATATTAACAAAAAAGTATTCAAATTCCTGAGCAACCTCTACATCTGATTGTATGGGACCATGTGCAGTCGCTAAATTAATTTCAGTATTACTCTGTTTTTTTCTACCTGTTTCATTATTTATTATTTTCCAGGTAGTTTTATTTTATCGTCTGCTGATTTTATTTTTTTGCTTATATACAGCGCTTTAGCTATTTTGCATGCAGTTTTAAAAGTTTTTGAATAATTCGCAACATATTTATCAAAGTTTGCATTATACATATGTTGCTTTAGGCCATATAGTTCATATAGCTTATCCCTGCTTTTACGAATGCCTGGAGTCGCCCAATCACGAAATACGAACTTGGTGTAAATACTTTTCGCTTTCAGTGGAAAAATCTTATTAAATTGCGTGTTTAGTACTTTAGAAAATTCGGCATAGAACTCATTTTGGTCATCTATATTATTACAATTTTGAACACATAACTTACTATTCACGGTATTATTAAATTTTTCTAAATTTTTACAAGTAATTTGTCTAAATTTTATTTGTATTTTTTGTAAAGGTATGTAGGTGCTAAACGTTATTGTTTGTCCACTGTGATCAGATGTTAACTTATTTACAATTTCTTTATCAAAGTAATTACAAAAAACGTTATCTACACAAGTCGCAGAAGAACCTGTCACTCTGGTTGGTTCCATAAAAACATTATCCAACATTTTTCAAAACCGTCTCAAGAGATCTGAAAACCAGCAAAACCCATATTTTAAAGAGCATTTAATTCATTTTAAGTTGTCGTAGATGTCGGCAGCTAAAAACCAGTTGTCACGAGCATTCGAGGCACTTTGGAAATTCCTGCAGAAGGAATAAGTTTAGGAAAAATGTCAGGTGGTGGTAGATCGTAACGCGACCCCATTTCCTTACAAAAAGCACAATGACATGTTGAATAACGTACTGGAGAATATGCTTCAACTGAGTTCGGAAACAGTTTTCTTTAAGTGAAGTGGTGCAGTTTTGAGACAAATTTTTGTGGTAGGTGTGGTAGGTATTATTTTTGTATTTTTTTTTTTTTGATGTTCATGAGATGATGTTGAATGGATAGAATATCGAATTGCGATGAAAAATTATATTTTATGCATTTCAAATGTTTTCTGGTGCGCTCTGTAAGTATAAATAAAAACTCATGTTTTGTCCGAATATTTAAATATTCAATATGGAACGCAATTGCGTTGTAAGCTGTACAATTTGTTTATTATGAGACTAAGCGGATCTACTACAAAAAAAAAGATCCAACAGAAACAAAAAAAAATAAAAAAGTAAAGTAGGACAACAAGAAACAATGCACTCCATTCGAAATGATTACGAATTAACAAACATACTACTAGAAACTTACATCCCACAAACAACTTTTACATCTTCTTAAAAAAAAACTCCACAACACTCCACCTAGTGCGGGCACACTGCCAAATGCAGAAACCCAGGTGCCTTCTTAAAATGGACAATTCACTTAATAGCTCTCCAGAGGCAAAGATTTGCTGAGTAGACCCTTAAATAAAAAAGCATAAGTTAACACCCAACCACCAGACCGACCAGGAATACAAGTGCTCTTTTAGACAAAAGTTTTACTAGAGCCATTTGAATTCTTAAATGTAAAATTAATTTAATTCTTTGCGGACGGTATTAAAGTGGGTAGTAAAACCAAAAAGAATTAAGAGGAAAGGAGACGGTGACAAATGTCTGCCGAGTAGTTTTTACCACAAATAGAATTGCATAATGAATTCTTTGATGTATTACAGGTCTCCAACATGCATTTTGTATACTTAGCCATTATTTATGACACAGAAACCTACAATGTTGTTGGCACGATAACTAGGCCAGGGCCATCGTCAAAAGATAGATTAAGATCTCTCTCAAATAAGGAAGAAAAGAACTTTTATCAATTGATTGATAAGATGTTTGCTGGATGCAATTCGGCTTTTCCTTGCGGTTTACCATTATGTTTAGTATACTTCAGTTTTCTCAAAAGCCTCCATTTAAACACACAAAAACTATGCTTTTTTATCATATATTGCAGTCAGTATGGTTATTATTTCAGCTGAAAGAGATCCACTGCTGGACACAGACATAAAAGAAAAGCGTTGTCACATCAAAAGTGCTTTTCGCTTCAAGTGAGAAAGTGTCATTCCATAAGATGGCGATGATCGAAATGGAATTTTGTTAGCACTTGACGCTTTCGTTGATAAAATGTCAGTTATCTAGAATCTCAGGGCACCCCTCGCTCTTCACCGGTTTACTTTAAACTTTGACTTTGAATTTGTGAAAGGCTTTTTGTTGCATGTATCAACTCACAAAGTATTACAGTAAGCATCCACAAGTTTTATAAAGATAAAGGTTCATCAATATGTGGACATACATGATTTGTTCACAAAACCAATAGATATTTAACCTGATAAACCCACAAATCGTTTACAGCCCCATTCAAAACAAGCACGTTTCACACATCCCGTTTACTTAAAACTTGGACATGACACCGAACCACCGAACCCCCATGAACATTAAAGGAAATTAAGATTCACACACATCGACGCTGTAAACATTCAAATTATACTAGGGTCCCTGTTTATTGCCAAATCTTGCCACAGAGGTCAGCTGAAAGTCGCGTCTCATGAATAAGGTCTTGTGGTTCAGACATCTTTGGGCAGGTAGGTACGTGATGTGAGTAACGTATTAGTGATATGCTTGAAGACTTGGCTGGGGCTTTGTGTAAGAAGATTTTATTTCTGTGTGTTGGAATTTTTGTGTGTAAGGTGATCTAAATGTTATTCGGGGTAGGCTATATTTTCTAGACGTCGATTAAATCTTCAGGTTTCAAAGGTGATGATTATAAGGTGATCTAAATGTTATTCGGAGTAGGCTATATTTTCTAGACGTCGATTTAATCTTCAGGTTTCAAACAGTCTATATAGCGCCCTCGCTGAGACGAGCTCTGTTTGTACTTTCGTACATAATATAAACTTACGCCTTTTTCTCATGGCGATAGACAACACTACAGACCTCCTCCTGCCGGGCGAGAAAGGCCTATGCGATAGGTTTGAGTCACTCATTTTGTCAAGGTTTTTGCTCCCAAACTGTGATACAAATGTGTGACTGAAGGCTGTCACAGTAGGCCGTGCTCGCCCGGCTGGTGTGATTCTTACATACTATTTTGGTTAGTCTCAAGAACATAATCTGGAAGACAAACAAGACTGTGACAGACTTTATTGAATAGCCTTTACAATAAACTGCTTTCTTCCCCCTAAAATACATATAACAGATTTTAACACACCCACGCAGTTTCGCTCTTCTTATAATCATTTTAATCCATTGAGTGAATTTAAAAAGCCTTTACTTGTGACAGTACTAAAGTCCAAACTTTGCTGATTATTGTTGAATGAAAATAAACTTGACTTTTCATGAAAGCTTAATCTGTAAAATGGCTTGTTCCAAAAATACCATAAAATTCTTAATAACGACAAAACATAAAGTCAAGCATTAAGTCCTTTCATTTAATAAGAAACTGCAAAAATAATGAGACTAAAGAATAATATATCACAATATTACTTTCGACGATCGACTTAAAGCATTTTGTATTTACTATAAATAAATAGGTACTGAATATCCTTTTATTTTCTTCTGGAAATAATTTCGTAGAATTTCCATTTATAAACCTGTGTATTTACACATGTGTCTACAAAATAACAATACTTTTAACTACCATTTTGTTTTAAAAGCCATTCAATGGACGTACCATATCTTTAATAATTTAATACTCGAATGCAAATGCTTTTACCATAATAACGTTCTCATAAAAGAAAAATTCAAAAGTTACTTTTTACCGTGAGAATATTCTATTCTTGTTATCAACCACACTTAAAACTAATTGGCTATCAGACTAAGAGCGCAGAGAATCTATTAACGTCGCAACCATACTGTAAAAGGAGAAAACTACATCTAGCAATGTTTTCTCTTACTCTGCATTTCACATTGCATGTTTGAACAGAAGCATATTTTCAAGCAAGCTAATAAGTATTTTTCTTTTTTCAAACGAGCTGTTTGAATTGAAACGTACTTAATTTAATTTCACTTGTCAATACACATCCAATGCACTCAAACACTATAGTGCTATTTCGTTCGGTTGATAAGTTCCTATGTCTACCTTCCGGCTACTTCAAGAGTTTAGCTCCATAGTATTAATGGTACAAATTTAATTATAAAATTACTTCAATGTTGCCAAAGTTAGAAAAGTACGCCAAGTATTAGCTAAATCGAATGAAAGGAAATGCTTGAATATTGGATTACTTGTTGCCGGACACACATACATAGAATAGAATAGAATAGGGATTCCATTTGCCGCACTTAGACTCTCATTTTGTCCATTGTGCGTGGGGTTTTCGGTTAAAGTTGCCATCCTAGCTCCAGCCAAAAGCACAGAAGCTTAGGAGTTATTTGTAGAGCTATATCCATGGCTGCTGTCAGGGACACACATACAAAAGCAAGGTAATAGAAACCTTGTAATTTTAATAAAAAGCAGAAAAATGCAATGCAGTACAAAAATACAATGTACTGAAGAGCCTTTTAGTTTCTTCTACAAACAATTTCGTAGTTGTGGGTCGTTGCCGTATTTTTGACGGACGAAACGCAACCGTTTTCCCGACGACGAAAACGGTTGCAGAAAACGGTCTTCGTCGCAACTGGTTTGAAGACGTCTTCGAGAACGAAACTTAGAGGACGGAACGGAACGGAATAGAATTTTGTTTTTCGTGGAACGATGCGCGACGCTGGCGACGAGTCGACGACGGGTGTGTGTAGTTGAATCAATTCACTTTCAACTGTATTTTCTTAGGCGTAAAATACAAAATCGCTCCAAGTTATTCGAAGACTGGTTTGTGCAACGAAGACGGACTTAAAAACGGTTTCACCGTCGCAAAACTTCATTTTAAGAACTATTTTGTGAACGAACGTAGAACGATAAAGGACGACGCGACGTCCGTGACGACCGACGTGTTCGAATCACGATAAAAAAATAAACGAATAGTTGAATCAAATCGCTTTCGAATCTCGACTGTATTTTCTGAGGCCTAAAATAAAAAATCGTACGAAGTTATTCGAAGACAGGTTTGTGCAACGAAGACTGCTTTAACCCAGGATGTCGCAGAACAAAAAACGGTCTTTAGAAACGGTTCGTCGTCGCAACACCCACCACTACAATTTCGTAGATTGTTCATTTAAAAACATATATATACATGACATGTATCACACATGTATCTACGATTTAACAAATACTTTTAACTACCATTTTGTTTTAAAAGCCATTCAATGCCTGTGTCAAATTTTCAATAATTAAAAATGCAAATGCTTCTTCCATAATAACGTTCTCATAAAAGGAAAATCCAAAAGTTACTTTTTACCGTAATAATATTATATTCTTGTAAAACTAAGGGGCTATCAGACAAAGAGCAGAGAGAATCTATTACCGTCGCAACCATACTGTTAAAGGAGAAAACTACATCTAGCAATGTTTTCTCTTACTCTGCATTTCACATTGCATGTTTGAACAGAATCATATTTTCAAGCAAGCTATTATGTATTTTCTTTTTTTAAACGAGCTGTTTGAATTGAAACGTACTTAATTTCGAGAGAGAAGAAGACTCTGCATTTAGACTCCCATTTCGTCCGTTGTGCGTGGGGTTTCCGGCTACAGTAGCCAGCCTAGCTTCGTCCAAAAGCACAAAAGCTTCCTGGGGGCTTCACAAGCTTCGCGGAGCGACCTCACTGTTACAGCTGATTCGTTGGCGTTAAAACAGCCCCTGCAAAGTGATGGGCTCTCTGTACTGTACTCTGTACTACACTACCACTACCACTGCACTACTCTACTACTTTACTTTATTTATAAATACTTTATTGTACATCAAAATAAAACAGTACAAAAAAAAAAACCTTAGAATTAAAACAGGCGGCCTGATTACGTATTCCCTAAGGCAAAGTGAACTTACGCAAGTTCGCAAAATACAGAGCGTACACTCTGACCATTACAGGTTGTTTTAATTCATGGAATATTTTTTTCGGAGTTGTAATTACTCAGAAATAAAATCAACTTTAAGTATATGACCAACCCTGAAAAAAAACAGTCAATACCGAATTGCATGTAAATTATTGAATGATTGAACTAAAATTAAATTCGGCCAAAGCTCAAAAGCTTTAGCGTGAGTTTATCAATATTATTAAAAACAAAACCAGTACCATTCGATTGTTTTTTGCGTAACATCAATGGACCTTAACTCCGTGTAAAAAAGAGGAAATTTTTCGTAAAACCGAAACTTTCATTTAATGTCAATAACTACCCTTCAAACATAAAATTATACGAAATTATATGGGTGAAGACAAAAATTCGACGAATGGGGCGCATCGTGTGTTTATTTTGATTGTTTCCTGTAAATACCCGTACATGAAAGACAACCTAATAGGTTTGTAAAGGATAAAAATAGAATAAGTACCGTGCACCGTTCAATCATGGTGCATGTCTCTAATGAGACAAAATAATATACGTCATAACTAGTGACACGAAAGTCCTTTTCTGAGGCACGAAACCAAAAAATTGAAATAGTAGCACGGGGTCCCAGCGCTAACAAAGAAAATTTGGTTCAAATAAATGTCACTAGATGGCGCGATATGCATTTATTTGTTATTGAATTGTGATAGTAGTAGAGGAGCTCGTGGATAAATAATAACAGCCACACTGGTCGATCATCAAGGTTTAGCAACGCTTGACGAGGTCGATCCGTGGATGGGTGACCATTTCAACATACAGAGTTTCCTCCGTGCCTCGGAAAGCACGTAAAGCCGTTGGTCCCGGCTGTCATTTGAAGATCTTTGACAGTCGTTACGAGTAGTCAGAAGCTTGAGATCTGACACCAGTATAGCCAAGGGGTATGGTGTTAGTCGCTCCATGTAAAACACTAGTACTCAGCTGAATCCGGTTAGACTGGAAGCCGACCTCAACAACAATTGGAAAAAGGCAAGGCAGATGATGAATTGTGATAGTAGAATTGATCATAAAAATTGTATGTTCTTTTTTAATCAGCTCTCCTAAGCACAAAATTATGGAATATTGAGCTCTTAATTCACATTTCAAAGATAGTTTGAACGGATTATTTGAAATTTATACGTCGGCACGGTTTCTTTGTATGGGATGAGGCATCTGTTTGCTAGTATTATATCAACTGTGCAAGTGGTCACTCAAAGTTCGAAATTCAAATTCAATATATCAAATCACACACTTCTCCGTGCGTGCAATAAGCTATTTTTTTTAACTTGCCTTTTGTACTGAAAGGTACAAGGCCACCTTTGGGCTCCATTATGAGACTAGCTTCATGGTACCATATTATTTCAATGTTTCTATTATTACACAAGTAATGCCAGAAAGTGCTTGAAAAATTATTATTAGTTGCCAGCCACAAATACGAAAGCAAGGTAATATAAAGCTTGTAATAATAAAATGGGGTACAAAGTCTCTTCACGTATTAATAAAACAACGTATTAATATAAAGAATTACGTAAGCATTCATAGAAACTTTTAAACTTGAAACCGTACACGGATCACAGAATTACCCAGGATGTCCTCGAAAATAATGAGGAATTCGCAAAAAGTATTTTATGCAATCCGACATTAAAGATTCTGGTTCATCCTAGCATATTGCGTTCCTCGTCCCGGGTATAGCGGTCAAGCGAAGCCCGCAATTTAATGATTTTTATTGGTCCGCCTTTCCTGCAAGGGACAGGAAAATTTACCTGGCCAACCTGCCCGGTCACGTACAATCACATTATTGAACGTTTATTACGTAGCACATTGAAAATTACGACCTTTGGGTGGTCAAATGTTTAATTTTGACCGGCCATTGTATAGTGCTTCTATTTTGGGTCTCGCCTACTTTTGGCAGTGAGTATTCAATTTTCGGGTAATGGTACAGTTAAGTGGGCATTTGCGGTTTCTATTCCATTCTTTGGCGATCGTTTGTCCTATTGAAATAAAACGGTGGCTCGTTTAAATGGGCACTGGAATTGTGATAGGTTTTATGTAACTAGCAATTCTTATTTGCATAAAATATGTCGCGATGCTTTAAACTTATAAGGTGGTGTCCTGAACTTTTAAAGTGGTAGTACACTGTTGGACGTACACAGACCAATTCGAAGCTGTGCCACAACACCCGTTATTCTTCCTTCCTCATTCAGTCCATCTCAGCCTTTTCAAGGTCGTCCATCCTTCTAGCTGATTGGCGACCATCAACGCTACACTTGCCCATACGCGGTTTCTATCCAAGACTCATCTGTACACTTCTACACTTCGGTTTGCTTTTCCGATCTCAAGGATTTCAACTATTTAGTTGTTTTGTACGGTGGTAGAAGCTTTTATGAAATATAACGTATCTTATATAAATATAAGTTCAGCAGGTAACGTAATTACTATGAAATTGTTATATTGTTCCTTGAAAACGCTCGTGTACCTACTTAATCTAGATTTCAATTTAATGTACAGAATATAATCAGCAAATATTTGTCAACAAACATTGCGAGAATAGATCTAAAATTATATTTTCTGATTAGAAAATTCTGTCTAACTATAGAATTTTCCGAGAATAAGATTTCATTGACGGATTCACTGACGTGCTTATGATTTTGATAGCCTGGCTCTGCAAAATGTCTATGACAGAAAAATACGTAAAGGGTAAAATCTCAATATGAAAAGCCATGAAAGGTGATTGTCTCTTTATCAGCCGCCACTGTAATTATCCGTTTCCTTGACTGAATGAACTCGTGAAAAATCAACTGTGCAGCTCTGAATTCCCATTGGCACCCTTTAGTGACTAAGGGAACTTTCTGATAGCGGGACGTTATTTTAATTGCGTCGATAGGCGAAACTGCGCACATGTTTTCTAAGATAATATTAAGTGCAAATCGGTCGAATTACATCGCATTGCGCCCATATGAACAACGTACTTGCAATTTCGCCTAGTAAAAATCGCTAATCGATGTAACATAAATCGAATCGCGTTGAAACATCAGGCCACTTACAGTTTTATTAGTTCCCAAAAAAGAAATAATAAAATGTATATAGCAATAGTTCATGAAATACCAGGATACAAAATAACAATAAACGATGGTATAATTTCAAATCATAGAGGTACATCCCTAACGACTGCGCTCACAAGATCCATTTGGCGGTAATGCCAGACAGACTGATGTGTCTGACGCTGGTATTCTAATGAACATGTCAAGGGAAAATCAGATAACACAATCTGATTTTCCCTATAGAACTTTATTCTCAGGGTAGAGTTTATAAAGTAGTTTAATTGATTTAATAATAAAATTATATATAACACACCGGCCTCCGTACCGCCACAGATTACTTAATAGTTACTACGTACCGCTCTGACTTCAGTCGCCTGCGAGGCCTTGACGAGGCAGGAGCTGTGCCAGTTTTGCTTGTGCTCGAGTTCCCGCGAATCTATCGACTGATTAATTATGAGAACAGTAACAGAATCAGTAGGTTAGGAAGGTTTTTTAACAGACTTCAAAGAAGACCTAAATAGTCGTCATGGGTTGTTCTACTTTTGTTTTTTTGGGTTATTATTAGTCAAAATAAAAATAATAATTGCAAATATTAGTCAAAATAAAAATTCAAAATGGCGCCGAACGAAATTTTTGATGTTTTTGTCATGGTTGCCACTTTCATGGTTTTTGGGGTCGCTAAATGCTAATATGGGGTCAAAATGAAAATACAAAATGGTGTCGACCAAAATTTCTGAAATTATCGTCATCAATTATCGTCGTCGTTGCCATCTTGGAATTTTATTTCGACCACAAATTCGCATTTAGCGACCCCAAAAACACCAAAAATGACACCCATGACGAAAGTTTCAGAAATTTCGGTCGGCGCCATCTTGTATTTTCATTTTGACCCCATATTAGCATTTAGTGACTCCAAACACCATGAAACTGACCCCCATGACAAAAGTTTCAGAAATTTCGGTCTTTGCCATCTTGTATTTTCATTTGGAACCCATGTTAGCATTTAGCGACCCCAGAAACCATGAAAGTGACACCCATGACAAAAACATCTAAAATTTTGGTCGGCGCCATCTTGGAATTTTATTTTGACCTCAAATTCGTATCTAACAACCCCATAAACTATAAAAATGACACCTATGACGACAATTTGCGAAATTTCGGTCGGCACCATTTTGTATTTTCATTTTGACCCCATATTAGTATTTAGCGACCGCAGAAACCATGAAAGTGACACCCATGACAAAAACATCAAAAATTTGGGTCGGCGCCATCTTGGAATTTTATTTTACCTCAAACTCTTATCTAGCGACCCCATAAACCATAAAAATTACACCCATGACTATATTTTCAGAAATTTCGGTCGGCACAATTTTGTATTTTCATTTTGAACTCATATTAGCATTTAGCGACCCCAAAAACCATGAAAGTGACAAAGACATCAAAAATTTCAGTCGGCGCCATTTTCAATTTTTATTTTGACTAATATTTACAATTTTTTTTTTTATTTTGACTAATAACCCAAAAAACAAAATTAAAACAACCCATGACGATTATTTAGATCTTCTTTGAAGTCTGTTAAAAAACCTTCCTAACCTACTGATTCTGTTACACTGTGGTCTCATAGTAAATCGGTCGATAGATTCGCGGGAACTCGAGCACGAGCAATACTGTACCAGCTCCTGCCTCGTCAAAGCCTTGCGGGCGACTGAAGAGCCGTACGGAGCCCGCTGTGTTATATATAATTTTATTATTAAATCAATTAAACTACTTTATAAACTCTACCCTGAGAATAAAGTTCTATAGGTTGTTAACTTTTTTTAGATATGTATATATTTAGGAAGTAAATCTTTCATAATGTTCTAGAAAAATAAGAAAATGATCAAGAAAACATCGTTTTAAGAGTCCTTTTAGTTTTTTTTTTTTGATCGAGCGAAGGTTTTGATATCATGTTTTGAGTTCAGAAATTATAAGTACATTTAGTTAACTACAATATATTTTTTTTTTTGCATTTGAACTATCACTTTTTGTTTGTTTAATAATTAATCAAAGAGATGTACAAGTAAGACTACCTGCCCTTAATGACGTTGTCAATAGAATAAACAAAACACAATCTGATTTTCCTTCATGACGAAAGTTTCAAAAATTTCACTCGGTGCCATCTTGGAATTTTATTTCGACCACAAATTCGTATTTAGCGACCCCGAAAACCCTGAAAATAACACCCTAGGCGAAAATTTTTGCAATATCGATCGGTGCCATCTTGGATATTGATCTAACGACAATAAAAATAATTTTTTTTGCATGAATGTGTCTATTTAGTCCGTCCGTTTATGTTTTCAAAAACATAAATAGTTAGATATTCAAATAATTGATTAAATAAAATTCGATTTACGGCATTTTTTTATAGCTTTTACGTACACTATGAGTTATTATTTATTTACTACGCATTGTAATTCTCGTATTTCATTAACTTTTAAAAGCAATAATAAAATAAACCTTTTCTACACATCTTTACTGTGGAATTTATGTCAGCTCTACGCACACGCGAGCGCGCCGCTCGCTTCACAGCCACAGTGGCGCGTTAAATACCTACTTCGCCGGAACAAGCAAGCCTTAATATAATTATTTCTCTGCGGCCTAGCCCGTTTCATCACCGGAGTACAAGACGTACGGCGATGCGGCATCGGTACATGGTGGACATCCCACCCATAGGCACTTAACGTTTTGGAAATACTTTTATTATGCTTTTCATTAGCTAAGGAGTGGCATTCCCTGCCGGAGTCTGTGTTTCCCGATAGCTATAACCTCGGGGTTCTTAAGTCAAGAATGAATAGGTGTTTTTTAGGCAAGCGTGTTACACCGTCGACCACATCATCGCTTACCATCAGGTAAGATAGTGGTCAAGCGCGAGCCGACAAATGTAAATGTGTATATATACATAGATAATTAACATATTCTCGAAGCGTTGATACACCCAAAGTTCGCCGATTATGTTAAAGTGCCATGTAAAAAGGGTGCGAGTATATTGCCTATCAACCAAGCACACGTCCAGACTGTTTCATTTATAATTATATTCAGTTAATTCTACACAGGTTGAAACCACGAGTTTTCTCATAATTATATTAAGTGAGAAATATAAAATGCCAGTTTTTGACAAAAATACTGAAAAACTACTTAAAGTTCAGGTGTATTTAAAACGGGTGTTTTCCAGGCCCCGGGCTCTCTCCATAATTAATGTCTATTCCCACGTGTTTGCATTACTTTCATGTTGCCGGCCAGATGTTCTGCTTATTTTGTAGCAGGCAACGATTTAAATATTAATCTAGGTAGGTATATTTTATAAACAGATTTTTGTACCTTGAAGTTGAAATTATTTTTTGCAATTTGGGAATTCCTGTAATAGGAATTTGGTTTTAATGCTTTCTATTTTTCAGTGGTAACTTTTCATTTTCCAACATCAGCACTTCAGCGGACAGACGTCCACCTCTGGATATAGGCCTCCCCTAAGCGTTGCCACATCGACGAGTCAACTCTTGACTTGCAACAAGCAGACTTCCACAGCCTTCGCCGAGTCATTAACCAGGTCATTTGTGTACCTTTTAGCAATACTTCCAACGCTTCTTCTTCCGTATGCGATCATCATCATCGTCATTCATGATCATTTCAACTGAAAGACGGCCACTGCTGAACATAGGTATCCCCGTACGCTATCGCTAATCCAGAATTTAAGCCCTATCGACCACCCGCTCAGCGACCAATGCTACCCTGCCCGAAGTTTTGTTGGGCTTCCGGGCATCTTTAACCAAGTACAATATCGGTAACTAATTATTTAGGAAATTCTTGAAAACTGGTGGCGTCTTCCTCCTGTTGAAGGTAAACAGGATGTATGTCTTAGGTATACATTAATTATTTTGCACTAGGTAATTGCATTCTATCGATACATTCTATCGTTAGGGTAAGAACTAATTCCTTTTGGGAAAGTATCGTTGTTTTGTTTAACTGCCTAGTCAAGTAACTATTTAATAGAAAAAAGATTTTGCGATGATACTTAGCTACTACTTTGCTGCTACTTTTTATACTTGGCTTTGCTTACGTACCTATATTTCTGCTGTATCAAACAGCAGGGCTGAGATCTGGAGGCTTATTACGTATGAAACAGCAATTAGCAATATTTGCGCAAATATTGTACAATCATCTCGCGATTATCGCTTTACGTCAAAAAATTGGAAGGCTTATTTTTCTGAAATAATTGCTCTTCAATCGCGAATCCGCATTTATATGAGCACCACACCATAATAATTTAACGACAGCGCTGCTAACAATAAAAATCTGCTAACTGAAATGTGAATTTATCGCGAAGTGATCGCGATCATTTCGTATTACGTATGGTTTTTGACAGCAGAGCGACAGCTATCGTCGAGCAAATGTAGCTGTCAAATTACGATTACTTTTTCCCTTGTTGTTGGTCGATTGCAAATTGCTCGTTGATGGTTGAGTAGGTACAGAAGTTTTTGAGTTTTTGGCGTCTTTTTTCGTGTGTTATTTTGTGGCTACTTTAGTTATCCGCAAATTAGAATAGTATATAAAAGTAAATATTGAAATAGCAAATTCCTAATGAATGTTGTAATGACAAAATTGGTGTTGTTTTGTGTCTCTTATGTCTACGCAACTGGACAATTTGTTGAATCATTGAAACAGACGTGATACCGGTAAAGTGAAGGATTTTTTATACCGTAGTATTGGCTTCCTCAGCGCAGCTTATATGTTCACTACTAAATACTTACAAACAAATTAGAATGTGATAAGTCCGCAATAAGTATCTTCTATAATATTCTTTTTTTATATGGCAAGCACCGATGCCGACTATTCTGTCAATGTCTAAAGTAAATTGGATAAATCTATTTTACGTTTCATAGCTCAAATATGAGATGATGTAGTCTATTTATTGATGTCCTAATGCGTTATCGATTCGATTTCTTATAACAATTGACAATTCGAAGAAATTTTAATCGAATCAACGACACAATGACATTTCAGTCATACACTTTTTCAAATTAACAATAACGTAAATAAAATGAACTGCCACACTTACTTTACAAAAATACTTTACATCTGCGATTATTAATTTATCGGAATATTGGAGCTAAATAGTAATCAAATTGACTATGGTAAAAAACAGCCTCCACGAAGTGTTGCTCTTTCATAAGCTGGTTAATTTATCAAACGATACTTTTATGAATCATCGGACAGATATAATAGCTTCTGTTAAAAGAAACTGTCAAAAAAAAACTTGGATTAAAAGGCCTCAGTACCTAGGTCACTAAATTGATCACGCAATAATTGTACAATTGTTGCTACTTGCTGTTCCTTACGTAATAAACCAGCTGTCTTCCCTTCTTCCACTTATTACTACCCATATTTATTTTGTGCCTCTTTTTGTGAAGGAAGCCAGCTCGCCCCGCTATTCTTATCGGGGTTTGGGGTTCACTGAGTGCTAATTTTTAATGTAACAAGCCCATATTTTTGAAGTACATTTTTTAGAGCAAGCTAATGACAGATGTGTTGCCTAAAATATCATCATCAGCATTTTAACGTTCCCACTGCTGGGCAAAAGCCTTCTCTCTTTTAGTGGGAATGAGCCTTAGAAAACCACGCGGATCCAGTGCGGGTTGGTGGATGTCACACGTCTTCGAGTTTTTGTTTCTAAGACATGTGTAATTGTGTGTTTCCTCACGATGTTTTCCTTCACCGTTTTGCAGCAGTGGTGATGAAATAATTTACACGTAAGCGGAGGAAATAGAACTTGCCTACGCACCACTAGTAAAACAGATTCAACCACTTCTTGGTAAATCATTTGACAATGTTTTACATTGCTGTCTGCAGAGCATCCCACATAACTATAGAACCAGTGATCAAACAAACCAGTCATCCAACAAATACAATTTCAAAATATATTTTTATGAAACATCTGATCCCTAAAAATATACCTGCTACTTAAAACTGGGTTACCAAGTCGAAGAGGATTATTTCTTTCCATGTTCCTTAAAGTATATCGCATTCAAATTATGTGAACAAGAATAAGATAAAAACACAAAAAACCGCCAGGTTTCGGGTTTACATTAAACAAGAAGGATGATAAATAAATAAAAACATTTGAAGGGAGGGAACGAATTTTCTTTAAGAGCACATTATTTTCGAATTCCGTCGATGAATATATTGAAGTTAAAGTTTTATGTTTTTTTTTCACAACTGCCTTGAACGCCCTCGGTACGAGGCATTTGATTGAAAATGGTTTCTTTTTTAAAAATAATGTCGAATTTTACTCAATAGAAAGTTTAATTGGCCATTGTCAAAAAAAATATTTTAATTTTCAACCTAGGTTATTATATTTAATTTATGACTTCTAAAGTACACACTTACCAACTCGGAAAGGATCGTCATCGTATCAACTCGACATCTCGACATCAGCTGTCAACTGTACAGTGTTATTTCTATGAAACACCCTACTGCAACGCACACTAATCGGAATCGCCACTATCGCCTCGGGGAGAATGTTACTCCAGCAAGAAAGTGGCTCCTAGAGTGTTATGAGTGGAACGTATTATCAGTACGTAATCTGCTTTGAATGTGCGCCACATAAAAAATTTGTGCGTGTGTTTTTGAAAAAAACGGGCAAAGCTATTCCTGCTGGAGTAACTTTGTTCCAGCAGGAAAATTCTAAACGACAGATCGGAGGTCATCAGGTTTTCGAGATATTGCATTTCCTGCTAGAGTAACGTTTTGCAGAATCGTGTATCTCTAAAACCATTGTATGTGCGCCTGTAGAATAAATATACACGAGTAGCTGTCAATCTAGGAGCCACTTTCTTGCTGGGGTAATGTTCTTCGCCTCAGGACCCTCACGAAGCACGATGCGGTGCGTGGTTAACTTGCAGTATCCGCGCTTACGGCTCGTCGTCCCCGCGCTTACGACTAGTCTTCTGGTCTGGTGCCAGCCAGGTCAACCAGCGGTAGGCGAACCGTAAGCGCGGCGTCGCCTAGCCGTAGCCGAGTAGGCGTATCCAAACTGATGATCTGAATTGCTTACGTTAAGGTTGACGTCTATTTGATGGCGAGGCGAAAGGCGATACGGTTACGATGCCTTTCCGAGTTGATAAGTGTGGTGTATGAGGAAAACAGAGAAAACAAGAATCTGATATCTACTTGAAATGTAAAACCATTTATCATAATTATTATAATTTCAGCCAAAAGAGGTCCGCTGCACATAGGCCTGATATATCAGATTTATGTATCATGAAAATAAAAAATAAAATAAAATTGGTATAGATCAATGAGGACCGTGACTGACAAAATGGCTCTTCACAAATACATAATTTTTTTAAAGAAATTATCCAGCAAAATTGCATTAATATTCTTCTTTGTTTACTCATCAAGATTTTGAACCTCCCTATGTAGGTCATAGGGAGTTTCAAAATTCTGCGACATATATCCATAAAAATTGTGGAATATTTTTAAGATATTACTTTAGATATATTTAAAAAATATGCCGCCTATTTTTAAACCTACCCTTGTATATAAAACAGACAAGAAAATCAGCTTCGCACACTGACCACATAAACATTTAACCCTAAACGTAAGCGCATACCAAACCCGTCACATCACAGTTAATAAATCACAAAGACAAAGATACTAAGCCCAAAAATCGAGAACAAATGTTTGCTTAATTTTAATTTCACGCTTGCAAAATGCAGCTATAAATTAAGATAGCGGTGACCAAGTGATTTATGAACGTGGAGCAAGCTTTTTACAAAATACAGATAGGAACAGAAGGATGGTTTTAAAATCAATATGCATAGCTTTTTGTCGACTATAAAAGGGTCAACTTATAATCTAAATAAATGCAGTTGAATACCAGTATTATTCATGGTGTGGTTGCTTATCTGATCCAGTAACCAGGTAACACGGTCGAACGCTGCCCAGCCGTGTTGAATTCGACGGTAGACCACTTTCTCGAAGTTGGCCCTACCCAACTGTATTTGTCCCAGGTAGACATAGTCGTCCACAACTTCGAGTGTACGTAGAGTATCCGACCTTGATAGGAGTGGGTGCAACATGGGCATTCAGCATCACCTTGGTTTTGTCCATGTTCATTTTAAGACCCACTCTTTCTGTAGCTCTACTGAAGTCATCGAGCTCTGGAGGATCACAGTCCAATGCATGCATGTATAGTGGTTCTCAGCCATGACTCTCAGCCATCGTCGGTAATCCGAAGGTGAGTGATGTACTCGACGCGTAACTACTGCAAAAGGTGTAAAATTGACAGCCGGGACCAACGACTTCAAATGCTTTACAAAGGAGTCTCTCTCAGTGGACTCCGGATGGTTTAGGTTACCCATCCGTGGACTGTGTTAGACAAGACTTGAACATAAACCTGTGCAATATGCGAACGCACGCATAGAGACGTACCTACATACAACGATTTCAAAGAAATGTCAAATGACAGTCTCTATGTGAAGATTGCATTTTCGCTCGTTTTATGGAGTTAAACTTCTGTCTGTACCAACTTTGAGCTTTTTATTTTAAACTGTTCCCCAGTAGCCAGGACAAAGAGTCTGTATGCTATCTTGTCGATAAAAGCAAGGTGTTGAGTGAAAGGATGGAAGAAGTTGCAAGTTTATTATCCTTTAATGATTCTATGATAGGTACTTACCAAGAAAAAGCAATTTGTTTTGATAACTAATCCTTTTAATAACTTTGTCATATTTTTTATGAAAATATCCAATTATTTTTTATGTTAACTTATTATGCTTTTTTGGAGGAGCTAGTAGTAGTATAATAAGTTCGATCTTAAAGGTTAAGCTTGCCGAGGTCGATATTGTTTAGTAAGGATAAGAAATGAATTCCTGTTTTTATTTATTAATTTAAAGATTGAGTAGAAAAAGATACGATAAGAAACGATGGTAACTGAGCTAGGGGGCAGTCTTGTTAAGTTGTATCGTGTTACCCAGTTAATGGATTGTGGAGGTCAGGTCGTCAGTCACTACAGTTAAATACTGGTACTCAGCTTAATCCGGTCAGACTGGAAGCTAACCACCAACATAGTTTGAGAACCGTACAATATGGCGGCCAAAATCCACCATGTCTTTTTAGGGTTCCGTACCCAAAGGGTAAAAACGGGACCCTATTACTAAGACTCCGCGGTCCGTCTGTCTGTCTGCCTGTCTGTCTGTCTGTCTGTCCGTCTGTCTGTCTGTCTGTCTGTCACCAGGCTGTATCTCATGAACCGTGATAGCTAAACAGTTGAAATGTTCACAGATGATGTATTTCTGTTGCCGCTATAACAACAAATACTAAAAACAGAATAAAATAAATATTTAAGTGGGGCTCCCATACAACAAACGTGATATTTTGCCGTTTTTTGCGATAATGGTACGGAACCCTTCGTGCGCGAATCTGACTCGCACTTGGCCGGTTTTTTAATGTCTCCTACTCCGTTTAATAGCACTTGAGTGGTAAAGAAGCATCTAACGATACCTTTACTGTCGAAAGCCATCCAGCCGTTTGGAAGATACGACGTAATAAAGAAATTTACAAACATAAATACAAGATACGCACGAAAAACACAACCCTTCCATAACAGTCGGGTAAAATATAGGCAAACAACAAGTATGTAAAACAGTTTAGTTTCAGCCAAAGTTAAAAGACTTCAAATATAAACTGCCTCAATTGTTATTTCCTTGGTTATTACTACCGGCCTAGAACAAAGAATGTAGGTCATGCAGATTTAAAAACCGTTTGAAAAGAGAGGAAACGGTTTGTTATAAGCGTTTCCGATGTTAATTGATCAGAATGAGTACAGTAGTGGCATTTTCAAAGTGGAACAAACTCAGTCTAAAAATACTGACTAAAGTTGAGAAAGCCAATGCAAGTGCCAACTATTTCCGCAAATACAAACATTGAGTCACTTTCGTAAAATAATACTAAATATCAAACATGCAAATTGTAAGAGTAACTTTCCAAATCAGTGATAATGCAGCATACATCTGGCCAAAATATTCACTGGTTACGATTTTGGAATTTGCTTAAAGCATGTGCATATGTGCATACGAACAGTAAGGCGACGCTTGAGGGGGGGACTATCATTCATTTTCATTTCATTTATTCATCAACAATTTAAACTGTGTCCAGCAGTATATATTGCCTGGAAGAGATCGCAGAACGCGATAAGGCGGCCTGTTGTATGTTTGTTTTAATTTTAAGGTTTCTTTTTGTATTGTTTTATCTTGGTGTACAATAAAGAGATATATAAATAAATAAACAAAATAAAAAGAAAGTGTACCGCTTTTAGCTCTGCATACAACATAACATAGCTGTATCTTCTACGAACCTTCTGAAACCCTTAAAACAATACACAGATCGATTTTACAATATCTCACAAAGTATTTTACAACATCTAAGACAAGTATGTCTCCTGTTTCCGAATTCTCTCTAAGACGTAAACCATCTCAGATATTGCACACATTGCAGTCACAAAATAAATAGGTACAGAAGGACGGCTATCTATACAAAGAGTGAGCAACGAGTGAAAACGGCACTCAAAATTTCAAATAGCAAACACACCAAAAATTTACCGACTTCACAATTTAAACACTAAAAAGTAAAAAATAACTTTCGTTTCGGAAGCAAAACGATAAAAACATGAGGTACGAAAGACCTTTTATTTTTTGAAGACGGTTATTTTTTTTTGCGAAAAACTTTTTATTTCTCAATTTTTAGTTTTGGTTCACGATCACTACACATTTGATTAAGTTCTATAGTAAGGTACCTAAAGGATTACCAAAATACCCTTAATAACTTAATTTACACATTCAAGCTATTTGTCGCCAAAGAGTTCAGTTGTATGCTCCATATTTTGAAAACTGCCAATCCGATTTTGATGAAACTTGCATTATGGCTTAATTATGTTGAAAGATACTTAATCCAATAAAAAAAATATCATGATCTTATTACAAGTTTCGGAGAAATGCGTGGACAAAGATGGAATCTATGCGGATGACATCACGGGGTATCCATTTGTTGTATACCAACACCTTTTGTAGAGTGTAACAAATACTTTACTGTAAACCGTGCCAAAATCGATTCAGCCACACGCGAGAGAATCGCGGCCAAACATACATACTTATATACAAACATACGGGTCAAATTGAGAATATTCTTTTTTATTAAAGTCATTTAAATTACATGATTACATTACAATTACAATTGTAATGTAATCATGATTACATACATTACAATTACAATTACAATTACAGATTTACATCTTACTATGTCAGATGTGTCGGTCAGACACTTTTTCCCGTGTAAATTCCATCCACCAAACGCGCATTAAGTTTCAATTACTTCCAGAATCGCAGACAACGCTGACAAGTGAAGGCACGCGTGTTTAAATTGATGGAACTTGCTACGTTGTTTACACCGCTAGCTAGCTACGATACGATAGTTTTTGCAGAAGTTTTCTTGGTGGTAAAAATACTACTACATCGTAATAACGCATCTGTGAAGGAAATTCAGCTAAGAAGTCGAACCCGGACCAAGAAGTTTAGGCAAAGAACCAAAATTGTCGACATAACCCACAGAATAAGTAGACACCAATTGTGCTTGAGAGAAGACAGCGAATCGGCAAACGTTAGATGAGATGCCGTCATGCTTCGAGTGGCAATCATCGCATCTTAGGTAGATGATGACGGCAGCAGCTGAATAATAGATGTAGATAATCAAAATGAGTGTCATGCGATCGGAAAGGGCTATATTTAGCAGTGGATTGATGCAGGCTGATGATGATAATGACACCTAATGACAATCTGTTCGAGTGCCTGTTTTCGATAGTTTTATGGAGTTGACCTTCTGTACCAATCTATTTCATGCTGCAGTATTCCAAGACAAAGTTATGGGTCATAACTCGTTTATCGACCTCATCGTTGAACACCGGATCAGACTTGCAGTTCGACCTTTACCGTATCTTGTATACAAATACTGTCATGTATAACAAACGGGACATCTTAACTTGATGTTACTGGTAAAGCTACGTCAAGTGCATTTGTCGTTTATAGCTCAACTTCAAAATTGGTTGTGTTTGGTTATATTTAATTCCGTTGGTGTTTTGTCTTGTATTATTCAATACTTACTTGTTTGGTTGAAATTCTGCTGCAATTGATCCTTTGAAGTATTGTTGATCCTTTTTATATAAAGTTTTGTCTTGCATATTGTTAGCTTTGCTATCATTGTTTTGATGAACTGAGTCAATGTTTTCACAGGTGTTAGTATTTTAAGGATCGAGAAGAAAAACGCGAGGCTACAATGCGACAACGCACTTTCACATATCCGTCGAAAGATTTGTATAAAAAAGGGTTAGGTTGGTAGGGCGTATCGTTGTCGCATTATTGCGTCACCAGTTTGCGAGATCCTTTATCAGTCCTTGCCATTGCAAGATATACCTATCATTAAAAGTTGTTCTTGTTTGCGTGCTTATCCTATTTATCATTCTAATCTTCCAACTCTATTTACGACAGTGTCAAATTCATAAACAAGAGTGTCAATAAAAAAAAATGTTCCTGCAGCGTCTCCCTGCAGACCATGGCCCTATATTTCAAATCAAGCACCACATCTTGTTGCCTGTTCACATGAAGACTTTAGGGCTCCTTCAATTTAGACGTTTGGTGTTGGATTGCTGAGGTGCCGCAGCGGTGCGAGTGTTTCGTACTGCGAACGGCCAGTTGATTTTTCCATACAATTTATGCACACACATGACTCGTCATTCTGTCGTGCGTGCATACGCAGCACGCTTGGTGCATTAATATTATATGGAAAGAATCAACTGTCCGCGCGCAGTACGACAACAATTTCTTAAGTAAAAGAGCCCTACGACTGCGTCAGCGGTCGGCGATGCGTGGCCAAACACTGGACAAGGGGCTCTAGATAGTCTTATTCTATTAGCGGAGGCGATGGTCAAAATCCAAATAATTAAAAATATTGGTAAAGTGACATTTGGATACCTTGGAATGCCTATACATTTTTGACATTTTTACCAACCGCTTTCTCACTGCTTTCGAAGATATAAATCAGAAGAGTTCAGCGTCACGCTAAGAAGGAGGGGAATAAATAAAACAAGCTCAATAATGTGCATTACTTTAATATTAAATCGATGTAAGACATAAAAAGTTATCTGTACACAGATATTTATTAGTTTTACAGTTAAAATATATTAACTAAAGTGATCTGGATAGGCTTTACAGTCAGTCGTTTTGGAAATATTGTTGCCTCCTCGACTATGTTAATTTAAGGCTGTAACTATATGCAAGAACTATAATAAATAACATCCATATACATAACATATGTTTTCACATTATTTTTTTTATTTTTATTAATGATAATTTTAACAAAATTACTTTTGAATTGTGATTGTGTGTATGTTGAGTGGATTTGAAGGCACGAATGTATAAAGTACCCCTCAGACAATATATGACACCGTGTGAGCGCGGCAGTCGAGTTTAGAATTTACAATCGGGACGTTCTAATCTGGAGCACTATCTCATTGGTATGACGTAACGTGTCATGTAATAAAATTGTTATCGCTACCTCTCTATGTTGCGGTAGCAAGCATAGCGGTAGGTATATATAATATTTCATTACTAAATTTCCTAGAGTTGAAATTTATCAGTCTAAAACAAGCTTCTACTTAATCAACTTCAAAATAATGAAGATACTGACACCAAAACTAAATCACGAACCCAATTTGATACAGAACCCTAGAACGAACAAATCGACTATACCCCTTTAAACTAATTAAGCTCACCAAGACCAACACGAGCAAAATAAAGCTGGAAAACCTAAATCTCTGCCCCGATAAAATCTATTTTCTGTTGAAGTAGCTGTAGCTAAAGCAATTTCCTGGTACCCAACAATTGGTACGGCAGCAAATCTCCGCTTTGAAATAATCCAGTTATTCGGTACATCGACGTCGTTAGAGTCACGGAGAACATTAATTGGTCTGTGAACACGTCCAAGTCTTGCACGCTGCTCGAATCGGAGTGTCGCCTAATTTGTGACGTGACATCAAACTAGCCGTTGTCGGAACTTAGTTGCAATTTACGAGTTTTTAATTTGATTTCACAGTAAACAGGCGTATGTGAAACTGTGAAGAAGAAATTTTCTTCTGTAGCTTTGATATGCGTTTCGCTTTTAGAGTTGTTCTTAATTGAAAGTTAGTTTTTATAAAAAATGGATTTTAGAAAAGCAACTGAAAGCATGAGAAATTCAATATTTGTATGTCTGTATTAAGCTTGTTTGTCGTTCTCGTCACCTAAAATTATTGACGTTGACAATACAGACAACAAAGAAATGACAATACAATAATATTTGTCTTATCTTTCCAAAATTAACACAGAACATTATTGCAGACATATATTACTGTAGACATCGGTATACTGAATAGTCCTAGATATACTTTGACAACTAAATATCAAATGACTGAAATTCAAACACAATGCAGGCGTCTCTCAACTCATATTAAATCCAAATGTACAGTGTTAAATGTCCTTAATTGGTCACAGATATGTTTCAAGTCTCGTTAGCACTTCGTTAGGAGAATAACAGAGCATAGAAACGCTTCGGGCCTTAGCGTTCACTGCAAGAGACGACAGTGTCAAAACGTTTTATGTAAACCAGACGTATCCGTCACGTAACAGTTATTTTTTACATCTGACAGCAACTTTGTAGCAAAAAAAGTAAATATAATTATGATGCAAAATCAGATGTAAAATAATTATAAAAGAGCTGCACTTGTACTACTACACAAATCACGCAAGGAAGCTGACGCAGCAGAAGCTTTGAAAGCGGTTCGTGACAGAAGTAGACGTGAACTCAACGTTGTATTCGGGACCGCTGTCTCTAGACACTACTGACGCGGCGAATCCCTTGTCTCCAGAGCCTTTGCACCTTCTATTCTTGTAGAGATGATACTGTTTACACTTTCCATATATACTAATCGCAATATCGTTTACGTTTCTGTATTACTATACAAATAACGTATAAAACTGACTATCAAGATAGCCCTTGATAGATGTTTTGTGTCCAACACACTTTCGTAACTCGTTTTTTTTAGTACTGCCTTCTTTAGATGCTACCGGCAATTCCGTATTCTATGAATAATAGAAACAAAGTTTCGTGTAACTTGTAGTTACACAATATATTTGATAGGTTAAGCAAATCAAGCCAAATAACAACATTGCATCTGCACTAAAAATACATTGTTGATTGTGTTTTACAGACATGAGAGTGCTAAAAATTTTATCATATTGGAAAATAGAAGGCAATAAAGTAAATTTGGTTCAAAATTTATCCAAATGTATTAAATCTTTAAGGCGTTTTAGAGCAGACTTATTTTTGTCCAAAAATAGAGAAGCATTATAAAAACTGGTACAGGTACTCTGAAGCCCGAAACTATGACAACCAGTCTTAACTAGGGATATATCAATCAAGCATTCGCTTGAAAGTCCCACAATAAAGTACCTCTAAATTCTTCAAAAACTTAGAGAACCTGTCAAAAAATCAACGCAGATATAAATCAAGGCTTTTACCAAACTCAGTGACCATAATTTAAAATTTCCCGTAACCCGAAGTATACCAACCCCCTATAAATCATATTAAAATGGCTCATTAACAACTATAAATGTCGTGTTTAGCTCTGTGTTCCAGCCAATGCAAACCAAAGCCGTGACAAGGCTAATGTAAATGTAACTGGACAACTGGACATATTATCATAAATTCTCCCTCTCACAATTCGCGTTAGGAGTTTAGCTCGTTGTCAGAGCTACTGACCATGCCGTATCCGACGAGCAATTAACTAGCCTTATTGCTAGAGTCTGTATTTGCATCGTTAAATTCTAGGTTCGTGATTTCATCATTGTAGTGCTCGCCTTAAATTGTTTATGTGACTGATAATACAGCAATTCGCCTTCAAATAGGTTGTTTGTTTAATTTTGAGACTGGGTGTTTTCTAGTAATTTTCAAATTGGTAAAAGCCTTATTGCCCGATTCTGTATTTACATCGATAAATTCTAAATCACTGAGACTGTATTATCGTCTTCAAATATATTTGTTTCTTTAATTTTGAGACTAGCAGTTTCCTAGTAACTTTTTGTTGGTTCTAGCCTTATTGCCAGAGTCTGTATTTGCATCGTTGAATCCTAGATTTGTGATTTCATCATTGTATTTCTAGCATTCAATTGATTCTGTAGTTATCACTATTACTGTATCATTGTTTTTAAATAGGTTTGTTTCTTTAATTTTGAGATTAAGGGTTTTCAGGTGAATTTTAGATTGGTATGACCAAAGTATGGAATCTTATTCCGATATTGACTTCTTAAGTCTTTTTAAAATCTTTCATCTCCAATTAAGTAGGTCCTGATATTTTTAACCACATTTCGATTCAACACAATTATTTTTTTTTACTATACTAGATATAACTTTTGTTTGAAATAAACTGATGTACATAATTAGCCCAATTAACACAGTCAAGGTATTGTTATGAAATCATATACAAACTATAATACTATTTACCAACCAATTATAAATTATTTTCACAACTTTTCAACTCTTATTTTATTCCCGTAACTAGTAGACACAAAAAGCAATTACCAATAAATACGAATCAACAAACGAAAATTGAATTATAATTAACTCCATGTTTGTACAGCTGTCACCTATCATAATTAGCTATTTGATTGACGAAATTGCACAAATTATTACAATTATGAACATAAAGTAATAACATTTACTATAACTAGTAATGAGTGTTACAAAACATAGGACATAAACATTATTTATTACATACTTGAATTTACAAATAGCATTTATGAGTAGCATTTTAAAACATAAGACATAAAATTGTAGAAAAGATGTGTGCTACCGAAGCGATTTGCACGAAAAATAAACGTATACAGCATGTTAAACAACAAATAAAGATTTTTTGGCTTTTAGCACGTTCCTGACAGGAGCTGGCATGAAACCAAAGTACTACATTCCGGCAAGGCTGTCCATACACTCAGATATTATGCAGGAATTCATATAACTGAACACACAGATTAATAATACAACAGCTCCAAACTACGCCCAACTCCCACGAGAACAATGTGAATACATAAATGAACACACTGATTCGTTCGACATACAAAACAATGCTTAGTTATCAAAGGTCAACACAGTATAACAAAGTTCTGCTAACAACGATCCATCTCTCAATTCACAACGGAACAACCACACTGTCTTTCTGTGTCTACAGTTGGAAAACTGCTCGCAGTACAATAGGAAAGTTTTCAATTAATATCACAGTTTCCGTATTTAAAAGTAGAACATTACAAACTTCACTAGTTAGTCCGTGAACTATATACACTCCACTACACGATTTAACTAGAAACAGTAAGTTCTGGATACGTCCGAACACTGGCTTTTGTCTTCTTGTCACCCGAAGTAGTACTGTGCGTTGGAATATCGATATAAACTCCTAGTGTTAGGGTCCGTTTCAGTTTGTATTTGAACTCTTGGCAGAGTTTTGACCGCAACTCCGCGCCCTAACGTGCCATGCGGCATAGTTCGAAGAGGCATTTCTATCGGGAATTCGGCCACCTGTCCATACATATTAGTGCTCACATGTGGGTAAGTATTGGGTACTGGTCGGCCGACATACTTATTGATTTTGGGACTTAGAGCAACGTTTGAGTACTGTATGTCTTGCTTGATTCCCGAATCGACTTGGTCGACAGGTCCAGATAGACTAGTTATGTTAATATCGTTGTCAACTTCCGATATGCTGTCGTTGAATCCGTTGGGAATTTCCGTGGTGGCTGATACATCTGGGCCTTTTGGCTGGTCGGATGTTTGTTTGGTCATGACGCAGCGAATGATGCCCAAGATGATGCATAGTAGAAGGCTTCCAGCGACGCCAGCAATGATGTATACGTACATGATATCGAATTGATCTGTGGAAGAGAAAGAAGTATGAATTTCAAGTTACTGCACCCTGGTAAAGTTTTCTAACTTTTGGATCGCTGAACCATTTATCACGCTCTAAGCGCGCGACACACAAAGTGGGCGAGGCGTTAGTTTACTATCGAAGCGCTTCCGTTGTGACAATTCAGATCTAAGCTCTGATTGATGTATTTTTGTTCTAAAATATTCTCTTTACTATTTGGTGTTCTTAAGTTAAAATCGTGTCTTAAGCCAGAAAAGACCCGAATTCAAAGCAGAGATTAATAGGGCCATCACCGCTAAAGTAAATGGGATATCATTTCGGCAAAATAAATTACAGGCTTACAAACGCTATTATATTTACTTAGTTGTACAAAAGATCATAAGGACTACAATAAATAGAAGCATTATGATAATTGATTTGGGTGATATTAGGTTTTGAATAGAGAGTTATTGCATATTAAAATTATTAATCATAATCATACTTAATTGGTCCGTTTTTAATGTACACCATCCAGCATAATTTATAATTAGAATTAATTGCAAAAATAAACGCGGATTTAGTGCAAACAATATGACATAATTAATAGGTGTTTGAAAAGGCTTATGAAACCCGTTTGCTACTGATCTTAAGTCTGTATAATAATTCTTAAACAATGTAATATTGGTTCAACACTTATCTGTGTTTAGACACGGCAGGTAATTATGCATATTGCCGAGTCCTGTATGTAAACTTGGGCAAGCAAACTTGCTGTATTGAATAGGGCCTTGAAATAATTCACAGGGTTGGGAATTGCGATAAATTATGAAGCAATGGTATGCTTAGTATGTCTTGAAACTGTATTGTATTAGTGTTGCCTTCTAGAACTTGACTTGGAATATTTTAAACATAACGTTAATAATATAACTTTAATGGAATTTTAACAAAGTGATATGTTTTGTTGCCTTTTCTAGAATATTAACCTATCTGCCTGTTGGGTTTGGAAGGTCGTCTGGTAGATATCGCTGTCAGCAGTTTTCTTGTAAATAGATGTGTAATTATTTTTTTGGTGTGCAAATAGTAAGTAAATTCTATTCTATTCTACTCTATTCTGCCTAGCCTTTGCACAACTACTTTAGGGTCTACTTCAAGTCTGGATACAGCTGAGTAACTGTACAATGTATGTACTACATATGTATTTAAGTATGTTTGTATGTACGTTTGTTTCTATGTGGCGTTCTAAAGACCAAACGCGTCGGCCGAATTTGATGATTCTTATGTCAATTGATTCGCCTTCTTGCAAGTGTCCCTGACTACATTAAAATTGAAAAATGAAAAATGTCGGCTTTTTGACGCCATATTGTGGGGTCACAATTTTTTTTTCTTTCTTACCTATCGTGTGGTATATCAAAATGAAGAGTTTTAAGAGGTGATAATAAAAATATATAACATTTATAATATGTTTAAAAGTAATTCGAAAAAAAAGATAACAAAAAATTTATAAATAAAAAAAACCTTTTTTTTTTACACCAGATTTTGGTCAACCAGCCCGCGAATATGTATCCTCCGACTGCATAGCATGATTTTTTCCTTGTTTACGACTTTTTAGTTCGCTTTTGAAGCAGTCGGGTTTTTTGATTCTTTGAATTAAGTTTTTTTATTTATAACTTTTTAGTTTTTTTTTTTTTCGAGTTAGATACATTTAAACATATAAGTATTATATATTTTTGATACCCCACGCGATGGGTTTGGAAGAAAAAAAAAATTGGGCCCCCCCAATATGGCACCCAAAATCCGCTATTTTTCTATTGTCTAATTTTAATGTAGCCTATGACACTCGCAGGGTTAAGACCAATCGATTGACGTATGAATCATCAAAATCGGCCAAAACGTTTGGTCTCTGGAACGCCATATAGGAAAAAACATACATACATACTTACATACATACATACATAGACTGCTAAACACATTACCCTCCTTCGGCAGTCGGGTAAAAAAAGGGTAATTTAAACACCCAAAAACCTGACTGCTTAAGAAGAGAAATAAAAAGACGTAAACAAGAAGAAAAATATGCCGTGCAAACGGAGGAAACTTAATATAGTTTTGGTTAGTCAGCTCGCGATTATAAACAGCATAATTTTCGTCTTGTTTACGTCTTTTTAGTTCACTTCCTTAGCAGTCGGGTCTTCTGGTTTTCTAAAATAACTTTTTTTATTTTATTAAAATTTGTGATCATGAGAATATAAGGACATAAAGTTCAGTTTTGTTCGAATCCCTCACAAACGCTATCTACCGCTGTTCTGTGAGTCTGTGACCCCTTTGAGACTAACTTGGGAATCAATACTAATTTAATATGTGATGAGACAACGTTGATGTGCTTTCACTGCTGCTACTAAAGTAAGTTTCAGTTTTGTTAACAACGTAGTGGACGTAAATAAAGGAATCATACTTACTGTGTACACGGGAAAGTTTGAGAGCATTGATGGATGGATGGATGTTTGTTAATCTTGCACGCAAAACAAAATAACGGATTCGGAACTTTACAGTAATATTATAAAGCTAGTTATTGTTTGATACTTAGGAAGAATAACTATAGTGGGCGACTTATAATTTTCTGGTAATCTTCGGGGTGTGAAATTACAAATGTATCTGGAAATCTTTTACTGTGGGATCAGTACTGAAAAATCAGCTGTACCTTGTTTTTATTTTGTTGTGAACTTAGGCAAAACCTTTAATTTTTTTTTCATAATTCTTAGTTGATCTTGTAGTAAAAATATTTACTACTAGTATTTCATGCCTTACAGGTTCCCTAATTTTTTTTAATTTAATTAAAAAACCCCGTGGCTAAGAGGCCCAGGCCTCTCGTGCTTGAGGTCGTGGGTTCAATTTTGGGCAAGTACTTATGTATTTTTTTCAAATTCATGTGTACTTTCTAAGTTTATCTTGGACATCACAGGCAGTGAAGGAAAATATCGAAAAAGCTCAGACTTATTTAGTTAATGTAAGTCTGAAATAGCCAAGTCAGACGCCTGTGGGGTTCCCACAGGTGGCTAAATTAACTCTGACGGCCACATCCTCTCACGAAAAGAAGAAGAAGAATTAAAAACCACCATATCTATGCAGGTACAGTACAAAAATTTTCTTAATAACCCTCGGTAATCATCGCATTTCCGAATACAAATGAATGGTCAATTTCCATGTCCATCAATTATTAGATTTATCGTGTATAATATTAATTTGATTCAGAACTAAGTACTTTATTGTTGCTTTTTTATTATTTACATGTGAAATAAAAGGAAAAAAAAAACTGTTGCTGCTGCTTTAGCTGTAAAATTGTAAATCATGTTACTTATGACACAATTGTCAAAATCGTCCAAATTTAAACGAAATGGTTTGGTATTTTTTCCTTTTTTTGGTGAAATGATCTGATTTTTCATTTTCTTTTACAATATTCTTTACATATCCGACTAAAACACCACAAACTTCAGAAACACTTTTTTGACCATATTGAAAATAACCATTGCTTTCGTTCTTAAATCCATCGGCTTCTTGTAAAAACACAAAAAATACGCTTAAAATTATCTGTCTTGCCTGCGGCTTAAGCAGCTTTCTTCTCATTTTCTCTAAATACTTCCAAGTTGATTGAGAGCGTCCGGTCAGCACCAAGTCCAAAGGGCAAGTGATAGAAATCCGAAGCTGACGAAACACGAAGTTTGCCAAGGGACATTAAGAAAACAGCTGTACTGTACACACTTTGAATTATTATCTCAATTTCGAAGATTTTTAAGGAAAACACCAAATGTGATGTGTATGCCAACTAATATTCCAATTATAACTAAGAAAATAAACCGGATTAAGCTTTACTGTAGACTGAATAAGGAAGATTAACCTGAGGATTGTTGAAACGTGAAAATTGTTGGTTTCAGAGGAGTTTATGAGAATACTATAGAGTGATTAAGTAATAAACTAAACTAGAAAATACATATATGTAGATGAAAGTGGCTCTATGATTAATTAGTACGTACGTCTTGTGGTTGTGTGTATTTTGATTAAGTTTTAGCTACTTGCAGAGATGTAGATTAATGGAGTACTAGTTCCAATTAAATAACTTGTTTGACTGTATCGTTCTTTGAGTGAAGAGTGAATAGGTACTAAAGAAGAAGAAAAAATGAAAGAAAAAGTGTTTCACCGTCAACCACATCATCCCTAACTGTCAGGTGATGTAGTGGTCAAATGCGAGCCTATCATTAATAAAAACAGGCCAAGGGCGAGTCGGACTCGCGCACTGAGGGTTCCGTTCAAACAGCTACATTCACCAAAATAATTAAATAACATTACTCAAGTTCATAAACTATGTGGGTACCGAACATTGTTCTAACGATAAGATAAACAGAATTGAGGGACAAAATTAACTTTGCCGTTGGAAAATTGTACTCCCCATACATCGACATAAGTCACGGTCAGCTTGCAAATAAGTTATCTTTTTTTTTTATGTACGTATAAATTTACGGTTTTCGCTATTTTTCCTTTACTTGTGCTTTATGACATTGCTTCATGACAAAATTTATGATTCTAGGTCAACGAGAAGTACCCTGTAGATTTTGATTCGCTTGCGAGTTTAAAATATGCGTCATTAACGGATGTATCTCTTGATTGCGTTGATCTAGATGTTTGATTTTTTCACAACTGCAAGTGGTTGCAAAGTTTAGTATACGACATTAATTTCAACTCGATACCTCCACGCGTTCTCGATATAAAGGGTCTTGACAGAATGACGGACAGACAGACACAACAAAGCGCCTAATAAGCGTTTTTTTCCTTTTGAGGTACGGGCCCTTAAAAATCTTAAAAACTGCAGCATAAGCAAAATTTCTCCTAATACAGGCACTCTCTGCCTAAAAGGAGGATCCTATAAAAAAAATGTTTATACCTAAACCTGTTTTAAAAATAAACTATTTTCATTATCATCATTAGTCTAAAAATATGATCTCACTACTGAGACACAGATCTCTCTGTGAAAGAGAGTGGGTCATAAACCACCACGCGGGCAAAACGCGGAATGATGGATGTCACTTGTTTTCGAATTTTTTGTTCTAGGACATGGCAGTTCTCACACGTTATTTTTTGGATGCGAAAATAATATACATAATTATTTCTATAGAAATTCTTTCGTATCTAGTAACGCTGGACTTTTTTTAAATGAAGAGTAATCTTTCCAGAGGAAATAAATTTTCTATCTTGAAATTAATTAACACTCCCAGTAAGTAATCACTGAGATTGATATCTACGCGTAGGCAGATGCAATCGGGGAAATTATTTCAATTAGTTGATTAATTTCTACTGGGAGTTCACATTTACCAGACTTTTATTTGGCTGGTTATAAGCAGATTTATGGGCGTGAAGCAGTGGCGGATAGGTGCTTGAATATGTTTTTTTTATCTTCCCCACCCGAACAAAATATACTAGTTGCTTTACTCTTACTTTGAGTACTGATGGGATATAGGTGATAAGGAAAAGGACAGTCACTGGAAAAATGTTCCACACTTTGATTAAAACTTCATCGAATCAAGGGTTTGTTTTAGTTAATTTCATTAACACCAACAGATTAAGACAATAATTCAAATTTAAGACAGGCACAAGGTCATCCAGGTTATCTACCGAATCACATTGAGGCCGCGTGGTGGGTTTCAGTTAGCTTTCTATAACAAATAAAAGGTGCTACCATTTTAGGCTGATTGTGATGGTCAGAATGACCTGTAGTTTTTCTTACCATCTTTAGGCAGATGATGTCTTGGTGGTGACGCTGAAGGCTCATCTCTGTTGATGCTGGTGATGTTCAAGCTGGTGGACATTGAAGGTCGCGGTGGTACTGCAGCTACTGCTGGCGCCGAAGGAACTGCTGATTCTCCCCACCAGCGGTCGTTGGTCTCATCTGGATGGGAGATTCGTGTTAGTTTCTTGTGAGTGATAGAATAGTTTGATGAGTTCCCGGTCATGTTTGAGTTATTAGAAAATTGACAGGTGGACATTTAGCTATCTTAGTACAATCAAATATTTAAAATTCATCATCATCACCATCCACCACCCGACTACGCCCACTGCTGAGCATAAACCTCTCTTTTCTTGTGCCGTTTCCCACGTGTCTGTACCAACCTCATCCAGGTTCTACCTGCGATCAATGGAACAATGTCATCTGCCCATCTCTTCACTATATTTTAACTTGCTTGTTGTAAACGCAATGTTTTTACCTGTACTAATTATAAAAACAGCTATGGAAAGGAAAAAAAAAATAACCAAAACCAAGCTCCAAAACAAGATATCAGAATACAATTTACGAAAGAACTTTTGTTGACTTAACCCAATACTTTCTTCCACTTCACAAATATAAAAGACGAACTATTCTCAAAAGGTCTTTTTTATTATCGAAGCGGGTCTGTCTTTCAAATAAACGAAAAATAAATTGAGATATTGAGAAACAGTTGGTGAGATTGATACCAAATAAAATATGGAGATATCCATCCAGAAGTGAAGTGATAAACGGTCCTGAATGGATGCATAACTCAATTTACGTATGTGCAAACTAGAATTTGAAAATTAGATAAATTAAAAGCTTTGTTTGTATTACTGTAATATACGAGTATTAAGCTAAATAAGTTTTGATTTTTGGCTCAAAAGTAACTACAAATGTTTTGTGTAACACATGGATGCTGCTTCGCCAGTTTCTTTGCTTGAACTTGGCTTGACACGCTACCACGTGTCTAGATATTTAATTTACAGTGTATGCAGGGTTGCTCATTAAGAATTATTTTATATGTAGTTAGGTGATATATTGTTTAATTATACACATCCACATTTACACGTGCATAGTACTTAAGGAAATATCCTTCATGTAATACTTATGACGTAAAGACTAAAGCAGATCCAGATAGACCTTAAAGAATTAAGAGGAAATTTTTTTCCGAACACGAAGTTCAATTCAAACACGTCTTACCCTCTTAAAACAACACTTAACTCAGGATATCAGTTCAATAACATAAAATATGAAGTTTCAGACATAATACGATTGCTTTAGCTACTTTGTTCAACTTTTCTTGTCAGACCAAACTTAATAAACGTCGATTCAAGACAGCAAGTTGAACATTTCAATGGGGGAAGAAAAGCAATTGCCTTCCGCACTAAGTTAAACTCCGGAACGCCGCACCTTGAGGAGATACTGGTAATTTTACCGACAATATTAAAATTTCCATTTTGATGTTGAAGGAAAATGCAGGGAAGTTTTAAGTCGTCGCTGCCAGGCATCTTTGCAAGTATTAAGGGTTGGAGAAGAAATAAATATAAATTAAGATAAAGATAATTTTGTTAGTGTACAATCCGCAGATGATGATGATGATGATGATGATCCGTATAGTTGTATCTGATTTCAGACGCCCAATTATAGCAAGAAACAATAATCTAGTTTCCAGAGACACAACTACGGACGTCTCATCTCTAATTTCTTCACCGAAATTACATGGTACAACAAACAACGACCATTTTTCGTAAACGAAAATGAAATTGGAACAGTAACAAGAAAATACGGAACCGATCTTCGGAGAGATCCCAACTCATTTTTCCAAATCGTACTAACAGCATTACTAATAGAGTAAGAATATGAGTCGTCACGAGCGCTCCGTCTCGAGAAACCTTTTATCCCCTAATCCGTTTTCACACTGACAAAGCAAAGAAGCGCCCTGTCGGGAGCCAAACAAATCCTCGTAGATTGCAATGGTCCAAATTAAGAGCGGATTAAGCAAATTTCTTCGTTTGTGTCTCATCTCATATACTTTGAATGTCGGATAATACACTTAGCGAGAATGATTTTGATTGTAATCTTACGTTTGCGTCATAATTCGCTTTACGTTGATAGATTAATATAATTGAGAAGTTAGTGAGAGAAGGTTAAATCTACTTCTGAATAGCTAATATTGTTGCCACAGCATGAACTTCTCATTTTAATACACACATATTTATTAATCGGTCGTTTTCAATAGCTATTGCTATGAAAAATAAAATAAAATAAATTCTTGTCAAGATGATTATTTTTTCTTAATATAAAAATACTACCAAACTTTCTAAATGTTTTTTTTTGTATTAAAGCTATTACTACCTTCATATTTACCGACATTTTTTCGGTAGAGCTTCAGCCAACATAACTCAAAAAAGTGTTCCCAATTTTTGTATTTTTACTTCATAATTGCACTACACTCTCTGGAGATATACACAATTATTAATTTATAACAACTGTTTCACTAGAATTCCCAACTATATACTGGACTAGGTTATTAAATTAGGGTTATTCGGCTTCGCAATCTCTTGTTTGAGCTGAAATAATTCATTCTATTCAGCGTGTTGCTAATTTAAGTCAGTAGAATTTATTAGCTATAAAGTTTCGGGGTATATAAGAGCCTTCAAGGCAAGTACTTAAATAATTTTAAGTGCTAAACGATTGTGGTAATGAATAAGTATTCCTTTTTGCGCTAACTAGGAAAATTAAGCGGAGGATGGATGTCGTTTTAATTATTTCTTTAGTTCCGATTTTTGTTGGAAAATCACTTTTAAGAATGAAATATTAGTAAGTGAAGGCTAAATAAACGATGGATGGACTGTTTAAAAGATGATACGGCTAGAAAAGGGGTTAATATAATGATAATTATAATATATTTTGAATGAAATGTCCGATTAAATTAATAAAAAAAAAAACTTACAAATAATCAAATCTTTCCTCTTTAAAATATTAGTGTAGATTATGAAAATTATTGCAGACTCACTATCGCTCAAGTTACTTTTTATCCAGATTTTTTTTCTGGATCAACAGTAGTTTCTTGTTTCTTGAAGTTGGCTCTTATTGGATAGCCACGTGAGCGAAACCGCAGGAAAAAGTTATACATACACGCTTAAAATACAGAATTCCATTTCACTTTAGTAACGTTCATAATAACCTCATCTCTTATTAAAACAAGGAAGATATCCAACATTATTTTATAATGTGACAAGTACCCTCAACTTCCGAGGAACAAAGTTTTAAAACACATTTCTCATTTTAGCGGGATGTCTGGCCTGTAAAGCATTGTACTCTTTATTTTGTCAAACATTTTCTTAAGGTTTAAGAATAAACAGGACTTAAATGTATTAGGGTAATAATTCTTTAGCTGTAATGCTATATAAGCAGACTTTATTTGTCTAGAGTTTAGTAAAGTTAAAATGTTAAGACTGTGTGAAAAGACTGAGGAAGGGAGGGGGAGGGACGCTTCCCATAGTCTTTTAACAGTCTTTTTTAGCTTATCTTGTACTTATTACACGACTGCCGAAGGAGGGTAATGTGTTTAACAGTCTATGTATGTATGTATGTTTGTTCCTATATGGCGTTCCAGAGACCAAACGCGTTGGCGATTTTGATGATTCATACGTCAATCGATTCGTCTTAACCCTGCGAGTGTCATAGGCTACATTAAAATTGGACAATAGAAAAATGGCGGATTTTGGGTGCCAAATTGTGGGGGCCCAAATTTTTTTTCTTCCAAACCCATCGTGTGGGGTATCAAAATAAAGGGTTTTAAGAGGTGATTTCAAAAATATACAACACTTATATGTTTAAATGTATCTAATTCAAAAAAAAACTAACTAAAAAGTTATAAATTAAAAAAACTCAATTCAAAAAATTTAAAAAACCCGACTGCTTCAAAAGCGAACTAAAAAGTCGTAAACAAGGCAAAAATCATGCTGTGCAGGCGGAGGATACACCAGATTTTGGTCAGCCAGCCCGCAAATATGTATCCTCCGACTGCACAGCATGATTTTTGCCTTGTTAACAACTTTTTAGTTCGCTTTTGAAGCAGTCGGGTTTTTTAATTTTTTTGAATTAATTGTTTTTTTACATCTCAAATTTCTGGATAGCAGCATGAAGTTAGAATTTATGCTCGGTTGATAACAATTGCAACTGCTGGTTTGCCCCATATTACAGAAGATTTATAACTGGGTTATGTAAATGTAGATACTAGGTTATAGATAAATACACCTCTGCCTAACCCTGTGCGGAATACAGACTTAATGCTAACTTAGAAAGAAAAGAAACCCTAAACAAAAGTGAAATACAAAGTATTAACTCCTGCAAAATCGGTGTCTGAGGCAATCAAAATTAATACTGTATGACTTTAGTTCACTGATTTTTTGAAAAATGTCTCCCACCTAAATATGCCCTACCCTCTTTAAACCGTACACTAGATTGCAAAGTTTTAAACGCATCCACCGATAGCAACACACTGAGCTTTACACGAAACAACCGAACCACAACGCGCTTCAGTAGTTCAAAACTTAAAACCATGAACAACGATAGCACTTGACAGCGAGAATTTATATTACAGCTTAGATTACCTTACATTGTGAATTATCCTTACAGAGTTTATGGCACAACACCTTTATGGGCTGGCAATAAACAGCGCACACTTCGGGTTATTCAAGAGGTCGTTGGGAACATCGAACTTTCAGGTTACCGACGTTTTAGTAGCTTTAACTATCATCCAAGAGAGCAGAGTTCAAATATGGACCGCGAAAGTTTTAAATATTTGCAATTCAAAAATAACATTCATGCAAAACGATTTCAAGTTTCTATCAGAAATGTTGTATTTTATACCTTCAACTGTCCATTTCCAGACACAATAGAAATTACGATTGTTCTAATCCGATTCGGTCTGATGGACAGATGACCGATGACAATGCTCATTAATGTTAATTTTAAAGAATATTATAATTGTGTAATAAGTTTGAATTTATATTTTACAGTTTTAAAATTTTCCTCTTGACTTCTGGTCCCTGCTTACAAAAAAAAATTCAAAGTGGACCCAGGTTAAAAAAGTTGGGGACTCACCTAAATGGAGGATTGATCTAAAATTCTGAACTGACCAAACTGTAGCTTATTGTAGACTCTAAATTACAATGTTAAGTTTGGAAGATATGCCTTTGTCGTGGTGCGAAGCGAGAATGAGGCCTACAATAAGTTCCTTCAAGGTGGATAGATGACCTAGAGAAGCTTGTAGGAATTCATGGGAAGTGGAAAGCACATATTAATTAATCGGTCGTTGTGGCAATGATTAGGGAGGTATGTATCTGCCTGCGGATGTCTTTTGGTCTTTGAATAATACGTGGGACACTCAGAAAGTTTTGCGAAACTAAAAAAAATTGTTCTATACGTACATATATTTTTATTAAATCTTTTCAAAGTACTTTCCACCAGCCTCTATACAAAGATTCATGCGCCTAAACCAGTTTTCAAAACACTTTTTCCAGTCCGCCGCAGACACCTCGTTTACAGCCTGCTCGAACGCAGCCAGCGCATCTTCCGGTGACGAAAATTGTATCACTTTGAGCTGATTTTTTATTTTTGGGAATAAAAAGAAGTCACACGGTGCTAGATCAGGGCTGTAAGGAGGGTGACCCAGGAGTTTGACTGGCGTGCTGTCCAGGAAGTCCCTCGTTTTGAGTGCGGTGTGCGCAGGTGCATTGTCGTGGTGGAGCAGTAGCCCGCGGAGCCCTGTGTTTGGTCGCTTGTTGCTTATAACAGAGAAAACTTCTGGCAAACATTTGGTAGTATACCATTCGGCATTAATGCTTCTTTGATCCCGTAAGGGAATTGATACCAAGTGGCCAGTCAAATTAAAAAAGCTAGCGATCAAAATCTTACCCCCGCTTCTAGATCGCTTCACTTTGGTAGGCGTTGGCTCATTTTGAAACACCCAAACAGTCGACTGGCGCTTGGTTTCTGGGTCGTATTGATAAATCCAGGACTCATCACCTGTAACGATGTCGTAAACACGCCGAGACGAGCCTGCTTCAAATTTGTTAAGCATATCACGGCACCATTCCACCCGGGCCTGCTTCTGAGCATCGGTGAGGTTGTGCGGCACCCAGCGTGATACTATCCTCCTCACGCGAAGATGGCTGTGTAGAATCTCGTGAACGCTTCCCGATCCAATCTTCAATATGTGTTGAATCTCCTGATATGTAATTCGCCTATTGTCTTGGATTAAATTTTTCACTGCTAGCACGTTTTCTTCGGTAACAGCCGTCAAAGGGCGACCGCTTCTTTCGTCATCCCCCAAAGTTGGTCGACCGCGCTTGAATTCGTTATACCAACGATACACGGTTGCCTTGGAAGGGCCTTCATCCATGAATGCCATTTGAAGTCTATCGTACGATTCATCCGGTTTCAGGCGACACTTGAAATCGTATAAAATCATAGCTCTAAAATGTTCCCGGCGCAGATCCATATTTCAGTGAGACACAATACTTTGAATTAACTCGCAAAAAATGTGGAGGGAAATTTTAAAATTGGAACTTACTTATTTTTACTTATAAATAATCATATTTTCGAAAAACATTATAACTGGCCAGTCTCCCATATATAAAAACTTTTTTTCGCAATACTTTCTGAGGGGCCTGGTATGTTGATTGTAAATATTACTTCCGTCATCACCAAAGTACCTATAGATTTAGATGATATATATCTCTCAGATCTTGATTGGAGGATGGATCCGACATACCATTTGACGTCTCTACCGTTTCACCGGCCTTTACAGTTTTCACCACTACATCTCTTTGGGACAGTTCTGAAATCCTAATGAAAATTATCGTCATTTACTTAAGTGTTAGATTCATAGGGTTTGTTGTATATCTATTATTTTGATGGTCGGTGTTAGCTAGATCGAGTTTGTGATTGCGGATGTGGTACTCACACCCACGGGTCTGCTTGAAATAATGTTAGATTGATTATTAAAATGACTTTCTAACATCAGTAGCAAATATTTTGGAATTGATCAACTGAAAATTTACATAGCGCTTGCCACACAAATATCCAGATACCTTTGTACGTGTTTATAAAAATTAAAATACAAGCAAACCTTTGAGATAAAACAAAGACAAGGCATAGGCCTTATCCTTACTTTATCTCATAAGTTCGCCCGTGACTACGTCCGTGTTCCAATACATACTACTGTATTTTAACCGACTTCAAAAAAAGGAGGTCTTTTTATGTATGTTCGCCGCTTACTCAAAGACACCTGGACCGAATTGGAAAAAGAATCCTTTGTTTGAAGGGTATACTTTCCAGGTGGCCCCATAGTCATCAAGTCGGGATCTGATGATGGGATCCTGGAGAAATCGAAGGAACTCCTCAAATATTATAGGCAAACATATAGCGATTTTGGTATTTTCTTCAACAATTCAATCATTTGCACTCAGAAAGTATCATTTGGTGAAGTGGAACTGATGAAGGAGACCACAGATGGCTACTGGAACTCCTTACTGCTAAGTCACGGGTATAAGATATCTCGAATAGTTAACAGACTATGTTGAAGCAAATACATACTACTAAATAAATGGTACCTACTGATGAAAATGGTAACATCGAACTGATTGGATTATGAAGCCGGCAGGTAGGCACTGGTACTTAGTCATGTTTGGGCTTATTGGGATCATCATGAGATGTAAAGCGAAAAATAATTTTTATTTCTGAAGTCGATGTCGATAAATTAAAAAGAATAGGTTATTTTTGATTTATTCTTCGTTCGGCCCACTGATTTTTTTAAAAGAAAGTTATATTTCGCTTTATAGTGTTTTGTTTTGGAAGTCGGTTTGATTTTTTTGTTAAAAAGATTTTTATTACAAGTGATTTTAAGAATTCTTTTTACTCAACACGTCAACACACCATCTAAGCAGCTTATCATCAAACTTTCATGTTTCTATCTTCACTCTTCAGTGAATTAGTTATTGTTCAGTCAGCCACGAAACCACACAAAACTGTTTTTGATAGTATTTGATGTTTACGACAGTATCTTCGTTTATATTCTTAGGACTAAAGCACTGAAAGTGACGCGTCATCTAAGAGCCTTACTACTTACTGCCAAGTAATAGTTTGCTATCGCAGTCTGCCAGACAAAGTCCATCGTTAAAGTTATCAGCAAAATTCACAACTAAGCATCTTGCTGTCCATGCATTATGTTGAAAGATTTATACATTAAGTTAGTACTTTATCGTCTCTCAAAAACTATTCAGCTGCAATATTCTTCAGAAAAAAAGATACAATTTTCGTCATCGAAAATTTTATGAGATGAGATAATAATAGGTCGTATACACTTGACGTAAGCCCTATTGACTCTTAACAACTGCTCTCTAAATATAGCTATCCGAACAGCTTCTCCTGCCAAGTACTTGGCATCTGGTGGCTTAATAGGTCTAAAAAAATAAAAAGCACTTACCAACTTCATCGTGCTCAAGATCGGACACGTCGTGAGCAACCTCGTCCTCTTCAGGGGCACTCTCGTACCTCTCCTTTAACACCGTACGTGGAACTACGGACAAAAATAAACTTTATGAATAGTGAAGCAAAGCACATTTTGGATACCGGTCCAGTATTCATTAAAGGGATGTTAATTTTAGACTTTTAGGGTGCTCCATGTTTTAGAGTATTTTCGTTTTCAAGTGCGTCAGAGTTTTATTCGGTGGAACAAGAAGTTTCGGTCGAACGTGACCTGAAATTGACGTCACTTATCTCTTCACTAAATCCTCGACATTTTTTATACTGTCTCAAGAATTTTATTTTGGAACCTTATTGAGTTTTGTAGACGGAGGTTTGACAGCTTTATATTCATTTGAGTTCGTCTATATTTGATACTTACGTAGTTGTAAAAGAAATATTTGAATAGATAAAATGCCGAAGGGATGGTAAATAGTATTTTGCTGTTACTCGGAAAATATTTTTGTGGAGCTGCCTCGCCTTTGTGCGAAAAAGGTTTTTGATTTTATCGAAACGAGATTAAAAATACTTACTTTTTGCACAATAGACTCAATGGTTTACATTTAAATATGTTACTTGTCAATTCAGATTTGCTGAATTAATTTGGACAGGATTTATTTAAATAATGCGCGTTTAGCATCACTTTAAATAATGTTGAAAGCGTTTTAATATTGACTTAGAATATCGATTTTATTGAAGTTTTGGTGAAGTGTTTAGTATTGACCAATATTGAGTCCATAATTGGTCTATTTATCAACCACAATTCAAATAACCTAGTACCTAGTAAAACGCAATAACAATTATTTACTAGAGGTGATAATCGAATTCAAGACTTAGTAAAGCTTAGTAGCCATGCTTGGTACCGTTAGGAAAAACAGTATTATGTACCTACTTAAAACTGTTTATCTACTGGCTATAGTATGGATACTAAGAGTTGTCAAAGTACCTACAAACCTACCCAAAAATATTGCTTTAAACTTCATCTGTTGTAGCATAAGAGAGGTAGAAGACGACCTCCAGCTACGTGGTGGACTAGCATCACGAAACTTCTATTTGAAGAAGAACTGTCCGACACAACAATCATAAAATTAATATAAAAAAAATATACATTTGAAAAAAAGACGGGCCGACCTCACTTAAAATTTAATTATGTTATGTTAAAAAAGAAGGATATCTGCAGTAGCATAATAAACACATCAATTTTATTTTCAGTTTTAATTTGTTCATAATTTAATGTACGAGGGTAAAACTATTGACTAGATAATCATTATCAGCCTATTAATGTTCCCACTGCTGGGACACAGACCTGCTCTCTGTGAGAGGGGATGGGCCGTAATCCAACACGCGGGCACAGTGCGGGATGGTGGATGTCACATGTCTTCGAATTTTAGGTTGTTAGTCGGTTTCCTCACGATCTTTTCCTTCACCGTTTTTGAGAGAAGTGGTGATGAAATATTTTACACAAAGTAAAGCGCCTGCCTGGTTCCGAACCAACGACCTACAACTTGTAAGTCGCGGCCAATACCACTGCGCCATGACTGCTCTCGTCTAAAGATAATATCTTAATAAAATTAAGTCTAAAATAATTAAATAAATAAGTATTATAATTTTTATAAACGGAATTAATGCCACAATGCATATGCCACATATGGGTTTATAGGTAAACATTCTGATACGTACGCACGATTTTCTTACAGGCACGTTACCTTTTCACTGACCTACAAAAATAATCCTCAAACAATAGCTCGTATCGTTCCAAAGGTATTTTACATTATCAACGGTCCGATTAGCAAACAGAATTGTGACGGAAATAGACAATATTGGTCCTGGGATGCAAATTTATTTCGACCTCCTTACGTACAAAAAGATAGGACGAATGTTTTTAACGGTCCAGTGGTTTTGATAGCTTTGTTTGAATTTTTGCTTGGTTTGACCTGAAATTTAGGTGAATGATGAGGTAGATGTGCCTTCTATCATTTACTGGAATTCCTGAGAAAATTGATTTACTCAAGGGTGAAGCAAAGTTTTAGGTAGGTACTTTTTAATTTTCAATTTGGAATGGACACGAACGTAAGCAACGTTGCATTTGGTTGCATAGCAATCGGGCTACCAATCTCGAAAAAAACAATAGTAAACGTGCCTATAATTTTACCAAGCCTCAATAACACTGTCGTTAGACTTTCTGAAATCAGCTCAGATTTGCCAATTTTGATTAAAGAAGACAGAATAACCTGAGGCACATCAGAAGTATTTGTGACAGATAGATCAGGCATAATTAAATATATCATTTAGTCGTATTCAAACGCAACTTTCCGAATCTAATACCTACTACTTACTGTTTTTGTTCTTGTAATCTGCTAATGTTTGTATGTCTTTTTGTGGCAATTAAATACTTTTTACTCGACTGCCGAAAGACGGTAATGTATTAATCGGCCTATGTATGTATGTATTTTTGTTCCTATGTGGCGTTCTAGAGACCAAATGCTTTGGCCGATTTTGATGTTTCTTACGTCAATCGATTTGTTTAACCTTGCGAGTGTCACTGGTTACATTAAAATTGTAAAATAGGAAAAAGGCGGATTATGGGCGTCATATTATGGGGGCCCAATTATTATATATAACACTTATATGTTTAAATGTACCTAATTCGAAAAAAAATGCTAACTAAAAAGTGCTAAATAGAAAAAGTAAATAAAAAAAAAACAAAAATACTGCTTAAGAAGAGAACTTAAAAGACGTAAACAAGAAGAAAATCTTACTGAGCAGTCTGAGTATAGTTTAGGTCAGCCACCTCGCGAATATGTATCCTCCGACAGCAAATCATGATTTTCTTCATGTTTGCGTCTTTTTAGTTCGCTTCTTAAGCAGTCGGGTTTTTTTTTATTTCTTTTCTTTTTTACATATTTCGAATCTAAAATCAAAACAAGTGAACAACAAGTTACTTCTCTCGACTTTCGGGTATCACCTCAGATATGCCTTTTTTGATTAAAGAAGACAGAATAATCTGTGGCAGATCAGAATTATTTGTGACAGATAGATCAGGCATAGCTAAAATGTAGCATTATTTCGTATCCAAATGCAACTTGCCGAATCTATTAACTACTCCTTACTATTTTTGTTCTTGTAACCTGCTAATGTTTGTATGTCTTTTTGTGGCAATTAAATACTTTTTACTCGACTACCGAAAGACGGTAATGTATTAATCGGCCTATGTATGTATGTATTTTTGTTCCTATGTGGCGTTCTAGAGACCAAATGCTTTGGCCGATTTTGATGTTTCTTACGTCAATCGATTTGTTTAACCTTGCGAGTGTCACTGGTTACATTAAAATTGTAAAATAGGAAAAAGGCGGATTATGGGCGTCATATTATGGGGGCCCAATTATTATATATAACACTTATATGTTTAAATGTACCTAATTCGAAAAAAAATGCTAACTAAAAAGTGCTAAATAGAAAAAGTAAATAAAAAAAAAACAAAAATACTGCTTAAGAAGAGAACTTAAAAGACGTAAACAAGAAGAAAATCTTGCTGAGCAGTCTGAGTATAGTTTAGGTCAGCCACCTCGCGAATATGTATCCTCCGACAGCAAATCATGGTTTTCTTCATGTTTGCATCTTTTTAGTTCGCTTCTTAAGCAGTCGGGTTTTTTTTTATTTCTTTTCTTTTTTACATATTTCGAATCTAAAATCAAAACAAGTGAAATGACGCTATATCTTAATACACACAAAATCTCGATAAATGTATTTTGTGACAAGCAATCTTATCAAAAATTTGGTCTTTAACAAAAAATAACAACTCAAACATAATACTACTTCAACAAAGTATGTTGTACACTAATTAGTACATTAAATATAAACATAGGTGTACATGATTGGCAAATTGCCAGCGGCAGAACATTAGCCTAACAATGTTAAAACTGTTTCTCTGAATGTAAACGGGCTGCTACTAATAATTTATTAACGTTGAATAATCTTTAGGGAGGTCCTTTTCTATGTACCTGCCTGTGTTAATAATTTAACATTCATTCATGAGCTTTTGCCTTTCTTTTACGGCAGAAAAAGTGTTGTACATTAGATAATGGACGGCCAACGTATTGGTCAAGTGTCAATGATGCTACCATATCAGTAGAGGCACAGTTAAAATGTTATAAGTAAACCGTAATATATGACATCGGTTCCATCGATAATTTTGCCCCTACATGTCAAAACAGGCTGTAAACTTCTGTAAACACATCTAAATCTCACGGTGTGTCTATCTAATCCTGTCAATAAATCAGCAGAATCAATCAACCAGTGTGCTTAGTATCTCGGCTAGTTGACAGATTTTATAATACAAATAGTTTTCTTTAATAAGGTGTATAGAGGCCGAGAATGAGCACCTATTTCATCCTTAAAACCTGCTTGAACCCTGAGACACAGAACAGAACAGACAACAGAACCCTGCTTGTTTTGCGAACAAAAGTTGTAAGTTTGTCGATTTTGTTTAAATTCATAATACTATTCTATAAGACAGGGATTCCAACTTGAGCAGTTTCAAGTTTACAAAGTTCTTCACGGTACACAAATGTTCGAAGTAAACGAGAATTTCTGTGCACATTGTAGCATGTATTGTCGCTTGGGTGCAATTCCTGTCACATGTGCTGTGCACGTAAGATTTTGCAATAAAAGCCAGGGCAGATCAAAAAAGGTGTACGAATTTTTTGAGCACAAGCCACAAATTTATGTACAAGTTTTGAATTGAGAGTTCGGAGGACTTGTCGAATTTTACTTTAGCATAAGATTGTTTGACAAGTTCTCAACTTCGCATTCTTAATTCAAAAACAGGAAGTAAATCTACTTTGAAAAACTAATTAACTATTTCGTGTAAGTAAATCGCTAAATTATACTATAATATTATTTACCAAACACTTGAAACTTATGAAAAGGCGTGTGCAAATATATGGGCAATTAAGTGTCGCAGCCACCTGCACTAATACCAAACGGCATTCTGTACTCAGCTATATTGTTACACTTCATAGTTCTGCTTAATCGTTGTATTGTGCGAGTAATCTGATTTATGATAATAAGTTTCATGCAAAAAAAATATATAGACCGAGTTTTGAACGTTAAAAAAATACAAAGCTATTTATACAATAAAGTTCATCGAATGACTACGAGCATCCAATTTATAGAGCGTAACATACAAAACATAACATCACGACTGTGGCAAACCCAAATAAGAATATTATCTTTATTTTCTTTCGCCTAACTAAAACCACTGACCGACGACATACACAAGTCAGCAGCATCACTCACAAAAACAACATCCCTCAAGAAAATAAAAAATAATAAGCATACTTATAAGGGACGACCAATTCAGAAGATACCTCCATAACAAACCAACCAAATAAATGTAAGTCAACATTTCATTACGAAATAAACATCCTAGGAAACAAAAGTGGTTGTAAGGAAACTTGCACATTATGATAAAAAGGGCTCTTCTTAGAGCAGCTCTGAAAGGCATCAACTATACTACGAGATAATAAAAGATGGAAGGAGTTTCGACTGTCCGGACTCGCTTCACATTTTTATAACTCGGATTTATTGCTAGCGACCGAGTCTTGAAGCTATAATAACTAGAAGCGCTTTATGGATATAACTCAATCGATGAAAGCGGTATTTATGCTAGATTTCTGGCATGCCACTGGTTATGCATATGAATGGTCTGCTGTTAAAGATATATGAAAATGTTTGCTCTTTCAGTTCCAAATTTAAAATGTTGATCCTATGCGTTCATTTCAGCCAGGTACTTTTACAAAAGCAAATATTACGGGACTTAGTAATAATTTTTTTAGCGCATTTTGTTCATATTTACGTCATCATCATCATCAGGCTATTAATGTTCCCACTGCTGGGGCACAGGCCTCCTCTTTGTGATGGGCCGTAATCCTCCACGCGGGCCCAGTGCGGGTTGGTGGAAGTCGTATTTTTATACATATTTACGTATATTTTCTTAATTATAAATTCGGTTGTCACAAACGAAACCTCAGGAGAAAATTAAGTTTATTTAATTTTAAATTAACTGTTTTAGAAAAAAAACAATGTGCGTTAATGTGCCGATAACTGATAAACTTCGGTAATGCATCGTCAGACTAATGGCATTTGAGATTCGCTTCCGTGAAATGCAAATGGAAATTGGATTCATCTGTCGGATTATATGCACTGAGCAGGTGTCTATTTGTTTATTTTGTACTGAATGCACAGCAACTTGCGTATAAAAGGTATTCAATTTATTTCATTTCAGAATAAAACCTTTTAAGCCTGTAATGCTGAACAAGTCTTTAATATTATCAAGATTAAATGTATTAAACCAGATTAATATAATTGTGAACGTCAAATAGGCTGGATTATTTTATTATATTAGACTAGCTGTTGCCCGTGACTTTGTCCGCGTCAATGTCGTAAATATAATATTTTTAAATTTTCCTACATGAAGTGTGATTTTTTCCGGGATAAGAAGCCTATTATAACATCAGCTATCTATCAGTGAAAGTCTAGTCAACATCGGTCCGGCCGTTTCGGAGATTACCCGGAACAAACAGAAAATAAAAAATGTAAAAGCTGCGTATTTTTTATTGGTACTGTATATTTTTTCACATGCATTCAATAAAAAAGCACTGGTTAAGTCAACAAATACGTCAAAAAAAAAAACGCTGTTATTTTGATATAACATTTTTTTTTTTTTATTATGGTTAGGCTCGCTCTTGACCACTATCTGACCTGATGGTAAGCGATGATATGGTCGACGGTGTAACACACTTGCCTAGAAGAAACCTATTCACTCTTGACTTTAAAACCCCGAGGTTGTAGTTATCGGGAAACACAGACACAAACAAAAAAACAAACTCATACAGACACTTCAATTTTATTTATTTTTATAGGTTTCATCATCATCATCATCATCAGCCTATTAATGTTCCCACTGCTGGGACACAGGCCTCCTCTCTTTGTGAGAGGGGCTTATAGGTTTATAGTAACTTAATTAAGTACGAAAAATTGCTTGTTACGTAATTATTTTCAGTAGGCAAAGCTCATCCTCACAAAAGAAAAGCAAAGAGAAAAAGTATTGCCCTCTACTCTAGTATAACGACTAATACTCTTTAAGTCTATAACGCTTCAATATTTTATTACTTTTTATTAAATTTATTTTTAAAAAGAACCCGTGCCTTATTAGACAAGAATCCTATTATCTTCTTATTCGTACTTTTATTCTTATCTAGGTTACTTTACCAAAGATTTCGTTCATTTCTGAAAATGTATACAATATTTTTGTGCCCTCTCAATTCTTCTAATACAAATAATCCTGTTATGATTTTACGTTACAACATACTTTGGTTCCAAGAATCTCAGAAAAACTGGTATATATCAAATTCAAATTGCTTTAGGCCAAATACCCTGAAAGATTTAGTTTACGTAAGAAATTGCCTTTACGTCCTCAAAAAGTTGAAATGTCTTCCGTTAGACATGACAAAAACGTCTTGTATTTCCGTAATTTAACTTTACGAGATATTTATTAACGGGAAAGACGAATCACCAAATGCTTTCTCATAGTCTTAATCCTGCAAACGACTCGCCCAAAGCTAAAATTGTCAAACGAGCTGAATCAACTCCTAACAAATCTTTGGACTTTATTTCTTTTCTAATTTACCTTTTTACTATCAGAGGGGATCTACGAATCTCTGAGAATGTTAGTATTTATGACTTTGGAGACGGATTTCATTAGGTCTATAAAGATCTAGGAAATTTTGGTCGTTTCATCGACGTTAACCAGTTGAAACTTATCGCCTGAAGTAGCATCTATAACTCTTTTATGAGTTATAAAAGTGGTAGGAGCTGTTCTCTTGTCTTTATATCTGTGACGGCAAAGTCGCGGGACACGTAATGAGGATCTACGCTAACTTCAAGTATAAACAAGGTTAGGTATTATAAGGACTCGTCTCAAGTTACACGTGTTCTGCTGAATCACAAATAGGTAAACTTCTTTTGATTTTATTCTCATAGTTCTGTTTTATTGTAGTGGTTTTAGACCGCTGTAATAGTAAAGTTTGTATTTGTTGTTTTTCTGGGCAATGAATGAATTTTTTTTACATTTTTATTTGTTATATCGAAATTTATTGAAATACAAAAAGGACTGATGATATAATAAGAGTGATCTTTTTAAGCATTGTTAGGCTCGCATTTGATTACTATCTCATCTGATGGCAAGCGAAGAGGTCGATGATGCAGCAAGCTACCGTAGAAGTAAGCTATTCATTTATCTTTATTGTTATTTATACCCGCAGACTCACAGACATCAATAAACCGTTACCAACTTTAAAGTACTTAAGGCAGCCCGTTTCTAGTTGCTCGTGGCAGCACAGCTTAGAAACTCAAATATGGCAAATGTCAATATTGTAGGTTCTACCAATATAGAGTGCCTAGTGCTTATCGTGAACTACATTAAATGGAGCGAATGTCTGGTCATCTATTTGTTATGTGGGTAAAAGTCCTTCTCGAGACATAAAATCAATATAGTTTTCACTTCATTTTTCATAAAGAAAACGGTATAATACTAAAGATAATTTGGTGAAATACCCAACTGATTACGGAAAAAGGAAAAACAGCACTAAGTAAGCAAATCATTGATAAAAGAATACAACGCCAGTTTGTCTACACGCAAAAACACAAAATATAAACACAAATTCATCACCCAACTCTTGCCAGACCACGTTTTGTTGTTCCGTATTACACAGTTTATATTCATTCCTACTCGGCTTATAGTTGTACTCTATTTCCTTTTTCTTGGTATCAGGCTTCCAAAAGCTTATTTCTCCTCTATGTAGATATCCAGTTATATACCTAATATGCTATCTTCAAATATAATACATTTATATTCGGAGAATAATAAATCTCATCTTTCCCGGTCAAGCGATTCTTTTTCCGTTGCCAAATGCAATGAAGATTTCTGAGAAAATATGCAGATAGATGATAAAAATTTATTGTATGCGTGGTAAACTCTATTATGTTGTGAATCGAAACATACTTTACTGAATCTTTTGTTGTTTATCCGAGATATCGTTGGCATATCTAAGGACTATTTTTGGTTTTTCTATGTATATTGTTCTTGCCTCCGGTTCAATAAATATATATTATTCATCAGTAAATATTCTTCACAAAATTACTTTAGTTTTATTTTGACAAAACAATGTTCGAAATTATAACAATAATCCCGCCTGGCAAACGATTTGTTTTGATTCACTGAATACCAAAAATGAGGCTTTGTTTTATATCAGCGAACATAAAGATGACTGAACGGTTTCATAAAAAGACAACGGCAAAAAAACAAAAGCCTGACGTTGCTTGGCTACATAGGTAGGTAGAACAATCATAATTGCAGCAGAGGGTCTATGTACCGTTAACCACAACCCTGGGAAATTGAGGCTTAAGTGTGAGTTGAGGCCATAAGCCCTAAGATACACGTTACGGGAGGTTGTAGCCGACATTGTACACAACATGCCACAGGGTAGACGCAGCCTTAAAGCTGGTAAGTGGTGTGATAGCAGAACGAAATATAGGAGATTTTAAAAAGGACCTGAATGAAGCTGGGCTTTCAAATATTTGTTTGGTAGATACGGGGATAAGAATAAACGTATAAGAATCAAATTAATGTGTGGTAATGTAATATTGATGAAAAAGGAAAACATACTCACAACAACGCGTCTGAATATTTAGGTATCGTAGATGATGTTTTAATTATGAAGGCAAATAGTAAGTAAATAACAATTACGTAAGTCTCAGAACTTATAAAGGATTCTATAAATAACATAAATCAAAGTCAAATTGTCAACACAGTACGAGCGATAGTTAGCGTTCTTAACTTAGTAGCTTATTTGTAAGAAAGAAGCTCTTACAAAAAAACCTTTGAGGTAAAAATCGGTGATAGAAAAGTGTCAGGTTATATCTTCGCAACTGTGCCTCTTGACTTGAATATTTGATGAGGCGGAAATTAGGCAAAGTATATCTTCACTTACCTTGCTTTCAGGAACATTGTTTTCATTAATTTGTGAATTTAATAGAGAGTAACAGAGTGGAAGGCTAATCATTGTTTAGTATTTGTAAACAATGTAGCTGATAGGTAAAGTAAACAGGAAAAATACAAAACGGAAAGTCCGGTAAAGAAGAAAAAGAAAAAAATAACACAATTATAAAAAATATAAATATTCAACAAAAATCGGGTTCTAAATAGCTTGATTATATCTCTTACGGCTGACTGATATAACAAGTGTCCAAATCAGTGAAATGCTTGTCTTGTCACAAATACCTGACAGTGGAATTCTTTAGAAATGTTTGTTTTCCGAAATACGTTTTCCGACTTGTAAAATACGGAACAATATTGTAGCAGAAATTCATAAAACCACGGGAACTACAGATGCGGCTTTATATACTTACTTCTTTTTCATCTTCACGAAAATATTACGTGACTCGCTCAACACTTCATATTTTATTAACAGAATATTAAAATTTACTGCTTTATCGAGCATGATGCGGATAGATACCGGATTAAATAGCTTTCGCCGCTGAAATATGAAAATTACCACGAAAAAATACAATAACTTGCAAATTTTCGTCGAAACAAAATAATGTAACAACGCAAATCGTGATTTACGCAGCCGTGGTTCCATTCGAAACCCGCTAAAAGAAACGTTTCCGCCAGCTGACCTACAATAAATAAACATTTGACAAGGAAACAACGGGGAGAAAACAGAGAAAAATATAAAAAAAAAAACAAGAAAATAAAGAACAAAACTTTTTGACTGATCGACGAGAAATAACTTTCTTAACTGGCAACAGAGGGTCTGTTTCGTTTTCGGCCAACAAAAAATAGATTGTTTTGTGATCAAATTCAAAATTCTTAAGCGTATTTACTTCCAAATCGTTTCGTATCTTACAGAAGCAATATCTGTGTACAAAATGTAGATGTCGGATTGAAATTATGTCGGCAGATGTTCATAAATATTAATAACTAACTAGTATTGGCCCTGTGGCGCTGTTTGCTTGTACATTTTAGTGGTCCCAAGTGACAATAATGTAGAGGTCCAAAAGCTATCCGTTTTGCTAGACCGTCTTCTCGTTGTTTGCAACTTGGTCCATTGTTGTGAGATATATGTATATCTTTTGCGTTTTCAGTACAGATGACTGAAATTCCCAGAATTTCTGGCTGTGTTCGCTTAGTTAGGGTAACTGCTGTAAACACTTGTATAATTATTAATGTTGTCTTGTTTATTTGGCTGCGGCTCTTCCATTGAGTAATTTTGTTTGAGTGATTTATTGTTTGATAAAGCCTACTGATTGACTGAAACTGAGCTTATATTAATTCATACTGCTGGAATTCCAATTTAATTTATGTTAAAAACATAAGCATTTTTGACAGTCGGATAAAATTATCAAGAATGTTTGGGCCAAAGCTGACTAGTTCAAAACCAATTGCACTGAAGAACAAAAATAATTAATTTAACACACACATCCCATAACATAACGCCTGTATTGCCCGAAGAGTTTGACAGATACACATAACACACCCACATTTTACCAGTTCTGATTAAGTCCATGTAATAAGGTCAAATTGGCATCAAACGGACAAACTCCGAGCTACTACTGAAAAATTCCACATAGTAAAACACAATAATACAAGAATAGGGATGTTTCCGGGGTAGAAACATGATAATTGTATTTATTCCGTCAGTGTGATTATCAAATAATATTGGACGCGTATTTTTTGCTTTATCAAATAAATACAAATTTACAAAGATAAAGCAAAGGAATGTTTAGGTCAGCCAGCTCGCGAATATGTATCCTCCGACTGCACATCATCATTTTCTTCTTGTTAGCGTCTTTTTAGTTCGCTTCTTAAGCAGTCGGGTTTTTATTATTTCTTTTCTTTTTTACATATTTCGAATCGAAAATCTATAAAAGAGAAATGACGCTATATCTTAATACACACAAAATCTCGAAAAATATATTTGTGACCTTTTCTATGTACCTGCCCGTGTTAATAATTTAACATTCATTCATGAGCTTTTGCCTTCCTTTTACGGCAGAAAAAGTGTTGTACATTAGATAATGGACGGCCAACGTATTGGTCAAGTGTCAATGATGCTACCATATCAGTAGAGGCACAGTTAAAATGTTACAAGTAAACCGTAATATATGACATCGTTTCCATCGATAACTCTGCCCCTAGATGTCAAAACAGGCGGTGGATTTCTGTAAGCACATCTAAATCTAACGGAGTGCCTATCTAATCATGTCAATAAACCAGCAAAATCAATCAACCAGAGTGCTTAGTATCTCGACTAGTTGACAGATTTTTATAATACAAATAGTTTTCTTTAATAAGGTGTATTGAGGCCGAGAATGAGCACCTATTTCATCCTTAAAACCAGAACAGAACCCTGCTTGTTTTGCGCACAAAAGTTGTAAGTTTGTCGATTTTGTTTAAATTCATAATACTATTCTATAAGACAGGGATTCCAACTTGAGCAGTTTCAAGTTTACAAAGTTCTTCACGGTACACAAATGTTCGAAGTAAACGAGAATTTCTATGCACATTGTAGCATGTATTGTCGCTTGGGTGCAATTCCTGTCACATGTGCTGTGCACGTAAGATTTTGCAATAAAATCCAGGGCAGATCAAAAAAGGTGTATGAATTTTTAGAGGACAAGCCACAAATTTATGTACAAGTTTTGAATTGAGAGTTCGGAGGGCTTGTCAAATTTTACTTTAGCATAAGATTGTTTGACAAGTTCTCAACTTCGCATTCTTAATTTAAAAACAGGAAGTAAATCTACTTTGAAAAACACACTGTCAGTGAAAAGTTACTGCTAAATAACTTTTTCGCTGTAAGTAAATCGCTAAATTATATTTTAATATTATTTAGCAAACACTTGAAACTTATGAAAAGGCGTGTGCAAATATATGGGCAATTAAGTGTCGCAGCCACCTGCACTAATGATGCCAAACGGCATTCTGTACTCAGCTATATTGTTACACTTCATAGTTCTGCTTAATCGTTGCATTGTGCGAGTAATCTGATTTATGATAATAAGTTTAATGCAAAAAAAATATATAGACTGAGTTTTGAACGTTAAAAGAATACAAAGCTATTTATACAATACTAGCTGTTCCCCGCGGCTTCACTCCCGTGGGCCACCCACGGGACCCGTTTTCGGGATAAAAATAGCCTATGTTACTCAGGAATAATGTAGCTTTCTATTGGTGAAAGAATTTTTAAAATCGGTCCAGTAGTTTCGGAGCCTATTCGGTACAAACAAAAAAAAAAAAAACTTTCCTCTTTATAATATTGGTATAGAAAGTTCATCGAATGACTACGAGCATCCAATTTATGAATCATAATATAACACAACATAACATCAAGACTGTGGCAAACCAAAATAAGAATATTATCATTATTATCTTTCGCCTAACTAAAACCACTGACCGACGACATACACAAGTCAACAACATCACTTACAAAAACAACATCCCTCAAGAAAATAAAAAATAATAAGCATACTTATAAGGGACGACCAATTCAGAAGATACCTCCATAACAAACCAACCAAATAAATGTAAGCCAACATTTCATTACGAAATAAACATTCTAGGAAACAAAAGTGGTTGTAAGGAAACTTGCACATTATGATAAAAAGGGCTCTTCTTAGAGCAGCTCTGAAAGGCATCCACTATACTACGAGATAATAAAAGATGGAAGGAGTTTCGACTGTCCGGGCTCGCTTCACATTTTTATAACTCGGATTTATTGCTAGCGACCGAGTCTTGAAGCTATAATAACTAGAAGCGCTTTATGGATATAACTCAATCGATGAAAGCGGTATTTATGCTAGATTTCTGGCATGCCACTGGTTATGCATATGAATGGTTCTGTTAAAGCCACAGATATATATGAAAATAATTGCCCGTACAGTTCCAAATTTTTAATGTTGATCCAATTCGTTTATTTCAGCCAGGTACTTTTACAAAAGCAAATATTACGGAACTTAGTAATCATTTTTTTAGCGCATTTTGTTCATATTTACGTCATCATCATCATCAGGCTATTAATGTTCCCATTTATGGGGCACAGGCCTCCTCTTTGTGATGGGCCGTAATCCTCCACGCGGTCCCAGTGCGGATGTCGTATTTTTATACATATTTACGTATATTTTCTTCATTATAAATTCGGTTGTTCATAAACGAAACCTCAGGTTAATTAAGTGTTTTAGAAAAAAACACGTTAATGTGCCGATAACTGATAAACTTCGGTAATGCATCGTCCAACTAATGGCATTTGAGATTCACTTCCGTGAAATGCAAATGGAAATTGGATTTATCTGTCGGATTATATGCACTGAGCAGGTGTCTATTTGTTTATTTTGTACTGAATGCACTGTAACTTGCGTATAAAAGGTATTCATTTTATTTCATTTCAGAATATAACCTTTTCAGCCTGTAATGCTGAACAAGTCTTTAATATTATCAAGATTAAATGTATTGGACTAGATTAATATAATTGTGAACGTCAAATAGGCTGGATTATTTTATTATATTAGACTAGCTGTTGCCCGTGACGTCGTCCGCGTCAATGTCGTAAATAAAATATTTGTTAATTTTCCTACATGAAGTGTGATTTTTGCCGGGATAAGAAGCCTATTTTAACATCAGCTATCTATCAGTGAAAGTCTAGTCAACATCGGTCCGGCCGTTTCGGAGATTACCCGGAACAAATAGAAAAACAAAAATCTAAAAACTGCGTATTTTTATTGGTACTTTATATTCTTTCACATGCATTCAATAAAAAAACACTGGTTTTGATATAACATACAGACACTTCAATTTTATTTATTTTTATAGGTTTATAGTAGGTTAGGTTAAAACGGGCTGGTTTCCGCAACTCCACGACCAAACGCGTATTTTGCGTATGGGTAAAGGTAGGTAGGTTTATAGTAACTTAATTAAGAACAAAAAATTGCTTGTTACGTAATTATTTTCAATAGGCAAAGCTCATCCTCACAAAAGAAAAGCAAAGAGAAGAAATATTGCCCTCTACTCTAGTATAACGACTAACTCTTTAAGTCTATAACGCTTCAATATTTTATTACTTTTTATTAAATTTATTTTTAAAAAGAACCCGTGCCTTATTAGACAAGAATCCTATTATCTTCTTATTCGTACTTTTATTCTTATCTAGGTTACTTTACCAAAGATTTCGTTCATTTCTGAAAATGTATACAATATTTTTGTGCCCTCTCAATTCTTCTAATACGAATAATCCTGTTATGATTTTACGTTACAACATACTTTGGTTCCAAGAATCTCAGAAAAACTGGTATATATCAAATTCAAATTGCTTTAGGCCAAATACCCTGAAAGATTCAGTTTGCGTAAGAAATTGCCTTTACGTCCTCAAAAAGTTGAAATGTCTTCCGTTAGACATGACAAAAACGTCTTGTATTTCCGTAATTTAACTTTACGAGATATTTATTAACGGGAAAGACAAATCTCCAAATGCTTTCTTATAGTCTTAATCCTGCAAACGACTCGCCCGAAGCTAAAATTGTCAAACGAGCTGAATCAACTCCTGACAAATCTTTGGACTTTATTTCTTTTCTAATTTACCTTTTTACTATCCGAGGGGATCTACGAATCTCTGAGAATGTTAGTATTTATGACTTTGGAGACGGATTTCATTAGGTCTATAAAGATCTAGGAAATTTTGGTCTTTTCATCGACGTTAACCAGTTGAAAGTTATCGCCTGAAGTAGCATCTATAACTCTTTTATGAGTTATAAAAGTGGTAGGAGCTGTTCTCTTGACTTTATATCTGTGACGGCAAAGTCGCGGGACACGTAATGAGGATCTACGCTAACTTCAAGTATAAACAAGGTTAGGTATTATAAGGACTCGTCTCAAGTTACACGTGTTCTGCTGAATCACAAATAGGTGAACTTCTTTTGATTTTATTCTCATAGTTCTGTTTTATTGTAGTTGTTTTAGACCGCTGTAATAGTAAAGTTTGTATTTGTTGTTTTTCTGGGCAATGAATGAATTTGTTTTACATTTTTATTTGTTATATCGAAATTTATTGAAATACAAAAAGGACTGATGATATAATAAGAGTCATCTTTTTAAGAATTTTTATGCTCGCATTTGATTACTATCTCATCTGATGGCAAGCGAAGAGGTCGATGATGCAGCAAGGTAGCGTAGAAGTAAGCTATTCATTTATCTTTATTGTTATTTATACCCGCAGACTCACAGACATCAATAAACCGTTACCAACTTTAAAGTACTGAAGGCAGCCGTTTCTAGTTGCTCGTGGCAGCACAGCTTAGAAACTCAAATATGGCAAATGTCAATATTGTAGGTTCTACCAATATAGAGTGCCTAGTGCTTATCGTGAACTACATTAAATGTAGCGAATGTCTGGTATATGATATTTGGAAATTATAAATTATTTGAGTTTGTAACTCACTATTGGGATAATTTACTGTAGTCATAATTCAATAATAATTAGCATCTATTTGTTATGTGGGTAAAATTCCACCTCGAGAAATAAAATCAATATAGTTTTCACTTCATTTTTCATAATGAAAACGGTATAATACTAAAGATAATTTGGTGAAATACCCAACTGATTACGGAAAAAGGAAAAACAGTACTAAGTAAGCAAATGATTGATAAAATAATACAACGCCAGTTTGTCTACACGCAAAAACACAAAATATAAACACAAATTCATCACCCAACTCTTGCCAGACCACGTTTTGTTGTTCCGTATTACACAGTTTATATTCATTCCTACTCAGCTTATAGTTGTACTCTATTTCCTTTTTCTTGGTATCAGGCATCCAAAAGCTTATTTCTCTTCTATGTAGATATCCAGTTATATACCTAATATGCTATCTTCAAAAATAATACATTTTTATTCGGAGAATAATAAATCTCATCTTTCCCGGTCAAGCGATTTTTTTTCCGTTGCCAAATGCAATGAAGATTTCTGAGAAAATATGCAGATAGATGATACAAATTTATTTGTATGCGTGGTCGCTGATTTAGTAAACTTTATTATTTTGTGAATCGAAACATACTTTTCTGAATCTTTCGTTGTTTATCCGAGATATCGTTGGCATATCTAAGGACTATTTTTGGTTTTTCTTTATTGTTCTCGCCTCCAGTCAATAAATATATATTATTCATTAGTAAACATTCTTCACAAAATTATTTTATTTTTATTTTGACAAAACAATGTTCGAAATTATAACAATCATCCTGCCTAGCAAACGATTTGTTTTGATTTACTGAATACCAAAAATGAGGCTTTGCTTTATATCAGCGAACATAAAGATGACTGAACGGTTTCATAAAAAGGCAACGGCAAAAAAACAAAAGCCTGACGTTGCTAGGCTACGTAGGTAGGTAGAACAATCATAATTGCAGCAGAGGGTCTATGTGCCGTTAACCACAACCCTGGGAAATTGAGGCTTAAGTGTGAGTTGAGGCCGTAAGCCCTAAGATACACGTTACGGGAGGTTGTAGCCGACATTGTACACAACATGCCACAGGGTAGACACAGCCTTAAAGCTGGTAAGTGGTGTGATAGCAGAACGAAATATAGGAGATTTTAAAAAGGACCTGAAGCTGGGATTTCAAATATTTTTTTGGTAGATACGGGGATAAGAATAAACGTATAAGAATCAAATGTGTGGTAAAGTAATATTGATGAAAAAGAAAACATACTCACAACAACGCTTCTGAATATTTAGGTATCGTAGATGATGTTTTGATTATGAAGGCAAATAGTAAGTAAATAACAATTACGTAAGTCTCAGAACTTATAAAGGATTCTATAAATATTTATATTAAAGAAAAAATAACATAAATCAAAGTCAAATTGTCAACACAGTACGAGCGACAGTTAACTTAGTAGCTTATTTGTAAGAAGGAAGCTCATACAAAAAAACCTTTGAGGTAAAAATCGGTGATAGAAAAGTGTCAGGTGTCAGTGTATATCTTTGCAACTGTGCCTCTTGACTTGAATATTTGATGAGGCGGAAATTAGGCAAAGTATATCTTCACTTACCTTGCTTTCAGGAACAATGTTTTCATTAATGTATGAATTTAATAGAGAGTAACTGAGTGGAAGGCTAATCATTGTTTAGTTTTTGTAGACAATGTAGCTGATAGGTAAAATAAACAGGAAAAATACAAAACAGAAAGACCGGTAAAGAAGAAAAAGAAAAAAAAATAACACAATTATAAAAAATAAAATATTCAACAGAAATCGGGCTCTAAATAGCTTGATTATATCTCTTAAGGCTGATTGATATAACAAGTGTCCAAATCTGTAAAATGCTTGCCTTGTCACAAATACCTGACAGTGGAATTCTTTAGAAATGTTTGTTTTGCTGAAATACGTTTTCCGACTAGTAAAATACGGAACAATATTGTAGCAGAAATTCATAAAACCACGGGAACTACAGATGCGGCTCTATATACTTACTTCTTTTCCATCTTCACGAAAATATTACGTGACTCGCTCAACACTTCATATTTTAGTAACAGAATATTAAAATTTACTGCTTTATCGAGCATGATGCGGATAGATACCGGATTAAATAGCTTTCGCCGCTGAAATATGAAAATTGCCACGAAAAAAAAAAATAACTCGCAAATTTTCGTCGAAACAAAATAATGTAACAACGCAAATCGTGATTTACGCAGCCGTGGTTCCATTCGAAACCCGCTAAAAGAAACGTTTCCGCCAGCTGACCTCCAATAAATAAACATTTGACAAGGAAACAACGGGGAGAAAACAAAGAAAAATATTAAAAAAAAACAAGAAAATAAAGAACAAAACTTTTTGACTGATCGACGAGAAATAACTTTCTTAACTGGCAACATAGGGTCTGTTTCGTTTTCGGTCAACAAAAAATAGATTGTTTTGTGATCAAATTCAAAATTCCTTAGCGTATTTACTTCCAAATCGTTTTGTATCTTACAGAAGCAATATCTGTGTACAAAATGTAGATGTCGGATTGAAATAATGTCGGCAGATGTTCATAAATATTAATAACTAACTAGGATTGGCCCTGTGGCGCTGTTTGCTTGTACATTTTAGTGGTCCCAAGTGACAATAATGTAGAGGTCCTAAAGCTAACCGTTTTGCTAGACCGTCTTCGCGTTGTTTGCAACTTGGTCCATTGTTGTGAGATATATGTATATCTTTTGCGTTTTCAGTACAGATGACTGAAATTCCCAGAATTTCTGGCTGTGTTCGCTTAGTTAGGGTAACTGCTGTAAACACTTGTATAATTATTAATGTTGTCTTGTTTATTTGGCTGCGGGTCTTCCATTGAGTAATTTTGTTTGAGTGATTTATTGTTTGATAAAGCCTACTGATTGACTGAAACTGAGCTGATATTAATTCCTACTGCTTGAATACCAATTTTTATTTATGTGAAATGCAACGAATGCCAGCTAATGTTTGGGCCGAAGCTGACAAGTAAAAACGCAGAGCTCTGAAGAACAAACAAAACAAATAAACATAGTTAATAGGATAGTTTACTGAAAATTAGTTTGTTGTCCGTCACATAGATTAATAAAAAATATTCGTCACGTATTGTTTCTTTTGACACTTAAACATAAAGCGACAACGATATATAATGCGTTGAAATATCGTGAAACGTCACGCCGGTAGTACACTTTATACTAACTTAGTGACGTCAAAAGCCCCCACTCCTGAACTTTGATGCACTTTTACTTTGTAATTTTTTATTGATTTGGTAAAGCAAAAAATACGTGTGCAATATTATTTGATAATCTCACTGACAGACTAAATAGAATTATAATTTTTCTACCCAGGAAACATCCCTATTTAACTTTTATTAAAATTCAAGAGTGGAGGCTTGTGACGTCACGTTGTCAGTATAAAGTTTAGCACACCGTGACGTCACACGATATTTCAACGCACTGTATCGTAGTAATTTTTTGTTTACGTGGCAAAAGAAAAATACGTTTCCAATATTTTTAGCTTATCTAAAAAAAATATCTATTTAGTCCGTTAGTTAGCTAACGGACTAAATAGATATTTTTAGTTAATACCTTATTCATTTATACAGATTTAAAACTACAACCGTTTGCAATAAGTATTAAATCAGTGCAGTATTTGAACCGTGTCTTAGTCTAGAGCACCGACGGGCACCATCAATTAGCACAACAAATAGTCTTAAAGTGATTTTGCCATTATGCTTGGCGGACAAATTGGTGGCTGTCCTTTGCTGTAATCCCTTTGTCTTCTCTAACTAAGTTAAAGGTAATACCTACCTAACCAAACGTATCTTAAGGTGGGTATAGGCCACAATAACTATTCCATCAGAATGGAGTAGATAATATTTTACTGGAAGTTGTTTAGAGAAATTTTGTGAGACACGACAGGCCTGTGTTTATCCCTAATCTAGATGAAAGAACAAAAAAAAGTTTCGCCACATTGGCTGATCCCATGCATCACTCAGATCCTCAAATCACGTCAAAGTCTATGTTAAATTGAGGGCGATAATTCTAAGTCAAAAGTGTCACTATTATATGATGGAAGTTGTTTTTTTATAAATAAATTGGTTGGCGCAACGCATAATTCGCTTTACAGATGAATTCTGGACATTGTTTTTCAACTAACACATTTTACAAAGACGAAGTGATTTTATTTAAACCTCAAATGCGTTTATCCCGGCATTACCCATTACCTGACACTGGCATGCCATGTCAATCAAACTTCTAAATTGAATGCCAAACGAAAAAAGACAATTTGATTTTTTGGTGTAGATTTTTACTATTCTTTTCAGTCTGTCTTTTAAAGGTCACTTGCTAAATAACATAAAGCGGTGAAAGATTTCAGTTTCTTTTGGGCAGGTTTGTTAAATTGTATTGGTCTTTTAAAACAATTAAGGCTTTCGTAGCAGCCTTCCATTCTATGAAAAAAAAATAGAGACTAGACGAAACGAAGGAAACTCGATTAAGGTTCAGAGCACAAAAAAGGGCATATTGAGAACCAAATTGGCCGTTCCGTAGTCCGATTCAGTTAAAAGAAAATACTGAAAAGTTTTCGTAACTTTGCTTTTCATCAGACGCACACTTTAATGTACACATTACACTTTCGACCATAAAAACGACCCAAATATAAAACGCGACCATTAACGCTGCACGTTGTTTAAAAGCATTTTACGACTTAATAGCTGAACTTACGAGTTTTAAAACATTCTCACGGACTTACCACAAGTGTAAACAACTTTGAGGTAGGTTCGGCTCCCGGGTCGGCAAGGCTTGCCGAACATGTTGCTGTCTGCGGACAGAACACATCTCCTTTTGCCGTGGCATTCCCTCATGGCCGTCTCCGTCGCATATGGCTCCAAGCAGGCTGAGAAAAAAAGGGTTTATTAGCCATCAAATGTTTTGGGGTAAATATTTGGACAAAATAGGGTGTGATTACAGTTAGTACTTTGTTAACTCTCTTCTAAAGTTGTTCAGGATAAAATAAATACTAAAGTCGGCCCATGTTGTTAAGGTCATAAAGCTTAAAATGTAAATGTGCTGTAAGTATCAATTAGTAAGAAGTAAATGCCTACCTAAGTTTATTCTGTAAGAATAAAAGTGAAATACTGAAGTCGGTCCATGTTGTAAAGGTCATAAAACTTAAAATGTAAATGTGCTGTAAGTATCAATTTGTAAGAAGTAAATACCTATCCAAGTATTGTTGCTGTGTTTATTAATACTCGTATCCATCAACAGAACGTACTCAAATCGATTAAAAAAAAAAACAATACGAAATTGTCGCTGAGCAAAATGTGAACAGGTCACTGCCCGGATTCTGATGGTCCGTGTGGTTACCATAACCAATGAATTCAGCCATCAAAAATTAACGGATACTCCATAAAGCCGATGAAATGCAACAAATAATTATTATATAAAACTGAAAGAGTAACCGAAACCGCGCAATTTAAAAGCAATGCTTCCGTAATTACGACGCGCATTTAGTTTAAAATCGAAATAATTGTGGCGGCGATAGTGAAAATTTTTCAACGCGATAATACTCCCAGTATTTGTGAACGATAAATGTTTGTTGTTCAATGTTTAAAAATAAACCTTTGATGCATAATCGCTTTTCAACTGATCTTAATTAAATACTTACCCAATCTACTTGCGGAAGGTATAGAGAGAGTATATACTCTTTATTCTAGTATTTGGCATCGGCCGAAAATAAATTATTATCTCGATTTTCAACAGTAAGCACAGAAATATCCGAACGCAACAAAAATGCTTCAGTTACATAAGATGGGCAGTATAATGAGGGCCATTATCGATTTGATGTTTTCCAGCCCCTGTTTATCGCTCACTTAGGGTTGAATAATGCTTACCCACTTTCACAAAGTATGGGGCGCCGTTAACGCAACTAAAATTAGAGAGACGCTTTTAGAATGAACAATCGAACACTGTGTTTGTATGAATATCCGAACGGATAATTTGATTTATTATTCCAACGCAGTTTCGTTTTAGCGATTCGAATTTCAAATTGCCATGTCATTCAGATGTCACGACCATAGATTTGTTTTTGTTTACTTCTCTATTTAAAAAAATAAAACGGTCGGTGTTTGTTTAATTGTTTGGATTCAATTAAGTTTTGGTCAATTAACACCGGTGTTTCTAGTTGTTAATTAGCATCGGTATTACTGCGTACAATCAACTCAACTTTGATAATGTGTTGGGCACAAATGGGTAGTAAGTGGGCCAAACACAATAAAACAGTAAAGTCGGTCATCTGTGTGAGCCCTATCAGTTTTGTTCCTATATTCTACTTATGAGATATTTTCTTAAAAGGGCTTTATAATTAAAAAAACGTTTGTTTCAATGTCCAAATTGATAACCTCCTCCTTTTTGAGCAGTCGGTTAAAAAGAAAGAGTACTTAATATTTTTCAAACACACTTGAAGAAAATTTAATTTTGAAAATTGCGTCTCAACAGATTAAAATATTAGAATGGAATACAATAAATTCAAAACAATTGGAGTATTATTCGAACTCGCTCATCCCTATGTTTCTAAAACGTAAGAATCTAAATAATTTATTCAATAAACAGGCTTCAATGGGCTGAATTTACACGTTAAAATTAAATTAGCGATTCCGACCGAGGAACGCTTTCATTTTGAAATTAGGTTTCCTTCAGAGCGAATTTGAGATGATAAAAGTACTAAAGTGTGCTTATTAATTTTATATCAACGTCTATTGTTCGCAATGATATTATATTGCCGCATTCCGAGAACATTTAATCTCGATGTATTTATGCAAATGCGGCAAAGGTATTCGATTTATTCGTCCTTTCAACAGATTAGTCATACTTGACAGCTCTAAATTCATTGACAGGTAAATGACAGTTGAGATAAACGACCGGTCTTTCGAATTGGTTCACAAATGCAACGTCAGCGAATCTCTGATTGAAGTACCTAATGTGTTTCATATGACATTATTGATGCTTTCGACAGATTGCAGAGTTCGAATTAACAGCACTCGCGGATGCCTTATTCAATCTCTAGTAACATCGAATAGAATCGATGGTTGATGATTCGATGACACTCTCCATCCATCATTTGAGACACGTGAAAATGAAACAAAAATGGCGCTACAAAAATGGTGGAAGAACGAAACAAAACAGATTAGAAATAACGTGATGAGTTTTTCAGGTGAATGGAGTTCGGTGACGAAAAGGAAAAGTAGATAATGGATGAAAAAAAGGAAGTTTGCGAGGCGTTTAGGGTCATTCACGTTGTTGCTAACCGTCCTGTTGATGTGTTTTTGGTGGGATGAGGCCGGGATTACATTAGTATCGGTAACTATACCATACGTATTAGATTACGAGCAGATAATTGGTTTCACCACGTCATATTGATTTAGTTTTACGTATAAATAGATCAGTGAACTGTGTAACAGTGGTTAAAAGTTTTGTCGTAATGGTGACTTTTATCGCGCAAATCAGATGTAACCACAGATCCACTGTTGAATGTACTTTATATATATATATTTCTTCCCATTTTAAGATTTTATGAAAATGACTTACTTTCTTCCTTCATTCCTCTAGGTTGTGGACACTGGATGGAATCGTACTCTGTTCGGCCATACTGAGCTGAGTAGATTGCCACCCTGGAGTGAGGGTTGCAGCTGAGATGCAGGACATCATTCTCACAACCAACTTTACTTCGAAACTCATCTGTTAACAAACATTTGGCTTTAAAAATAAAAACGACAATGATAACGACAATATCACATTTTACTGGGATCGGGTTGATCATGGATGAGTTTATGTGTTGGTTTCCTTTTGGATGCATAATTATGTAAAAGTTCAAGTAGTAGGAACTTTGTACTAAATGTTCCGAACGTTTGTCTATCACGAAAAGGTGAAGGTAAGTCGTTCCAGGAACGAGAGGCAGCGAATTTTAAATTTCCATGAAATGTAACAGTTTTATGGGGTAAGATCAGCAAAAGATTGACAGATTCTCTAGTTATAACATCACGCGTACATGTCAATTTACTATAAAAATGGTCTGGTTAGTTTGTGAGAATTGTGCTATTTGCCATTTTCATAAAATTACCCTTACGATATATTTTTTATTTTTAGCTTCTATCAAGAATTCTTTCTTGCCCCTTTCAAAGTGTCAACATAGTTCAGCTTGGATAAAATCAATAAATTTAATTGACAATAGAGAGCAATTGGACGATAACATGAAATCCTTTAGCAACAACATCGTGAATCTAATAATTTCAAATAAATTATTCCCAGGAGTTCAAGTTCTTCCCTATTACATTTTAAAGAGAGGCTGAATTCGATCTAAGAGCACACAAACAAATACTAGTTACTTCCTCACAAAGGGAAGGAGTCTACTTCGAAATAAATCGAATCGAATTCAAATCGCGTTTCACATTTCTATCAAAAAGGAATTTGACATCAGAAACGATATAAAAATGGCATTTGAAAAGATTTTATGGAAACCAATAGAAATTTAGTTAAAGATACATTTATTTTCTCAAACACGAAAAAGATAAAGATATATATAATAGTTGGTACAATAATTTTTCGTTGCAGATGAAAAATGTTTCGTATTTCATTTTGCGTATATTAACTCAGTTACGAGGGTATGTGACAGTAAATATTCCGTAATGCATTTTTCATACGATTGAGGCTGTGTGCACAGACAAGATTAAAAAATATAATATTTAATGACACTTTTGTATGAAAATATTATGCATATCCGCAATGAAATAGTATTATAGTCAGTGTTGCCAAACGAAAACTCTATTTTGATCCATGACAAATCCGATTTTACTCTGGTCTGCGCACAAACCTCTACTTCTTTTATAAATAAACTTAGAGTAAATTGTGAAGCACTATAATCCAGATTTACCATAAATTTTTCTTGATTGATGTTTGGCAAATCTTTACTACTTATATACGTGCTTATTATTAAGGGGTCTAAATTTAAGTAGAGGTTACTTACAAGGACGGCATTTGTAGGCAACTTCGACGAACCTTCTAGAACCCGGGCAGGGGTCGACTCCAAAGGCCTTGGGGCTTGTGTGGAACTTACACTGACGTTTCTTCTGGCACGCTTCCACCACGGTCTGTAACAAGGAGTACTACACAAATTAGTTAGTATGTCTATCCTGTCAAAACTTTTGTTAAAGCATAGTTGCTATGCCCTAAGGGCGTTTCTCAGTTTGATAGTTCCGTAACTGTTGGTAAGCAGAAAAGTTTCTAACAAGTCGGTTGGGTGATGTTATTTCGGGCTATTTTTAGCCATTTGGTGCTACATAACTGGTGGAAAGATCTTTATGGAAATGATTGAGTTAAAGTACGGTCTGTAATAATATGTAAGGGTCTGAAGGTAATTACAGATTTGCTATAGAATAGAATAGAATAGAATAGAATAGAATAGAATAGAATAGAATAGAATAGAATAGAATAGAATAGAATAGAATAGAACAGAATAGAATAGAATAGAATAGAATAGAATAGAATAGAATAGAATAGAATAGAATAGAATAGAATAGAATAGAATATAGTTTATTATACACCAAAAAAAATTGTTACACATCTCTTCTACAAGAAAACTTATTTCTACGGGTAGAAAGGCGGCCTTATCGCTGACAGCGATATCTACCAGACAACCTTTAGAAGCATAAGCAACAGACGTTATAATAACCAGATAAGTTGGAAGCACGTGGGCTGTGTGATATTATCCCTGTCTATTTTTAGCTCAGAAGTATGCCAGTTTGCTCGTCAAAGAATTAGTTATGAATAAACCCGAAAGGATTAGGATTTATCTATAAATAGGTACGAAAGACAATTTGAAACTAAGTGTGGGTGATAAGGCAAATATTATTTAAATTGCTTTGGGTATCAAATCTAATACTACCCACGCGTCAAAAAGTTTTCTCTACAATTTTGAATTAGTCATATCGGAAAATAATTGAACTGCCAAACATAACGAACAAATAATATTGAATCGCAAATTTTCTCGTCAGCGAGCGGTTTAATTTGAAATACATATTTATCAATCCAAAAGCATTTTAATGTCAAAATAACACATTTCAAACAATTTATTGGAGCAATCCTTTTCGAATCGAAATCTCATTTTACTGCCAAATAAAATTATATTCCTATTCCATCGCGGGTTATGTTAAAACATTAAAGGTAACGACAGAATAACTGCTATTTTACATTTCGTAAAAATCCATGATATTTTTGTGACGACGAATGTTCGAGAAATAACAAACGCTTCGATGAATGAATGTTCTAATAAAAAAATACAAAAGCAAATCATGGCTGTATTTTCGTAAGCCGAAGTTGTACGTAAGAAAATATAGTGAAAATACGAAATGAGAGAAATCTCGCATACAATGTGGGAATATGAGGGGTTGACAGTATTGACAGCTGGTCGTAAAGCCAACTTATTGCCTAAACATATCAGAATGAGTAATAAAATTGTGAAAAAAAGGAACAGTTTACTGTTTTCCATTACATTTAATGAATGTTTTAAATGTCGCAGTTATGTATGAATACGTATGAATTGGCTGAATGGATTGGAGTATTTTATTTTCTCATAAATATTTACATTCAATTTAAATGTTACTGTAAATATTTATTTAATGTCAACAGTGTGTTAAATACGTTTATTTACTTGAAATTACAGTAACAATATTCCGGGAATGTGAAATATCAAGACGAGCTGTTCTTTTTCTTAGCGTGTCGATGGCAAATATAAAAATATCAACATGAGCATCAACAGCTCATGTCGATATTTTTTTTAAATTATCTATCAAAAGCAAAATGTTCTAACGACCGTCGTCGACTAATAGTGGTGTTTCGACCTAATATTATGACAAGAAATGCATTAAAACGTTTAATTTCTCGGTAGTGTTTCGTACTCTGGATTTGAGCTCAGTGGGTGGTCATAAACTCACCCTTTATAACATTTGACTTAAATATACTTATATACATGGTGAAATGTGGTTGTATACCTACGCCTAAACATTCAAGGAATACAGGACTTATATTTTAATCACACTAGCTCCTGCCAGCGGTTTTGCCTGTATTAGAATCATGGAGGAATTACATATAAAACAATCGATATATGTCAAGATGGTTATTTACTATAAATATTTACTCAGGTGGATACTCTAACAATTGTTGATATTTGACAACACAATAATAATTTAGGTAGGTACTTCAACATTTGTCAGTCAGTTTGGTGCTTAATAAATTTGACAGTTTGTATTTTGTAGCAAATCATTGTGACCAAAAAGTGAAAATTAATGATTTAATGACGTCACTTGTGACGTCATTAAATCATTAATTTTCACTACTAATACTACTACTACTACTAGTACTTGTACTTCCAATCCTAACACCCGCGTGAAAAGTGTTTTATCATCCCAAGGGAACATTATACCGCGATAACAAGTAGCATTATGTGCCATCGCAAACTTTGATCTATTTCTGTGCCAAATTTCATCCAGATCCGTTCAACCGTTCTGGCGTGATTGAGTAACAAACACATCAACACACACATCCATCTATCCAAACTTTCACATTTATAATATTAGTAAGATAACGTTACATCACGCCTGTTTTCACCGAAGGGTTGAGCACAGGTAAATGCATGGTCGGTACACCCAAATTTCGCCAGTTATGTTTAAGGTCCAAGTAATAAGGGGCGAGCCACAGATATAAATCTAAATAGATGACGCGATTTTATGTACTTCACGTGTCAAAAAATGGAGTAAAATTACGATTAATGATCGTAATTTGAGCTTTTCATTTAGCATTATCGGCACTACGGAAGTATAGAAAATGGTTGACCGATGCATTGGAAATGTTTTCTTTCATTGGTAAGTAAATTTGTTTTTAAATTTTCTGTGAAAAAGCGGCACGCTTGGTTTCCATACATATGGAGGGTCTTTCGTTATCTAGTTAGATTTATGTCTGTGGAGCGAGCCGTCTACTGGGCACAAACTCCAGAATTCCATATAGCAAAACTCAATAATACTTTGCCCGATCTGGGAATCGAAGCCAGGACCAACGAGGCAATCAGTTAAATTTAGGTACAGTTGTCGGCACGTAACTTGGCAAGCTATTGGCGTAGTGGGGTAGGGTCACGCATAGAGAGCAAACGCAACGTGGACGTGACGCGATTGGTCAGTCGATCCTTATGTCAACTGACCAACCAATTGCGCGCTCGGAACGGTGCTAAACGTTCCCCGCATTCCGTTTGGTAACCAAAGAGACCTAAAATACGACTTGTGCGCATCTAACGGCTCTTGCCAAATTACGTGCCGACAACTTTATGCTATTAAAATCAAATGTACAATTTCAAGAGTAATTAGTTTGATTTAAAGCTCTTCTTATTTCATATACTTCTTGTGTGGTCTTCTGATTATAGATCACCCTATCACATTCTGTCAATATTATACGAGGCGATTAAAGGATTATAAGGAAGATGGACAGCAGGATTAAATGAAGTACAAATCACATCGTTTTACAACGGACAACCAAGCGTATGAGGCATAATAAATACATGACTGGTTTAACACTTCAATCTATCTAAAGTTAGTAGACAGGCATATCACACAAATCACGTGTTTCCAACTTGTCTGCATATTAAAATACGTTTTTACAGAAAGTCTATGATTAACCTATAAATAATTTATTTAGTAGCAACGTAGTAAGTATTTTTTTATCACATTCTAGAAAAAAGGAGCTCGTGGCTAAATAATAACAGCCGCGCGGGTCAATCTTCAAAGTTAAGCAACGCTTGGCGAGGTCGGTCCATAGATGGGTGACCATTTCAACATACCGAGATTCCTCCGTGCCTCGGAAAGCACGTTAAGACGTTGGTCCCGGCTGCCATTTGAATATCTTTGGCAGTCGTAACGGGTAGTCAGAAGCTTGAGGTCTGACACCAGTCTTACCAAGAGGTATCGTGTTACCCAGTTACTGGGTTGTGGAGGTCAGATAGGCAGTCGATCCATGTAAAACACTGCTACTCAGCTGAATCCGGAAAGACTTGAAGCCGACCTTAAAATTATTGGGAAAAAGGCTAGGAAGATGATGATTCTAGAAAAGAATATTACCTACTTATTCATAGATATTTTAGTGAGAATCTAAATCACGTTAGCAACAGGATCATCAGATGTTTACATACCTACTCATATCAATATTGATAGTAAGGCTTTAGGCACGAAAAAGCTTTACTAACGAGACATCGCAACATTTCCCAGTAATAATATTTCCACTTCTAAATCAGTTCTCATCAAACATATTGGCAATGTTAACGCTCTATTGGAAATTCGGCTCGAGTTTGAAAGGATTATAATCACGCAAAACGGATAGGTAAATGCGAATATTATCGGACCATAATTTTGCGGTCCCAAAATTATTTAATCAGGAGAGCAGGCAGTATCATAGCTTCATATTAGGTGCTTGTCGTAAATCAAATATTGATAATATCAGCTATGTTCGTACTTTGTCGTGCATTGTACCTACGTACATACAATGCGCATGTTGATTTTATTACTACTCAAAATAAGATCAATTGTTCACCATCAAATAGTCAAATAGCGTGCTTGCACAAACCATATTTTTCATATGAATTCTGGCTGTTTGTGGCGTCATATTTTGAAGTTTACTCAAATCGGTAGTTTCTTGTGTACTGTAAAACTGTTTTTTTCAAACGCTGCAACGCTTTTCCTAATGTGCCCGTCACCTTATGATTGTCTCAGAAATCGTCAATATAAGTTTTTTTTTTCTAAGTTTTGTAACATACTTTGAATAAATGTATGGTATGTATTTTACCAATCATTTTTGCAACAAAAATTCGACACGCTACAAAGAAGAAGTACCTATGTCTATATTTTATAATAGTGTAATCAACCGCACATCAGTGTATGTGAGGTTGCTTATGTTGATAGAGGTTACCAATGTTGACATTGGCAACGTTTTTATGTACAATTACCGATTGGTATCTCTAATACTCATGCTATGCTCATCGCAAAATTCATCTAACCTGTAAAGCACTAGGCCATATACACGACGTATCTCCAACAACTTCGACAGCAACCGGCTGGTATTCCGCGAGGTCCGAAGCACAGGACCCCTGGGTAGCCGAGGCTCCATATTGGGCCACTTGGATGCTGATGGTGGTCCCACCAGGACAGATGAGTGTCACCATCTCCTCATCACAAGCAGCCTTCTGGTGTGTTCGAAGAGTGCCCAGGAGAAGTTCTGTAGGCAATTGAAAATGTATCGTTAATAATATTTTAGTTTTATGAATAAGGGGTCAAATTAAAATAATGGGTATCGATAGCTAATGACAATAAAACAAAAAATCGTAAACTCTCATATTCAAACTATACAGTTACCAGTAGCAACGGCCGCTAATTCTTTACGATGTATAATTCAACTTTTGATAAAGTGTCTTGGGAAAAACCCAATGTCCAGCTGTGGGCTATTTTTGATTAATTATAAGTAATGATGATAGTCCATAGTCTTGAGTTGTTATCATATTGGGTCACATAAAAGAGAATAAAAGAAGATTCTGACTTGAAATAGTCTAACAGAAGAATCTTAACCAACTACTAGATTCCTAGCGTAATATTTGCCGTAGGTCACAGAATGTTCATCTTGACCCTGGTAATTGAATCCTTAATCACACCACAGATGGTTTTTACACCGTCGCTAAGCTTTTTCTAGGACATAAGCTTAGCACCAGAAATAAAGCTAAATACCTTAATTAATTTAGGTAGGCAATTATCATTAGAAGTTAGAGGTCTCTGGAAACTTGTAATTACGTAGTTGTAAATATAAATATATTAATTAAATTAGCGGGTAACCAGCCATTGGCTTTATTAACTGAAATAAAATTACTGTTATTTGTTAGGAGGTTTCAGACGTTTAATTAACTGAAAATGAATTTAGTGTCAAACAACTAAGTAATGTAATTTTGGGGATTGTTATTAGTTAGTCATTTGAAACGAATTGAAATGAAATTGAAAACATACGTTGAATATAAAAAGAATGTGATACATATTTACAACCATCAATCATAACTTTGATGAAGCAGTTGCCGAATACAAAAAAAAAAATGTGGCAAAACATAAATCAGTTCAAAAGATACTAAAATTTAGTTTACAAATTCTTAACACTAAACAGAAAATAGTTTACAACCATCTCACTCAAGACAAAACATACAATATCGCAAAGGGGAATCAAAACAACATGCGCCACAACAAATTGCAGTAAGTACCAACAATAATGCTTTCTGATGTAAAATGGCGACAGGTCTATTTACCTTGGAGCTCAGCTGCGTATTGAATAAAATGAAAAATACCACAGGGGTCCCCCAAGGACATAACATGGGCCCAACAACGATTTATCAATCTTCATTCTACCCTCTGGAGTTGGTTTTCAAATTTTGTTTGCGTTGCCCAGACGATAATGTACTCATTTTCTCTTTTGACAGTTTTGTTGTTTTTGGACCCATTTTTGTTAAGTTTGTAAGTGTGAAGTTGTTTCTCTTGTTGTGAAAGAACAAATTTATTCATTTTTTTCATCGAATCGTTAAGGAGTTAGGTATGGCACGATTTTAGTTATCGAAGCATGTTCTTGACATTTTAATTAAATGTCTGAACAAGTTAATAAAGATTTGCTAAATTATTATGATTCATTAAAATTTTCGCTTCTACAAGATTTTTGTACTACTAAATAGGGACGAGAAATAATCTTGTATTTCGTTATGTAAATAAAGTCTAGTTTTATTTAAATATATATTACTCGGAGTAAATAGAAGTCCAAAATAGTTTTTCTTTTCTTCCTTTTTCTTAACAATACAATTACAAGTCTATAATATTCAGAGTTACCAATTAGAGTCAGAAGGCCAACATTCTACTATCATTTAGGATGTAATAACCCTAATTGGGTTTTTATTAGCAACATAACAATTTGAAGACTATGTTGGAAGCCCACAAGCGGTCTTAAGGCTTCTCAACGAGTCGTAACGAGCCTTGTTATGGCCAAACATGTTGTTATGGTTTGAGTAGTGTGACGTCATATTAGTTCGGTTGCTAAGAAACGTATCGTGGCGATAAATGGATAACATTTCATCCAGAAAAAAATTTAGCCTGTATTATTATTTCCTCGGGATGATATGGTTTGCTTTTGTTTTTGTGAGTGATAGTTGCGGAACCAGTAATGTGTAGGGTTACTGATTGACATGTCAATCAATTCCAACGTAAATAAATTTTCGTTTTTGCTCCAGCATTTTTTGTTCATCATAATTATTATCATCTTCATATTATTATATGTAGTTAATGTAGTTATAGCTACAGTTTAAATCAGTTTCTAAATTCTATTACATTATTTTTTGCTTTGTACGTCAAAATGTGGTATTTCCTCAATGCTGGGATATTCGTTAGTTTGTTTAGTACTTAAGGTTTTTGCTGCACGATCTCAAGTACCGTTGTCGTTAGATAGCCCAAGTAGCACCAATATAACCCACTTTGAACTTTACCCGACAGCTTTTTTCGTGCAGTTAAAAACTGCGACATACATGCATATGGTTTCAAGTGGCGCTACTTATGAAGATATTTTTTTTCAAGAGAGGAAGAAGCACTTGACTACTTCATTTAGTTTTTCGAGTTCCTTTATTAAATAACTGGTAAATTGAAAAAGTATCCTTTTGAAATTTAAAGCCGTTTGGCTTTTATTTTTACAAGATTTAAGTTTTCGTCATTGAGATAATATGTACTACATTATTACCTCAATGTTTTTCGTATATTTTTATCCTCGTAAAAATGCAAATTTATTTAATTATGTTATTTATACATTGTAAAAAAAAAACAGATTAAAAAAAAGTTGTTTTATAAATCAAAAGGGAGATACCTACATATTCGCGAGCTGGCTGAACCCCTGATCCTTCGACTACACAGCATGATTTTTCTTGTTTACAGCTTTTGAGTTCGCTTCTGAAGCAATCAGGATTTTGATTTGTAATTTTTTATTTTTATTTACAAGTTTTTATTATTTGTCATTTTTTTTTCGAATTACTTTTAAACATTAGCGATATTTATTTTTGTAATCATCTCTTAAACCCCACTCGATGAGTTCTGAAGAAAAAAGACATTGGGGCTCGCACAAAATATGGCGTCCAAAAGCCGCCATTTTTTTTTTTTAACTGCATCATCTAAGAATACTTGGGCGGTCAAGACGTATCTAACGATGTCTCAATTATTGTCCGTGTAGCGGTTTGAAAGATATGGGGTTATAAAGAATATTACATACAAACAAACAAACATACAAGATACGCGCGAAAAACATAACCCTTGCCTTGCAGTCGGCTAAAAAACACTAAAAAAGACCAGTATCTTAGTTATCGTACCACCACTATAACTCCTAACATCACATTCTCCGCTTCCTTACCCAAACAAAAGCAAACAGATCCCATCAAATAAAATAGAACGGCCTCTTCTAATATAATAAATAATAACGAGCTATCAAACGTATATCCATACTTAATACTAATTTATAATGTCCAATAAATCTAAAGTACTGTTTACCTTATCTTTATAAGCCCACACGTGCAGATAATAAAGCGCCCAGATTATATTTTATGACTTTTGGTCCGTGTTCTGCTGTAAAATGTATGGAAGGACTGCGGATACAAGGCTGAGGTTTGAAGCTATGGCAATTGAAAGTTGTGGTAACATGGAGCACCAGTTTTCGGTTTTGGAGATTCTTAAGAAGAAACGCGGGCAGAGAGCTCCGTCTGAATTTACTTAGTAAAAAGTCATAATTCGAGATTTAGCTCTCGCCTATTTTCTCCTCCTATATTGGACAAATTTAAAAGATATTCCATAAACTGGAAAAGAAAGATAAATATACTATGCCAATATGTTTTTATTTTTTCATTTAAAGTTGTCAAATTTGTACACTTGACCTCTGTTGACAGCGCAATTTTGAGCAATTTCTTAGGGTTCTAGTGCTTCTAAAGATAATGTGTCATCAAAAAGGGAAACATAAGGGCATAGGATATGTTTTATTTTTTTAGTTCATGGAAGATCTTTTAAAAAGCTTCAATATTGGAGGAGGAAATAGGCGAGAGCCAAACCTCGAATTATGACATTTTACTTAGTATATTCAGTAGGATGTCTGCGACACAACATTTCCTGTGAAACAAGGTCCTACGCTAGTGGAGGTTCAACATTAAAAATTGTTGGTCTGGAAGTGAATGTGTAAATACATAATGCCAACAGTCTGTTAACTCGTTTATTTACTTAATATACAGTAACAATATCCCATGAAATTGCTTTTGAAATGAAATTAATTTTGCTTTTGGCTGAACAGCTCGTATTAAATGTTTGACATGTTATTTAACCAAAAGAAAAATTTTCTACCGTCGCCAAATAATATTTAATGTTCCAAGCTATTTAATTATGACGGACAATGCTTTAAATAAACTTAATTTCTCGGTAGTAGTCAGGACTCTAAGAGTCTGAATTGATTTGAGTATTTTATTTTATCATAAATAATTACATTCAATTGAAATGTAACTGTAAATATTTATTCAAATTCAACAGTCTGTTTGTTTTTCATTTGTTTTTTACATAAAATTATTGTATATTCCATAAATGTCATATATTGAACACGAGCTATTGAGCCAAAAGCGAAATGTTCAATCGTCGCTAAACAATATTTTAAGTACCAAGCGAGTTATGACAGGAAAGAATTTTATCATCAGCCTTTTAATGTTGCCACTGCTGGGAAACAAGTCTCCTTTCTGTGAGAGAGAATGGGCCTTAATCCACGTGGATGTCACGTCTTCGAATTTTTGGTTCTAGGACATGCCAGTTTCCTCACGATATTTCCTTCACCGTTTTGAGAGCAGTGGTGATGAACACACCGTACACCTCTGCTTTACCCTTTTGAGACTTTGGACACAAGACTTGAGATTTGTAGTTATGGTAGGTGAAATTTGTGTAATATGAAGAAGTTGTTTTGGAGGTTCTTTAACAAGTTGCCACGCTAGGTTAATTCTTAAAACTATTGGTCTGGATCTGAATTGTGCTAAGCTTTTATACTTATTTTAGAGGTATAGCAGAGAGAAAAGAGAAAGCAAGTTTTTAAACTGGCCAAGTGCGAGTCAGACTCGCGCACGAAGGGTTCCGTACCATTATCGAAAAAACGGCACAAAAATCACGTTTATTGTATGGCACTTAAATATTTATTTTATTCTGTTTTCTATCACGGTCATGAGATACAGCCTGGTGGCAGATGGACAGACAAACATACAGACGGACAGTAGAGTCTTAATAATAGGGTCCCGTTTTTACCATTTGCTTACGGAACCCTAAAAATAACACTTTACTGACGTAAATTTTGTTAACTTTCTTTTTAAAACTACAGGTACTTATTCAAGTTTAATGCTATCATGGTTTAATAGTGAGAAAAGGATGCTGATATAGAGCATTTATATAGCTCCGTCTCTCTCTTGCTCTGAAAAAAAGATAGCATAGATAGTTGATAATATAGCCCTTGTTAGATTTTTTTTAAATGATTATTAACTATATACTACCTGTTCTATTTTGACTCCAAAAATATTAGTATCAGCTATTTAGTATTTACAACAAAGCTTTTTCAATAACTCAAGCTTATCGAAAACCACGTACAAATCTTACGGCTTACCAAAAAGCTAACAACTGTTAAATATTGGACGGCACAATCCACGAGGTAGCCAAACAACGGACCATTAAGGGGATGTGGTCTATTTATAGCGAACCATCTCGTATTTCATTCTCGATGAGAGGCATGCACGTGGTGCCTGTCAAATTGACAGGAAAGACTTGACGGAATAAGTAAGGGTGGTAATTCGTTAAATGTAGTTTTTTTGGGAATGTATTTATGGAATTTAGCAAAGGAATTTGAGTTTGAGCAATGTTGAGAGGAAAGATATCAACTGAAATCGTCTAACATTTAGATAAAACCAACTTTATAGGTCTTTATACTTTGTAGTAAAATCTCTGATATGTTTATCACTTATTAATCAGAATTTAATTCAAATTATCCATAGAAAATAAATGAAAACCTGTTCCACACGTTTAAAAATGCGAAACATCATAAACATTTTTATGAACAGATAAAACTTATGCTTGCAAAAAAAAAATTATTTATGAATGCTTCAGAATAACCAAAACTTCAAAAATTATATTATTCTATTCCCTAATCTGTTCATAAAATTAAGCTAATTAAAGACCAAAAATAAATCATATCAATGAAACAAAGATTTATTTATGAAATATAACTAATATTTCATTCTTGATGAGAGGCGTAATACGTTACACGTGGCGACCGTCATGGACGGATGGGCGCTAGACGGTATGATGTACAATACTGGAGGGTGACATTTTTGTAACAAAAAAAGACTAATGTTTTGTCATTAAGACAAATAAATGGTATTCCAAAAATTTTATCGCCCGATTTCTTAATTGAGAATTAGGATTCAAGAAAGTGTCAAACTCTGATAGGTTTTTAAGTTACAGTAGAATTTGACAAATACTCAACGGCAATTTTTTTGTTTAGAAATAGGTGTTGATAGTACGAAATTTTAAGATACACGAGGATTAGATGTCTTAAAGAATAAAAAGATAAAATAAGAAGCAAATTTTGCTTGTATTGATATTAAAAAATATTTTTAATAATTTTATTGACGTCTCTTTTCATGTAGTTGGTAATATTTTATCAAACGCAATTCCAAAATAATTTAAATGTGAATAATATTTAGATATCTAAGTTGATATATTGATGATGAAAGGTGTGTGAATCGTCATACGTTGCGACCGTCATGGACGGATGGGTGCTAGACGGTATGCTGTACAGTACAGAGAGGGTGATATTTTTGTAAGTTAAGTAAGTTGTAGTGTAGTTTGTAAGTTATTCTGAGTGTACCTGCAGAACATTTTGTAATATATTTGTTAAAATAATATGCTTAACATAGTTACTAAGATTTGTTAGACACATACCTCATATGCATGTCGTATTTGTGTTGTGGTATATCTATACTCTGATTTTTAATTTCGTAGACTAAACTGACATTTGTGGGGTTTTCACTTTATCGTTACATAAAAATATTGTCGTATTGTGACTATCCTAAGTGATTGAAAGTTGATCGAAATCATCATCACGGCAAAGAAATTACATTTGTGTTTCATAACAATGTTAAAATTTAAGTCAGACTTCAATTTATCGAACGCGTTTATTTTATTATTGATTTCATATTTGATACAATCAAAGTTTATGTACTCTGTGTATGAACACTGTAATATTTAAATATATCACGTTAATATTCATAAAACATTTATTTATACCCATTAGTAAAATTAAATTGAGGAGTCATGTCACATCGATTCCATGAATCACTTATGATTGAGCCTTACCTACAACACTATGCTCTGCGCTTGCAACATTTAAAAAAAAAAATAAGGTCATTGGCAGCTGTCAGTTTAATCTACGAAATTAAAAATCACAATATACCATAGAATTAGCTATCTAAACTAATCTCAACTCTCATCCGTGATAAGTAATACATTGTATTTTGGGACTGATATTGGCAACTTCATATCGTAAAGTGACAAGAAAATGATCACTTCAGTTGCTATTGGCTGCAAAAATTAAGTGCCTATGTTTTAATTTTGCAATGTTGACTTCACAATTCTGCTTAGCAAATATTTCTCAATCTTTAGTTATGTGTAATCAAAGTGCACTTTTTTGCAATATAGGTAAATAAGACATTATGTAATATTATGACCTAGTAATTTAGTTTTATGTTTATAGTTTTAAGTAAATTAAAATTAATTTCCAAACTTATACAATCTTACCACTATTTTTAGACTTCATATATTATGTTAAATATTGTTAAAATTCTGTTGTCCTACGATAAGCATATATTTAGAGCTCCTACAGCCTGTGATACAGGATTACCTAGTACAGGCATCTTACATTATTATACCTACATTAGTTATCTAAGATTTAAACTGTTTTTTTACCTTTTGTAATATCTTAATAAAGATTTATTATTATTATTATTTTTTTTTTTTTTTTAAACTTAACATTACAAAATAGTTGTCACAGAATAATACTTATAAATAAATTATAAAGTACGGTTTTATTTTAAAACAACGAACAATAAGATCAAAATACGACGACTAACGAACTAAAATTATGTTTTTAATTAAGAAGGCGTGGTATAAAGGCCAAATAACTGTGTCTTTCATCCCGGCACGAGCCATAGCACCGTAATACCGTGCACATGGTAGAACTGTCCGATAAATGCAATGGACGAGCTTGGACTACAATGCAATACTCAGCTACAGACTCAACACAGGACTTTACTGTATACTGTATATTAAATTAAACCGAGTTCCATTTTTGCTGGCTTAAAATGGGACAAGTAAAGAGATTTTATTATGTATCATGACGTTTATGTTGTCATAAAACGGTTAAAGTTCTATAAAAGCGACGTTTATCATAAAATCAACGTATGGATACCCTAAATATATTTCTGGTACTAGTATTTAGTTGCTTGGTTGCTTGTTGGCAGTATCAGTAAGACAATAAAGAAAAAAAAAACGACTAAAATCTACGCGCGTAAAAAAAAGATCCTATCATTTATATTTCATTCAAACGCGTCCCCATCCAACTCTATTAACACATTCATTAATTTAAAAACAGAACACAACCAAAAACAAAAAAAGAATCAAACTCCAAAGCCAAGATTAATTCTTTTAAAAATAAAGCTTCAAAAAAGGCCACTTATCTCATTATTTCTGTACAGCATTATGTTTTAAATTTAGAACAGGGGCGCATCTGTTCTGGTTAGCATGCGCGCTTAAAGGGCGTATATACGTACCAAGCTAATGAGAGTTGAACTTGATGAAGACACGGTTAGGAGCCCATCAATCTTTGTCACTATAATGTTGGATGGCATCTGTAGCGGTATGCGACAACGTAGTTTACGAGAAATGTGCTTATTTTCGGTTTTCTTGTATTAATGACTGTGTTATGTGCGGTGGGGAAGTAATTTTGCCGTTGGTAAGGGAATTATGTTGTTTGATAAAATATGTGGTGATAATGATATAAAGGACCTGATTTTAACCCTTCGGAGCATTCAGGCGTGATATATGATATCTTTAACTCAAATTTTCTATACAGAATTTTAATTTAGAATCAGATAATCACATATTCACTGTGATCATATTCTTGTCACAGCCACTTTTTTCCGAAACTACAAGAACTTTCGAGGTTTCTTATAATTTTTTTTTCTAAACTGAATAGTTTGCGTGAGAGACACTTCCAAAGTGGTAAAATGTGTCGCCCCCCCCCCTGTAACTTCTAAAATAAGAGAATGATAAAACTAAAAAAAATATATGATGTACATTACCATGTAAACTACCACCGAAAATTGGTTTGAACGAGATTTAGCAAGTAGTTTTTTTTAATCTATACTTAATATTATAAAGCTGAAGAGTTTGTTTGTTTGTTTGAACGCGCTAATCTCAGGAACTACTGGTTGGAATTGAAAAATTATTTTTGTGTTGGATAGTCCATTTATCGAGGAAGGTTATAGGCTATATAACATCACGCTACGACCAATAGGAGCCGAGCATAAATGAAAAATATTGCAAAAACGGGCAAAGATATTCCTTTTTGAGAGCTTCCATTGCGTGCGCTGCGTAAACGGTTTAAGTTACGCAAATATCATGTATTATGGAAATGTTCCTCTTTAAAAGTTCTACAAAAAAGTCCGCAACAGCATATGTCTATCTTTTAAGATTGACTCACAATAGCAACTTTTCTGTTCTAAATTTTAATTAGATCGCCGCTGCCGGTAGAAACAAAAGTTGGTTACATTCGTATAGTAGTATTTTATTTCTTATTCAAATAAATAGTTCAACGAGTTGGTAGGTAGGTAGGTAGGGTAGGGTAGGGTAGGGTAGGGTAGGGAAGGGTAGGGTAGGGTAGGGTAATGTAGGGTAGGGTAGGTTAGGGTAGGTTAGGGTAGGGTAGTGTAGGGTCGGGTAGGGTAGGGTTTTTTTTTTTTTTTTTTTTTTTTTTTTTTTTTAATAACACTAATCCCACCAACGAAATTGGCGCCTATTGATTGCAAACACATACATTCCGTTCAATCTTTCTTTCCTCTCGCACTTTTATTCTTCATACTATGGTTCATCGTGCATTCATCTTCTTGTATACTGTGTGGGTTTATTTAAATAACTACGGGCATTTTTATTTCAATCAAATTAAAATTCAATAAAATATACATGTTCTGTTTATCCCAGAAAATAAAATACAAAAAAATGCTAATTATCACAGTTAAAGTTAGGAAATATACAAGAAGTTCAAAAATACAAAAAGTGCGGTATCACAGAGTTGTGCAAATGGTGCTGTTTATTACAGGTAATACAAAAAAATACAAAAGGTGCTTTTTTATCACAGATAGATACATGAAAGGGATAAAAACACAAAAGCACAGTTATTAAAAAAAAAATATATCACAGTAATCAATTACACAGTCTATAAACTTAGGTACTAACATGAAATACTGCCGGCTATACATGTCCTTGCTGCATTCCGTGCTTGCATTTAAATATCACACAAAAATATTAATGAAGCACGGTGCGCCTCAGGTTTTATTTCGATGTATAACCGCAGTGGCTACTCTAATGCAATATTCCAAAAACTTTTCCCTATATTTCTTGTCCATGAGCCCATGCAGGCTCTCCTTCGTGATTTTCCTGTCCAGCTCACATTCAAGTTGGTAGCGCTCCCTGATAAATAACGGGCATTCTACAAGTATGTGCTGGACTGGTAGGGTAGGGTAGGGTAGGGTAGGGTAGGGTAGTGTAGGGTTGGGAAGGGTAGGGTAGGGTAGGGTAGGGTCGGGTAGGGTAGGGTAGTGTAGGGTAGGGTAGGGTAGGGTAAGGTAGGGTAGTGTAGGGTCGGGTAGGGTAGGGTAGTGTAGGGTAGGGTAGGGTAGTGTAGGGTAGTGTAGGGTCAGGTAGGGTAGGGTAGTGTAGGGTAGGGTAGGGTAGGGTAGGTAGTGTAAGGTAGGGTAGGTAGGGTAGATAAATGTTTGGTCTTTTTATGGCAAAACAAAGTTTGCTGGGTCAGCTAGTACGTCATAAATCGTAAACTGCAATTTACCAAGTACGGAACCCTTTGTGCGTGAGTCCGACTCTCACTTGGCCGGTTTTTTTTATAAATAAGGGTCTTAGGGTTTAGAAAAAGACATATTTAAGCCAACATATCTGATCTGTGTTTTTATTAAGCAGACTGTAAGAAAATTACCTTATGGCTGTCAAGCTGGCGATGGACAACCAACCGGTCCTTAACATAATCTCGGCTTATGCCCCCCAGACTGGATGCGGATCTGAGGAAAAGGAAAACTTCTGGGAAGATTTCGATGAAGTGCTGCTTGAAATACCACCTAGTGAGCTTGTGCATATTGGCGGGGATCTGAATGGACACGTGGGTGACAAAAGCCATATGTTTAGTGACGTACATGGGGGATACGGATATGGAACTGAAAATCAATCGGGATTGAATGTTTTGAACTTCGCAAGCAAACATAATTTTAAAATAATTAATACTTGTTTTAAGAAAAAGCCAGAGCATTTGATAACCTACAAAAGCGGGAATTCGTCAACACAAATAGACTACATAATTGCTTCCAGAGCAATGTCACATAGGTACAAGGACTGTAAAGTTATCCCAGGAGAGGCACTGACATCCCAGCATAGACTCCTGGTTGCAGTTATGGATTTACCAAAACCTATCAAAGTCCACGTCAGCAGGACTGAACGTATTAAATGGAAGGAATTACACAACAGCAACAAAGGTCATACATTTGTTGACGAAATAAAAACCTACCTCCGTCTGGATATGGCTAAGGACAAACCGGCTCATCAAATGTGGGCAGATTTCGAAACTTTCTGCCAGGAAAGCGCTAGACGGATTTTGGGTGTAGCTAAGGGCAACCTAACCACCACAAAAGACACCACGTGGTGGAATAGCGACATAAAAGAACTTGTCAAGACTAAAAGGGAAGCGTTTAAGCTCTGGCAAAAATCTGGCCTGGATGAAGACCGTGCTGACTACAAGTCCCTGAAAGGTGTGACTAAATCGGCAGTAGCACAAGCTAGAGCGGCATCACGGCAGAATTTCTATGACCGACTGGATGCCGCTCCGGATGAACATACCATATTTAAAATAGCTAAACATCGCCATAGGTCCACACTGGATATCAAATGCAACAAATACATCAGGGATGACCAGGGTAAGCTGCTCACAGATAACGTTGCCATAAACAGCCGATGGAAACAATATTACGAACTGCTTATGAACGAGGAAAACGAAAGTGAGCCGTTGCCTGAGTTATCTCTATGCGAAGGACCAATAGACCGTATTGCTCCAGCAGAAGTTAAGCAAGCCCTGAATCACATGAGGTACCATAAATCCCTTGGGCCAGATGAAGTACCAGCAGACATCTGGAAAATCCTGGGTGACGATGCGCTCCCATGGCTCACAGATCTGCTGAACAAAGTACAGACACATGGCAAAATACCACCCTCATGGCGAAAAAGTTACCTGTGTCCAATATACAAGAACAAGGGCGACGTTGCCAATTGTAACAATTACAGAGGAATAAAGTTAACTTCCCACACACTCAAATTATGGGAAAGGGTACTGGGTGCTCGGTTGACAGCGATGACCAGAACAACTAAGAACCAGTTCGGTTTCACCCAGGGCAGGTCCACAACAGAAGCCATACACACCCTCAGATTACTCTTAGAAAAGTACAGGATAAATAAAGAAAACTTATACATGGTCTTCATCGATCTCGAAAAAGCTTTCGACCGAGTCCCAAGAAAGCTTGTATGGCAGTCGCTGAGAGCGCAAAAAGTACCGGAAGTCTACATTAGTCTGGTTCGGGACATGTATGATGACGTCAGCACACAGGTCCGTAGCCCTGCGGGTATGAGTGACCCGTTTCTGGTTAAGGTTGGAGTGCACCAGGGATCGGCCCTCAGCCCGTTGCTCTTTAATCTGGCTATGGACCACATAACACTGCATGTTCAAAAAGAAGCCCCTTGGAGCATGCTATATGCCGACGACATCGTGCTTGTGGAAAAGAAGGCCTCAGAGCTCCAGAAAACATTCGATTTGTGGCTGTCTGAGATTGAGAGGCATGGACTTCGCATCAGCCGCACTAAAACCGAATATATGGAATGCGATTTTGGCGGTGCGGAGGAAGTGGGCTGTGACCTGAAGGTGCACGACACCAACCTACCAAAAGTGACCCGATTTAAATATCTTGGCTCTATGCTGACTGCTGATGCTCGTATAGATGAGGATGTGACCCATCGAGTTAATGCGGCATGGATGAAATGGAGATCTCTGTCGGGCGTCCTATGTGACTCTAAAATGCCGATAAAAACAAAAGGGAAAGTATATAAAACAGCCGTTAGACCTACGTTGCTATACGGCGCTGAATGTTGGGCTGCCTTGAAGAAGCACGAACAACAGCTACACACAGCGGAGATGAAAATGCTCCGCTGGGCAGGGGGCGTGACGCGCTTGGATAAAGTGCGAAACGAGTACGTACGAGGATCATTCAAGGTAGCACCAATCGCCGACAAGATCAGAGAGAGCAGACTTAGATGGTATGGGCACATTATGAGACGTGAAGGCAGCTACTCCGTGAAGGCAATGCTCAAAGTCAACACCAAGCAACGAACAAGGGGCAGACCACCAGCCTCTTGGTGGACCACTGTCGAGAGAGACCTCAGGGAGAAAAATTTGCCACCATCGACAACCCAGGATAGACCATCCTGGCGTAGACGCACAAGGAGGCCCGACCCCAAATAAATTGGGAAGGGGGCAGGAAGAAGAAGAAGAAGAAGAAGACTGTAAGAAAATTACCTGACTGGTAATGTTAATCCGGGCTATTATGTAAAAAACTGAGAAACATAAATAAACAACAACACACACAACATATATGTAAGGATAACCTTTAAAAATAATATATAACATAATTGCCTTCATGTAAGTAAGTAATAAAATAAAAAGCAAAACTTGTTAACATGAAAGAAATATTAATGTTTAAAACCTGGTCTATTGAGCTATTATAAATTCACAAAAATTTAAATTATATTTTTTATCTCAACTACAACATCTCTGTATGACAGAAAAAATATATAATATATAAATAATATATATATATATTTATATTAATAATATTTAAAAAGGTACGTGCTGATGTAAAAGCTTTCGTCCGAGGGATTTTGCAAAAGGCCACAGCTGAGTAAGCAAGTAAAAAAGGAAAATAAAATGTTAAAGAAAAATAAAAGGAAAAGAGAAATTTGGACTAATTAATAGACACCTTAAAAGTATTGTTAGTAAAATTTGCTTTAATTAGTCAGACAACCTTTTTGGTTTCGTTCGCAGGAAACCTTTAAATTCTTTTACGCGAAATGATTTTGATTACCCTCTCAATTTTCTTTATAACGAACAAATGGGAAGGTAATGTTTTCAGGAGAATCACTTATTATTTTAATTACATTTTACAGTGTGTTCAGGTATTTGTTCGTCAGTTTTCAAATTATTTCCTTTATCAACTGGTTTTTTGAGCTACGGTACTGGCCAAACCTAAGTAGGAAATTATATTTTAAGTACTCGAAAACAAAGATCAAACTAGCATCAAACTAAATCCTTAATAGTCTAGCTTAATTAACAACAAATATATTTCAAAATTTTTACATACTGAGTCGGTAAAGCAGTTCAGCAGATTTGGTCACGCATGGAAAAAACGAAAGTAGACCTTAGGGTATCCGAACCAATTTTCATTGTGATTGTCCAAAAATTTAACAACCGAATAAACGGCCAGAAATTTATCTCTTGCTATAAGAATGGTACAAAAAGATCTAAGCACTTAGTCTGAGGACTAGGTAACCCACATCAAAGTGATTCGATTTCGCTACAAATGCCTTATCATGACGTGACCCCGAATGCCTAGAAAAATGTTAGGGCAACAATACTTTGTACTCTAATGTTATCGGCATTCAATGTATACTTACATCGTTTGTTTTTCTATCAACATAAGACATGATTTGCAGTCGAAATGAACATTCGATAGATTTGTCACTAGGTTATGGAAACACCGTAAGTTCATTATATTTTTTCGTCAAAACTCGGAATGATTATAACTGTCGAATTTTAATGCGTTTTATTGTAAATAAACGATTAAAGAATCGAGAATCACGCGTTATTTATTATAAACTCTCGCGGTGCTTAGTATAATTTGGTGGCATCTATATTCAAATTATAATTGTAAAAGTAATTCTGTCTGTGTGTTTGTTTGTTACCTAAACAGGATTGTATTAAAATTGGCACAATTTTGTACGATGACTTAGATTAGGACATAGGATACTTCTTATCCCGGTTATGTTCCTATGGAATAATAAACCATTGTTTGGCAGCAAAGCTACGGGCACAAATTATTACACTAATATATACATCACACATCACATCATCAGCCTATTAATGTTCCCACTGCTGGGACACAGACCTCCACTCTGTGAGAGAGAATGGGCCGTCTTCGAATTTTTGGTTCTAGGACATGCCGGTTTCTTCACGATGTTTTCCTTCACCGTTTTGAGAGCAGTGGTGAAGAAATAATTTACACAAAGTAAAGCGCCTGCCTGGGCTCGAACCCACGACCTACATCTTGTAAGTCGCGGCCGATACCACTGGGCCACCACTGCTCTACAACTAGTACTAATACTCACTAATAGACAACAGAAGTAAACGCTCTGGCCCAAAAAACAGTACACATTAAATTCTATCTTTAGTCCAAAAAGAATAATTCTCTGGAAGAAAACATTCGAAAGAACCAATTCATACTAATTAATGTTTAAAAGCTCACTCAGATCTTCCATCTTAACGCCGTTTTTATTTTTACGCTCTCAAACGTCCCTTTGTGGCATCCGATCCGTAAACACGATTCTCTTTGTACTCACTCTTAATTCTAACACCAGATGGGTTTTCTATGAAATTGGAATCTATTTTTATTGTTTTATATTTACTGAACTTCCTTTTTGGAATATTAAGTCTTATGATCTTTTAAGAGATATTGAATTCAAGATCAAAATTTGAACATCGTTTCACGAAATCATATTTTATAAAGTTCCTTCAAGGGTAAACAAAATAGTTTTATCTTCACAAGGAAAAACAATTCAAACAATGTACAATATTTGTATATTTCTAGAAATATTATTGAAGGACCGTTTTTTAACATCTTTGCGTCTTTAAGTAAAAAGAAAGTAAATAAAATCAAAAAACCCGACTGCAAAGATGTGACGAACTTTCGCAAAAACGAACGTCGCGATGGTAAACTTTCGCAGTACCGTACATCGCGGTAATGAACTTCGCAACAATGGGGTACACCCAAGACAACTTTTTAGTTAAACTTTTTTTTTCGAATGACTTTAAACATATAAGTGATACATATTTTTGTAATCATCTATAAAAACCCTTAATTTTGATACCCCACTCGATAGGTATCGAAGAAAAAAAATGCAACCCCTACAATATGGCGCCTAAAATCCACCATGTTCCTTTTTTTAACGGTACTTATCTAAGTACACTTGAGCGGCCAAGACCTATCTAACGATGTATAAAAATCTGTCAAGTGATTTGAAAGACACGAGGTAATAAAGAATATTACATACATACATACATGCAAGATAAGCGAAAAAATCATAACCATTTCCTTGCAGCCGGGTAAAAATAATGTGAAATGACAGTCTGCACAACCACTGCGTGTGTCCCTAATCAGAAATAATCCTTAAAGTCGACTCCACGATGGGATTTAGAAGACGACAGAAGTTTTTCTCCAGAAACCTTTTATATTCGGTGACTATGCTTTTGTACACTTGTCGTGCAAGTTATATTTGTTTGCATTTCTTTCTTCTTTGCATAGAAATATGTTATGTGATGCACTTTAAAATTATAATATTTTATGTTGATTTCAATGTCACAATATGACAAGAGTTATTATTTAAGTACTACTTTTATTTCCATACGTGGAACATTTGAGAAAGAGGACTAAGGTGTTATACATTTTCAAACCATCTCCATCGGCTATTTCAAGCTCAGTTTTCTGCTTATCTGCAGCCTACATTTCTTTAAAAATAACTGCTCAAACACATTTACAATTCATATTATTGTTCTTGTTATTTTTAAGTTTCTACTCTTTTTTTGTTTGAAACCTTTTAGAGTCAAAGTTTGGACAACTTTAATAGATGAAGAACAATTCGACGGTAGCGAAGAGCATAAAGACATCTGTATTTTTGCGAATTTCACCTTTTTTATCTTCATGAATTCAGTTTTTACTTAATCTAGTGATTTTCTTTTTAAATTTAATCGCACTCTTTATTAGTATTTTGTCGCGCATATAAAGACAAAAACACCCTATTTTGACGAAGTAACGAAGTACAAACGCACATCTACAATAATAGGCATCCGTGTGCGTGTTGTACCGTTTCAGCATGGGCGGTCGACTTTTTACTAGTAATAATGCATATTACTCATACAACCCCAATTTATTCAATCTTCATTTATAATAATATTATAAGAGTAAAGATAAATAAATTATAGTTAAGTAGTAGTAAGATAAATAAATTATAGTTAAGTTTGGCAAGAAAACAAAGACAAAATGCTTAAGTATTTTTTATTTTGTGCGAAGTAGATAAATACATCTGCTGTATTTCGAAAAATTTCTTTATATAAATCAGTTACCTGACCTTCACTGTTTTCTTTGAAATGCCGTATTAATTAATTGTTGCAAATTTGAAAAAGCTAGCATTTTTCTTGTAGAACTTATAACATTTTGGCGTTAGAAACGCTCTCATGATAAGTAGTGATTTTGTAGATAGCCGTTTGTTCTTTGCTGCCATCGAATTATTTTAACATGAAACGGTTCTTTTAAAAGAGCTTTATTTTGGACTACTATTGGGTTTGTATTATTTATTTATGAGAACCTACGTAGGAAAGGAAAAATAGCTGCTTTTTCCGACACTTATATTTAGATTTTATTTATGCAGCTATAAGGCTTGCGCTTAATCCCAATCTCACCTGATGGTAAGGGATGATGTGATGTCGTCGAATATGTAGTTCGCCTGCCTAGAAATAACTTTATTTAAAAGCACCCAGTTTATAACTGTCAGGGAACACAAACTCTCGCAGGAAATTCCATTTATTAGTTAAACGCATAATGAAAGTATTCCGATAATGTATTTTGCGATGTCCACCGTATACCGATGGTGCATCACCATACGTGTTTAGTCTGATTATGGAACGGGCTTGGCGGAATAAAATTTTGCATTTACAAGGCATACTCATACTCCCCAAAATGTAACTGATAAGCTGGCAACTCAATTTAACACCTTTACGAAATAAAAAGAAAATCGGTCGTAGATATAAAGATAAGAACTCACTGATCAGGTAATACACAGCTATGTAAGTACTTGCACAAGTTGCAGGAGTAAGCTGAGCAAAATGGGTCAGGCAAGTGTCGACGATGACACTGTCTAGGTTCGAGGTAGGGTTGCCTACCGAACTTAATGTAAGAGTATTGTACTCTATTTCGCATAAAAGTACTTTATTATAGCTACAAAAATAATAGATTAGATGCATACCTACTTTATTAATATAGACTCCATTTTTATAATTTTAAAATACGAGTACTCAACTTTTGTGATTTCTGTCATTTGACTGAAAGAGTTTTTGTCTGTTTAGATAAAAGCGATGGTAAGCGAAAAACAGGGTTCAATTGAAATTGTGTTTAGCGATTATTTATTTATTTATTTAAAACATCATACACAAAGATACAATGGCAGACTTAATGCCTTAGGCATTATCTACCAGCCAACCACTTGAGTAATTTTGTAGAATTATTTTCAAACCAACAAAAACAGTTTTTTTACCTTTTCCTTGTATTTGTTTGAATTACTTTTAAAACAAAACATTACGTTAAGTACGTTTATGTATAAGTACCTATTCTTTATGTACCCTCTCCTCTTCTTCTTCGTTTCGATTCAATGACACATAAAAAAATAAAAAATAAATATTGGTAACCCTAGTTCTAGGTATCTCGTATGCACGGGCATAAAACTATATGACGCCTTTTTCCCTAAGGAGAGTCGGCGTGTGTGAACGCATGTGCTGGCGGCTGGCATTTGTTTATTTCTATGTTTTTGTATTGTTTATATCTGCCAAGTTTTAAATCCTATAAAGGACATGGATTCTAAAGAGCTTTATTCAGATTTATTAATTTATCTATTGGCATATCTATAATTGTTACACCAATAATATACTTATAATACAAGCAATAGTATGAACTAAGTGTACAATATGATGCGATAGACACAGCATGCAAAAACAAAATTATAACAGAAAGTTAAAATAATAGAGCAGAAATAACACACATATATAGTGAAGTCTTTAGAAATGAATAGAGTAAAATAAATTTCATATAAGTAGATACAAAAACGAAAACAGTATGGTGATTATTTATTTTTCGTGCACTTGACGCTTTAGTATTTGAAGTGACGTGCAACAAATATCATAAAGATCTAGATGAATAAAGGTTGATTAATAAAAAAACGTCTGAGGCATCAAGTCCGTCTCTGTTCGTATGTATGCATATTGCGTTAAGAATTAAATAAAATAAAAATATAGGTATACAATTATGCCTAATGATTAATGAACTATAACTATGTATATTGAAATTGAAACCAAAAACTCCTTATTATACCTAGAAATTATATAAATGTGGAAAAGTGTGTGAATGGTGTCAAAAAACTCTACCGAGGTGTAGCTTTTGGTTTTGAAAATAATGTAATAATAACCTTATCACTAGTTGCAATTGTAGTTACAAGAGCCAGCAAAATACGTTTCGATATTTTTGTATCAAAATTATTATATTACTTAATCTTGTAAAATAGTAAACATGTGAGTTTAAGAAATTATGTACTATTAAACGAAAATTCTTTGCCCAATTATGCTGTAAAATAAGTTAAATTGTGCATTAAAACTTCAATCCAACTTTCCGTTACAAGGTAAAAACGGTTCCCAAAAAGTCCCCAGGCGAATAACTCCGCCATAATAAAAAAATAAAACTTTTCCGCAACATAAAGTCGACGTTTTATTGCGCAAATCTTAATTTTCCTAATAATTAATCTCAGATTGTGGGAACCCCTTGCAAAACCGTTTTATTTGGAGGAAACAAAAAAAAAGTTGTAAGTAGGTACCTATATTCCTACCTGTTACATAATTTGGAAGCAAATGAACCTGGCCTTCTTTTAATTTGTTCTCTTTTTTCACTTCCCCCACTCATTATGAATAAAACATTCAAAGGGTTGTGATTGTTTTATAAACATTTACATTTTTCGAGATGTTTTCCGAACAATTAAATTCTTTGCTCACGACAAACAAACCATCAGAGAGCTTCAAAAGGTTCCGTTCAAATCAAATACATGTCCTTTTGAAGTCAGCCATTCGAAGAAATTACTCAAAGAGATAGTTTTACGATTAGGGAAGGGAAAAAGCTGGGCGACATGAACGGACGTTTATGTGTTTGGAATGTATGGGCCCATGCTCCGCGGGCCATCAAAACGTTTTACGACTTACATGGCCAATAGTAGAGACTGCCCCCAACGACTGATTTATAGTGTTTCCGTTGAAAAACATAAAGAATACAGCTGCAGACATATTTAGCGGTTAATGGGACGTTCGACTTTTATAATGTTGGCTCAAACAATTTAATGTTGCTTCTTGGGGGCCTATTAACGTTATTTCTTGTTCGATAGATTTAACAATCATGTGTTGGGAGCACTTAAAAATTAATAACAGATGGCAATTATTACGGAATAAAATGTTTCTACTTGGCTTGTTTATTCTTGGAGTTGTAAACCCAAATAAATGAAGATTTAAACCTAAAAAAACCGGCCAAGTGCGAGTTAAACTCGCGCACGAAGGATTCCGTACCATTATCGCAAAAAAACCGCAAAAAATCACGTTTCTGTATGGCAGCCCCACATATTTTTTTCTGTTTTTAATATTTATTGTTATAGCGGTAACAGAAATACATCATCTGTGAAAATTTCAACTTTCTAGCTATCACGGGATCATGAGATACAGCCTGGTGACAGACAGACAGACGGACAGTGGAGTCTTAGTAATAGGGTCCTATTTTGACAACTTGGATACGGAACCCTAAAAAATTAACCTCATTTAATGCCAACCCGTTTTTTAATTAAATTGCACCTAACCATAATTTAAAACGTATTCGTCAGTCTAGTTCGTTATTTGATCTAATAACCGTACTTTCAGCTTAGGTATATTTCAATAGCACGAAGCCACTAATCTATCGCTTTCTGATGGCAGCTGTGACAGTGACAACGAAAACATTTCACACTATCGCAGAATTCAGGCCGCACCACATTTTTTTACAGCTAGACCGTTAAAAAAATAAACCGCAACAAAAACCGACCCAATACTTGTCACAGTTGCGGTTTTAGACTCAAATAAATATAAAACGGATGATTTTTTGTCATTGGGACCCAACCATATGGTGTAAACACATCATAAAGATCCCAAAAGAGACGTAAACAACGAGAGGCAAATGGGACATGGTGTAATGTTGATAATAAACTTAAGAATTTACAGTGTAATGCCCTGTTTTGGCTTACCCCTGGCTTTGTCCCCTCAGCACCCTTTAGAAGACCTTACATGTGTACTTCTAACCACGAAGCTATTCAGTCGGGTACGACAAGCCAGCCGTGAATAATCTTTGCAAAATACGAACCCGAAATTATCTTGGTCTGATGGTTTTGATCTATTACGTTATTGGACATTACATTTTATGTCAGTGATAGCTATTTCAAATTTTATGATGCCTACCTACTGATTCAATTTTAATATTTGAGAGATTCGTTTATAAATCGATGGATTGGGTGAGAAATAATTCTCAATTCGATTCTCAATTCTTTATTGCGTACCGTACTGTATATAGTTGGTAGGGAAATAATTATATAAGTTACAGTTAAGGACCCTAACGGGTAAAGCTTAGATCAAGTAGGAGAGAAGAACAAGAACAAGAGTGTTTAATTTGATAAATTGTATTATTGGTTATGAAAGAGAAGGGAGCAAGTGATAGCGTGGCGGTTAAAAAGTACAAATTGAAGATGAAAACATGTTGCGCCGACCCCAAGTAACATGGGGCAAGGGCAGAAAGGTGATGAAACGTAATCTAGTCGAAAACTAATAGCAATAGAAGAATCCTATTTTTTATCAAGAAGTCATGGCATTTTAACCTTTCCATTAAATTGACGAACGAAACGACTGCAAAGTCAATGTTTCTCATTAAGTCTATTTTGATCCATTGAAATCTTGATCCTTTATTCTTCTCAGTAAGCAAAAAACTCTTTGTCTCGTATTTTTAGAGCGTTCAAAATAGTTCTTTCAATTTGTCATAATTGCAGACGGAGTACCTTCGTAATTTCTTTACACTCAATAATTGGATCGATTTGGAAAACGACGATCTAATTAACTTTATTCAATTATGCGAAATGATTAAAGTGACATCATTACTATTACTGTACAGTAAGTAACGATTGGTTTTGGTTTTTATTTAATTTTATCATCGTCATCATCTATAGAATTTATAAAATTTTGTGTGAAAAGACATCATTACCATAGTCGGTAACGATTGGTATTAGTTATTAATTTATTTGATGATGGAAAACCACACACAAAATTAATAAAACAAGTTGAGTAAGTTACTTTAAGCCAATTACAGCGTCTCACGGCAGGAAATATAATAATTTTAAAGAAATCTTAAGGATCATTAGCAGTACGCACAACAATTAGAAAAATAAAATAATCACTAACGCTAAAAAACAATATTGCACACTGTCCACTTTTGAAAAAGTCAAAGTTAAACTGCTTACGCACTTGACTGATGAGCTTTTAGTGGTAAACACATCAAACAAGAACTCTGTACACAATAAGTTAAGATTTTTACTTGCTCGCACCAAGTATGAATTACGCCTTATTTAGGGCTTCATTTTTATTTAGTGTTTCATCTTCGTCACCATCAGCCTGCAGGCGGTTCACTGTTGACTCCTGGACTTAGCCTCTTCAATCACACTTCAACCATCTCAATGAAATTCTTGGCAACTTTTATCAAGTTGCTAGTAATTTGGTTAGACCAACCGTATATACTTATGCACTAACTGCAGGTATAATAAAATGCAAGAAGACATGTGTGTGTTATTATGATAGAAATAGCATCACTACTTACATAGTATATCTTCAACTAGTATACATAATCTGTTGCCGAATTTCAGATACTAATACACGGATAGCGTACTAATTTCGGTGAAAGGTTTATCCTCGTGATTCGGGTCAGATATAATTGGCAGTTTACTGATAATGAAATGTTATTGGCTCTTGGTACTTCAGCCATATAAAGCCAGCTGTACCTAAGTATCAGCAAAATTTGTCTGAGAAAATACTCACATCTTTACTAATAAAAGTATTAAGTAAGTCATTAATCTTGCTACCAAACGAAGTTAATTTTCCGATAATTATATTTGTTCTGCCAGAGAGACTGATCACCTCCATAAGATATGACCTGACAAAGGTCATGGTCATTAAAAACATGCAGATAGACAGTTTGTTGAGAGATTTCATCAACTTTCTGATCCATTTGTTTGTTCATCTCTCTGAGAATAGTTTAGATTTGTTTGATGGACTCTTAAATTTCATCTATCATTTTGAGTTTTACTATTGTAAGCAGTCATCCTTTGGTTTCTGGAATAAAATGACCAACCTGTGAAAGTGATGCTATTGGTTGTTGAGCATTAATTCAACCAAACACAGCACTTTTTGCCAATTTATCACATTTATTTTGCCATTTTTTTTTCTAAACTGGCCAACTAAGTAATATGAATTTCCATTGTCTAAAGTAGGATACAAAAAATAAAGTGTCCACAAAATCTAAAGGAATATATTAGACTAAGCCAAAGTACGATTAGGGGCAAGGAACTAAGGCAAAGAAATGAGGCAGTTATGTTCGCACGAGGATGTAGGAATAGGGGTTAAAAGGAGCTTTAATATAATTTTGTATTTATGGACGTTTATCCGCGAATGGCTTGGCAGTAATCCTGACGAATGTTCGTAGTTTGATGTATTACTATTAGAGAGGGACAATGTATTTGGCGACATTCTGCCTTTTTATTCAATAAATTGATACAATGCAATAAATTGTACTTACTGTGAAGTAAATTACTGCTGGACAAAGGCCTCCCCCAATTCCTTTTAACAGTTCAACTTAATCATATCTCATATCTCGAAAACTAATGACAATTAGTGAATCTTAATGTAGGACATTTTGTACACAATTAAACAAGGAATAAATTTGCTCTTTACACAAATTGCAGTTAAATTAAAACTATACGAGAATTAAGCAAAATACTGATTTTTTGGCCCTTTGGCAGCCTGTATTTTTTGCTTCTTTGGGATTTTATGGACTTTTCAGGCACCGTTACTGCTACCATAATGAACGTGATTCCGGTGAAAGTATTTAACTAGGATTTTGGCCGCAGATTGGACTCTAATTGCAGTTATTTTACTGGACTATTTGGAGACTTTTACTCAATAATTTTCATAATGTGTCTGTGTTATGACGAAACAAATAACTAAAGAAAAACAATCGACGTTCTGGAACATTCGAAACTCAAACCTACTCAAACTTCAAACCAGCTTGAAATACATTACATTAATTGCTACGAGTCGCGACCCATTGTGTGCGTATACAGTCGAAGAAAACTTTACTTAGTACAATTACGGTGCTCCTCCAATTTAGTTACCTAAGTTGCTTGTGTATATTGAGCCAAGAACACATGGGTATTGTCGAGATCAACTTAGAAACTTGGAACTCAATCACGTTCAGAGTAAGTACTTGATTGTCAGGGATTTGCAAACGAACAAATGAATCTCGGGAAATAACTCATTTGTTGAATGTTCGCGTTTTCTTATTCCATGTGTGTCTTTTGTATTATGGATGATTCTTTGTTACTGACTGGTAAATAAAGCTTTGTCTATTCTTAGAAAGAATATGAATTATGTTTTGTTTGAATAATCTTTAATTTATTATTTCTTTCTTGTTGTATCGTGCTTGTTATATCGACAATATTATGTTGCCTTTTCTTGCTGCTGAGCTATTGTTTATTACTTTTCTGGGAACTAATATATTATGATGAATAAATGAATCCGTGTTTTACCTAGAAAACCCATTTCACGGAATCTTCGATACCGCATCTCAAAAGATTATCCGCCACTATCACACATTTCACTAGAACCGTTGTCAGAATTTAGGGTATATAAAAACTTTGACCTTTACATAAAAGTACAACAGTATTACCTAAAGATCGTTGTCCCTCAAAAAGAGATCCCTACTTAAAAACCCGGATGAAAAATGAAAGAGAAAGCATCAAAAAATACGTTTGCGTATACATGGTGTAACATTTCGCGACCCAGTTCCGTAAGGTCTCGACATGCAGCCGTGTGCTGTGACCGTGTCGCAGTATACTAAAGCTCAAACCGTGCACCAAAAACCTTGAGTTAAAAGCTTTATAATTTGATTGTAAGTAATTATGTAGTAATATCAATCTGCCGAGAGTTTTCCCAACTATGTTGCAGCAAGCTTCCAGTATAGTAGTAAAAGTATAAGGACTCCATTTTTCGCTCTCATTCGGTCCGTTATGCGTTTCCAGTATAACGCCGCAGCTGAATACTAGTAGGTATTTTTAACCCCCGACGGAAAAAGAGGGGTGTTATAAGTTTGACGTGTGTTGCTGTGTATCTGTGTGTTTCTCTGTGGCACCGTAGCTGCTATAAGGGTGAACCGATTTTGATAATAATGTTTTTTTTTTGTTTGAATGGTGACTTAGTCGAGAGTGTTCTTAGCTATGTTTGACTAAAATCGGTTCAGCCGTTCAAAAGTTATCCGCATTTTAATCTTTAAATCTGATTTTTTTCGCAAGATATCGTGTAATTTGTGTCTGGTGTTTTTTTTTATTGTAACTTAATACATGGAGCGACTGCCCTCCTGACTTACACAGCCCAGTACCTAAGTAACACTATACTCCAAGCCAAGAATGATATTGGATTTACTGGTTTCTAACAACCCGTAACGACTGTCGAAGATCTAGAAATGGTTTAACGTGTTTTTCGAGGCACGAAGAGGTCTCGATTTGCAATGGATGGTCACCGATCTACAGACAGACCTCGGCAAGCGTTACTTTACCTTGAAGATCGACCCAAGCGGCTGTTGCTATAATCAGTATTAAAAAACTCTGATTTGAAAAGCTTCTAGAGCACATTGTACGTGTAATTACGGACGCAAAGACATGAGCTTTAAATGCTGTTTGCACAAAGTATTATGGAGAAAATGAAGCTCCTTTGAAGTTCTCCTAAATGGATTCGATTCAGCTTTGTAAATAAAAACATAAATCATAAGCGGGTCCGCCTTGAAGATTTTTGTGACTTTTATTTGTTCTCCTAAAACTAGTAAAGCGTTTAGGATGACAGGTGCTGATTTATCAGGGTTTCGAATAGTTTGGTACGTAGCTTGTTATGTTTTGTGTTTTGTTTTCTCGCCTTTCTTCACGTTTACATGAGTAGTTATAAAACAAGAATAAATTTTCATTTCAGATCAGAATCTTGTGAAGTTAGATTATTCATTTCTTCTTGGTCATGTTAGATCATTCATTTCTTCTTGATCATGTTAGATCATTCAATTCTTCTTGGTCATGTTAGATCATTCAGTTCTTGGCAAGCCTATACAACTTTCTAAGACTTTATTTAAACTGGTTTAAACACATATTTACCTATTTAAGTTTACTTATTTATTTAAAAACAAACTGTTTTCTCCGTCACTTGCCCTAAGGTTCATTGGAAGACTAGCTTCAGACTGATTCTGTTTTGCAATATTGCTGACATGGACTTTTTTGGCGCAACCGTTAGACACACACAATACTATTTTATTTTTAATATTTACGCTTTTTATATTATTTCGTTTGTGTGTGCGTTGTGGTGCTTTGCTGTGCCAAATAAATGTTTTTCTTTCTTTTAAAAAAACTGGTTTTCTGTTTTCAAAATCATTATTTTTAAATATACTCATACAGTTTGTAATGAGAGCTAAAGAACTGGTTAGGATAACTAGAATATAGGTACCTAATATCCACAAAGAACCCACCTGTAGTGATAAAACTCCTATAACTGCTCTAATATTTGCATTTAATATCCAGACAATGGCAGAAACCAACAACGAAAGAAAGAACTGAAGCAAAGGGACAAAAAAAATTGAAACATTTTTTTGATTTTCAACAAATCAATTTTTCCTCTTCGATGAATTCAAAATGTATCCTCAATAAAACGTTGCTATTTTTTCACTGGAGCTCGTTGGATTACGTAGCAGTGAAGTGGTTTACTGCCTACTTAGTCCGTAGTGGCAGGAAGCCTACGATTGAACCGAACGATTGCTCACACGCCAACCGTCATACCCTCGCGTTCACTTGTTTTAAATCCTCCGATTAAAGATTCCTATAAGTTCGAAAGTGAGGTCGGGGATAAAATTAAATGTTACAAAGGAATTGGTTTCTATATGTAGAAAATTTTACTTTATATTAAGAATATTAAAGTCTGTAATTCAGTGTGGGACTTGACAGAAATCCTTCTCTATTTATGCATATTCGTATTTATGCTGTAACAACTTGGTTAGGCTAAAATTACTTCAAAGTCCTGAGTGTTTGATGGCGTTCAGTGTGTAAATGTCTTGAAGGCTGGGCACGTAGTACGCACTACGCACTTCACGGTACGTTAGTATAATGTAGTATTTTGAAGTCCTACCACGATCCAGATGCCGCTGGATGCGAAACTCACGGGACTGGTCAACGTGGTGGCATATGGAGGAGGCCTATGTTCAGCAGTGGACGTCTTTCGTCTGAAATATTGATGGTACTTTTTATTCCGGTCAAGGGTAGGGTAAGATAACTAGTTACTGGCACTTTAAGGAGTACCTCCCCTAGCTTTGTAATCAACTGAAATGCACTAGCATACAAAAATAATAATGACATCTAAGGAAGCATTCTAATCTTCATTTTCACTTAATTATAAAAAGCTATCTAAAATCCTATTACTGGCATAGAAATTCCAATCTTCCAATATCTAATTTTTGCCATTAAACTCAGAAGTGCAAATAATGGAAGGGGTGCCAGCGATAGGGTAGTTTACTCTACTCCTTTGGATATTTTATTATTTTAAAATTGTTTAAGCCGCTGGTAATAAATAAAAAATATAAATGTCTACCTATTTGAAACCACTTCACAAGCTTTTTCCTTACACATAAAAACAAAGAAATGGGTATTAACATATATATAGGTAGCCCTAGGCAAATATTTATTAAACAACCATGTAGGACGTTTGTTAAAAAGTTTGTACCTAAATAAATGTACGACATTAATAAAACACGCAATTACTAGCTAAGCAGTTATTGTTTTAATAAATTGTATATTTATTATAGAATGAAATGTAGGTACTATTTAATGCCAAGAACAGTTTGATAAGTAAAATCATTAACTAGGTTAGCCTAAATAGAGTCGGTTTCTGAAATGAGTATTTAGAGTAAAAAATGTGTTCCAAATCTTACTTTATTGGTAAAGTTTGGCAGGATTTCAGAAATGGGAGTATAGAATTTATCCCTTGAATAATATACCACACAAACTACTTACGATCTAAATAAAACTGCCTTTATTTATCTATCTTTATATTTTTCTTTTTAAAACAAATGTGCCTAACACCCAAAATGTCCTCTGTAACTCAAAATACACACTTTTCTAGTATCCATCCCACACTATAGTATTAATAACAGGGTCAAAAATCTTGATCCTTACAACGCGTGCGGAACCAAAGTCCATATCAATCCACTATTAACCTCATTGAAATGCATAGTATAATGTTTAACATTATTTCCTAGAACTAGTTAAATGTTTTGTGGTGCTTGAATAAAAACGGCCGGTCACGACAATATTGCAATTATACATTTGCATTATAGGTTTATATGTACGTACAGTCAAGGGTCAAAATTGCAGTCATACTCTCCCAAAACTCAAATGGCTAGTTTTTGTAGAAGAAGATAAATTATCCACAACTGATTTATTATTTTACAATGCATGTCCTCGAAAAGAGCAGTTTTCCAAGCAGCCAAACTGTGCGGAAAGTGTCACTTTTTTTCACTAGAGCTTTTTACTTTCCTGTACTTTTTAATTTTTAACTCCAACGTCAGCCCGACGCATAGAGATTTTATTATTTGAGAAAAGTTTTAGAAATTAGTTATGTACTGATTATCATTCATATAAAAGGTAAAATAAAACTAATACTTTATTTTAGGCGTTTTTAATTACTCTAGATTTACATTTTGATCAATAAATTAATTTTAAATATTCATTAAATATGTTTGGCAGAACGTATATTTTGCTCGTGCCTTATTGCGTTACGATGTGACAGCTATACGCACATGCGCAGTAGATATGCCCGAGGAACTATTAGTTAATCTGTGGATATGCTGAATGCGCTTGAATAAGCCCGCCATTTTATTAATTTCATTTTATTAATTTATTTATTTCCTCGCACAATGCATAGTAAAATGTTGTATGATACACGTACGTAAGATGATTTCCGACTTGTGTCGATTTATCCACTCACTCGCTTCACTCGCTCGTGAATAAAAATGCCACTCATCGGAAATTGCCGCACTTGTAGCATAAATAACTATTGTATAGAAATTAAAGCATAGATTATTCCTACTAACCGCGAAAAGTTGAAATTCTGCTGCCTACAAAACAATTGCCTTTTCTGTTTTGGCAGATTGTGACTGCACTTTTGACCCTTATAGTACGTACATATAAACCTGTGCCTAAATATATTTACGATACGGAAACATTGTTAGAATTAACGTTAATAGCTGATCTACAAAATTTATTAAAGGAATAGTATCTACCTTAAATTACCTTGTAGTTAGGTACCTAATGGCTTTATCAAAGAGTTTTTGAAGTGGTAAATCTATTTCATTTAAAACATTTATTATTTATATGATTTCCATTTTTCTGTTATCTTTAAATTGTCAAGTATTTCATTTGATAATAAGCTTTGGAGGAAGAAATACTAGATGTAGAAAATAATTGTGTCATCATTGTCATGATATTATTATCATCTGAAAGACGTCCACTGCTGGACATAGGCCTCTACCAAGCATCGCGTCATTGGCCGGTCCCATGCGTCTCGCATGCAGTGGATCCCCGCAACCTTCACCAGGTCAACGGTCCACCTAGTGGGAGGCCTTCCAACGCAACGTCTCTATTCCAGAACTTTTCTGCCCCATCGGCCATCCGTTCTGCGAGCAATGTATCCTGCCCACTACCACTTAAGTTTGGAAATTCTTCGGGCTATGTCGGTAACCCTGGTTCTCTTGCGGATCTCTTCATTTCGGATTCGATCACGGAAGGAAACTCCGAGCATAGCCCTTTAATTATTTGTATTTGTCACAGGGGGAGGAGCTCGTGGCTAAATAATAACAGCCGCACGGGTCGATCTTCAAGGTTAAGCAACGCTTGCCCAGGTCGGTCCGTGGATGGGTGACCAGTTCATCATAGCGAGTTTCCTTCGTGCCTCGGAAAGCACGCTAAGCCGTTGGTCCCGCCTGTCGTTTGAAGATCTTTGACAGTCGTAACGGGTAGTCAGAAGCTTGAGATCTGACACCAGTTTTGCCAAGGGGTATCGTGTTACCCAGTTACTGGGTTGTGGATGTCAGATAGGCAGTCGCTCCATGTAGAAACACTGGTACTCAGCTGAATCCGGTTAGACTGGAAGTCAACCCCAACAATAATTGGGTAAAGGCTAGGTAGATGATGATTTCTCAAAGGGTCTACTATGCCAGCAGATGGATAAAAAAATATCTATGGATGGATAAAAAAATATATCATAACATCACGCCTGTGGGGAATATAGGATTAATCCCTTGTAATAAAGGACGAGCCAATACTAATAATATCGTTTAGTGGAAAAAAACTTAAGCTATCTACGGACGTTAAACCCTTGGGCCTCCGGCTTCAACAAAAAAAAAACAATCTTCTTTTCCAAACTCATTTTCTTAACCCTTCCGAAACGACCCAATTGTTCTTTATCCTTCCCACCAAAAAAAGGGATGAAACTTTATTTGAGTGACAAGAAAAAATAAACAACTATTAACGGCTGTATTTGACAAGTTATTTCATTTTGTTTCCGCTACGGAACCCGTTTCAAGCTGTCATCTTCATGAGTATTAGGGAGCTACTCCACCTTAAGCTGCGTTTACGGTAGGCGAGCCGAGCAGAGCATGAATTTTAATTCATGTAGCATCGATAGACATAGAGCCACAGACGAGAATGATACGCATTAAGTTCACTCCCCTTGTCTCTGTTTGTGTTTGGCTCGCCTAGCCTAAAAGCAGCTAAAGATAAGTGAGGTAGCGAAACAGTGCGCGAGGAAAATATCCACCAATGAAATCACTTTATTTCCCTACCCAAGCTTACCTGCTCTGATGGAAAAGGGCGAGCAGAGCTATACATTTTTATTTTCCACTAGCTTTTCCTCGCGGCTTCACTCTCGTGGCCCTTCTTACAGGAAATCTACTCTTCTCTACTACTATCTACTCAAGAATAATGTAGCTTTCTATTGGTGATAGAATTTTTTAAATCAGTTTTTGAGTTTATTCATTGCAAACAAACTTACTATCAAAAATTTTCTTTTTATAATTATCATTATTGTATTAGTGTATGTAAATGTAGATACAAAATCGAGAGATGGGTGAGAAGGATGTGTGCGAGGGCTACGTACAATGCATGCTTCTTTTTATACTAAATACCTATGCAGATGGATGGCACTGTCACGTCACTGTGTCGTTCGTCTCTCGCTATTGGCAATAAGACGAACGGGATTGGGGTCCCATTCCGGCGAGGTGCGCAGTCATTTTGACCGTGTTATACACACCGTTTGACAGCTTTGCTACACATCCTCGTTCCGCCCCGCTACCTCTCATAGTTGTGATAGAAAATTTTAATTGTTTTTACGCATCCTCGCTAACGCGCACATCTTTGGTGGAAGAGCACCCTTACTCGGACGCTTTTCAAACTGTCAGCCGTCCGAATGAAAATTTATTCAAGAGATTTTAGGCTTGTTTTAAAAGTAATTATCTTAATATTCAGTTTATACGGATTTGTTTATAAATGTATAATCAGTTGCTGTTTTGGTTTAGATTAGGTTATATACGGTGCGCTAAATAGCTTATTAGGTTTCTTTCAGTGATGACATTGCTAAGTTTTAACAAGTATAAGTACTGAAACGTGAAATAAAAAGTGTCATTACAGCCTCACACCACAAACAACCTCGTCTTCCTAACCCGTTCCATCATCGGACTACAAGAAGGACGGCGATGCGTCATTGGTAAATGGTGGACATCCCACCCATACGCACCAAACGTTTTTGAAATACTTTTATTATGTGCACAGCAGTGGAGCAGTGGGGTAGAATACCCTGCCGGAGTATGTATTACCTGATAGCTCTAAGCTGGGAGTCTTCAAATCAAGAGTCAATAGGTTTCTTCTAGGTAAGCGTGCTTCATTGTTGATCAAATCATCGCTTGCCATCAGGTAAGATAGTGGTCAAGCGCAAGCCTTTCAATAAAACAAATAAAAACAAAACCAATACAAATTAGTTAAAAATCGATTTAATAACTTGGATTGATTGAGTTAATAGACGATGTATTTCTATGAACTAAACACACGTAACCTATGGCATTTAAAGGTCATGTCATAACACTTTCGCTTTTGTTTTGCTTTAGTCGAGTAAAGTCACAAACGTACTATATAGCAAATTAGCAATACATATTATCTAATCTGTTTGTTAGTCTCGCTAAAACTCAAAAATGGCTGGACCGATTTGAATAATTATTTTCGTGTTATGTTCGCTCGAAACAAGGAAGGTTTAAAAATAAAAATTGTGACGTGGGGTATAGGTAGGTAGGATATGTCTAGTTACATATTTGAAATAACCTCTTAAAATCCTTTATTTTGATACCCCACACGATGAGACTGGAGAAAAAAAAGTAATAATGGCACCAATATGGCGCCCAAAAACCGTCATTTTTCTTTTATTCTATTTCTATGTAGCCAATGACGCTCGCAAGATTAAGATGAATCAATTGACGTAAGACCATCAAAATCTGCCTACGCTTTCGGACTCTAAAACGTCACATAGGAACAAACATACAAACATAGACAAATAAACACATTACCTTTCTTTGCTTCGCGCCGTTCGGTAAAAGAAGTAGTACTATTCGTCTCGTATAATTCTAGAGATCCTGTTCCGCATACCATCCCAAATGTACGTCATAGTAAGGCGGCAGTTCTCTAAATCTATCTTCTATAGTTATAATATATATAGCTTGCGTCAACCGCTTGTTATGTAAACTTAGTCTAATGTTACACATCCCTATTGGCCGCCCTTCCGATCAATCATTTCCGGGGATTCCGTGTCAAAGCGAACCTTGGGTGACAGAATATGCGAGGCCATGGTCGTGACATTAATAAATGTTGGGAAATAAATAATTTGCACAATACAAAAAGGTTATAGGAAAAACATTGCAAACCTTATCCTAATAAGGTATTTCATTCAATATTTTCTGGTACAAAAATATCTTTAACATCGAAAGAGAAAAATAAGATTTGTGGAAAACCAAAAGCAAATGGCCTTGGTCACAATTATATTCTATCATTGTAATCAATTGTTTAAAAGGCAAATGAGTGTAAGATTGACATTCACTACCGAAATGGCATGTGGTCATTTCCAAACATTTTTTACTTTTGAAATTCAATCTGTCTAGTCTTTGCCCTGACTGACAGCTGCCAATGAGCTGTTTTTTTTTTATTTTTCAACCGCGGAGCATAGTGTTTTAGGTAAGGCTCAATCATAAGTGATTCATCGAATCGATGTGAGAAGACTCCTCAATTAAATGTAATACCTATAAACGAGCAAATTTATTATTGTATATATATATAATGTGAATCTCGGAAACGGCTCCAAACGATTTTCATGAAATTTAGTATGCAGAGGGTTTTGGGGGTGATACATCGATCTAGCTAGGTTTAAGTTTTTGAAAACATCGTTTTCTTTATTATCACCTGAGCAGAGCTCGGTCGCTCAGGTACTTTTACTAATTCATCATCATCATGATCATTTCAGCCAGTCCACTGCTGGACATAGGCCTCCCCCCAGGCGTCGCCACATTGACCAATCCCGTGCGTCTCGCATCCAGCGCCTTCCTGCAACCTTAACCAGGTCATTGGTCCATCTAGTGGGAGGCCTTGCAACGTGTCGTCGGTCGCCATTCCAGAACTTTTCGGCCCCATCGGCCATCCGATCCTTTTACTAATTAGTGTAAATAAATGTTTTATGAAAATAAACGTAATATATTTAAATGTAACAGTATTACTACACATATTACATGAACATTTATTGTTATAAATAAGAAATCAACAATCAAATAAATGCGATCAAATGTAGTTATTTTGCCGTGAAATAGTTCAATTTTCGATCTACTTACATTTTCGATCACTCAGGATACGTAACTATTTTTATGCAACGATAAAGTGACAACAACCCAAATGTCAACTTAGTCTACGAAATTAAAAATCAAAGATTACAATAAAGTCGGCTTCCAGTCTAACTGGACTCAGCTGAGATGGAGCGACTGCCTATCTGACCTCCACAACCCAGTAACTGGTTAATACGATACGCCCTGGCAATACTGGTTGTGAGATTGTAAATTTATTTTGGGACTATCCCACCGCACTACTCCCAAATCACTGCAACAAACAAGAATCGACAGTGGCGACCACCAGAAAAGCGCCGAGGCAATGAAGCGACGAAGTCCCGGAGAATGAATTTAACCGTCTTGGATCCCGCAATGAAATTAATCAGAAAAGAATAAAGGATGAGTAAGAAAAACAAAATGAGAGAGAGAGATTGTATGGCTTCTGAATACCATATTGACTGAACATCGTTATCACTGAAAGAATGGCATTTTGTGCACTTTTGTGCCCAGTGCACAAAATGAAAGAAGAAGAAAGAAGTTGCAATAGAACTCCACCCAACCCCAGCTGTCGATTCGCGACCCCTCAGATTTTCATCTAAACATCCTTTTTCTATTCACAAAACGGGGAAACGAAATAGTCTAAAAACTTTAAATGGAAATCGCGTTTTCGTTTTGAACTTGGACGTGTCACTGCTGCGTATTTCAAGTCACGACGATTTTGTGGGCAACTAAACGCATTCAGGAAATTAATGATTCATGCCGGTTATTTATTAGGGAACTGTTTTGCATAATAGCAACTACATCACTGGCACTTTACTTAATTTATTCTAGTTATTCAAAGTAGGAACACAGCTATTTGTATGGAGAGTTTTCTTGAAATGATATCATGATGATGCAGTGTTAAAAATTGGTATATTTTTAAAATTAATGCATATCATTCATAATCTCTAAAAACGGTGCAAGAAAACATCGTGATGAAACCGGCACCAACCTTTACAGGGTCCGTGTGTTAGATTGCGGTCCATTGTAGCCTTGTGTTAGAATTGTTAGATTACGGCTATATGGCCTGTGTCCCAGTAGTGGGAATATTATATATTTTGCAACAGGGAATGAAAGGGGTTCTTAAAAATTCCAAGTGGGCATGTGAAAGAAGTACCCTATATAAACGCTGTATGCATTCTCAAATGAATTTTTTTTCCTAGGCCGCATAGTGTTCGACTTTTGACGAAGATTAAAAAAAATACTGATCTCTCCTTATTCCTGAAGTTTGCGTAGAGAAAGCGTGATGTGAAAGAAGTTCATGTAAAATTATAGGCAAAATAAAACGATGTCTCTAAATAGCACACTTTTCATCAACAAAAATTACATTAGTTCCACTATCGGTCAAGAGATGGTGCTGATCTGAAACTGCAATTTTCTACGCTGCAGGTTTATAATTTTCCGACGAATATGGGCCTCACCGATGAAAATTTAAAAACATTTCACGTTTCACAACCGAAATGTCCTCCTTCCTACCTACTTGCAGATTGCTTTGGGTAAAGAACTGTGCTTCACCCAAAGCAACCGTACCGTACGTACGGAACCCGAAAAATGTGCGAAGTCCGACACGCACTAGAATGTTTTTTTTTTTAATTTAGATGTTGTGCTTCGACCAGAACTCAGCCACATCGAAAGACCTAGCGCTGGCCTCGCACATGTCTTTCATGGTGCAGGCGTATGTGTACAGAGAACAAGACGACAGATGAGGCATCGTTTGCGGTGTGGTTCTACAGTCGCGTTGTGGCTGATTGGAGTAACCCCATCTGGCCAGGTTATACCTACAGCGGCTCACTTGGCTTCGCAGCCTATTTAGGGATGCCCAGATTAGCCAAAGCAGTTTATGGCCCACTGGGAGCTTTTCTGCAGGACTGATATAGTCGAATGGTGGGGGATATTTGAGGAGCACAGCACAGCTCAGTCTCCTGTGCTATAAAAATGCCCTTACATTTTAGCATTAAGACTTTCACCATCGCCGACAGAATGCCATTTCGTCAGCCTCAGGTCCGAAAATCTGCTGTAAATAGCAAAACCAAAATGAAATTAATTGGGCAGTTTCGTGCTGACTAACAAACCATTGGTCTTGTTCTACAAAACAATAGAAGAGCATGCTCATTAGCAACTATGACGGTCTGAAAATTCAACGCTGTTTTGTGAAATCAGCAACAATTCAAAATTGTGTCAATTTTCGGTACTCCAAAATTTGGGATGAACCTGAATAGATGTTCTGCAGCTGACCCAAAGTTAGTACCTATTGTGTTTGATTTGATTGCTGTAGTTATGCTACTACTCAGCAGGTGTGCAAAATTAGTGCGGTCAAATTTGGTCAATCAAATATTTTAAAACAGAAAAAAGATATATATGAAACTTCGTTCTTTTATGTTTCTAACTAATATTGTAGAATACTGTGGAACAACAAGCTAGATGGATGATCACAACTGTAGTTTTAAAAGGGGAATTTTTAACTGCACCTCTATTTAGAAATTTAAGCAAACAAAATATCTCCACTAATAACCTACTGCAAAACAATATTACTCACCGTAAAACAAAAATACTGATTTGCACACAAATTATTCAATTAAATATAAAATATATGTGAATTAGTCCAAGAGCGAGCGAAGCGAGCTCGGGAGCTTAGGGCACCCCGACACGGATAGGTTAGGTTCGAAGGAGATGACGGGAGCTGAAGTGAGCGAGCAAAGCGAGCGAACTCAGCTCCCGTCATCTCCTTCATGTTAGGTTACTTTAGACCCTGCAGACAGAAATAGGAGCCCTGCGCAGCGGGGCTCCGTCGACTTTGTTTCGTTTCCCCCCCTCCCTTAAAACTTAAATATTTTGTTGCACTCGAAGAATTATTAGATTTACTTTTAGTTAACAGATAGTTATTCAGTAAAACAGTTAAGCTTTAAAGATCTAGCAGTATAGTATAATTCATTTATTTGATGAGCAAATTTAGTGTGCAATTCAGTATTTTTGGTAGTAATTTCGAATATTTTGATTGAAAAAAGGGGAATTACAGTTAAAGTATTAAATAACACCCGTTTTAAAAGTGCAAACTCATGTTCTAACTGTACTTCAAGAATACAAAGTGCATCCATAAGTATTTTTTTTTTATATTAGAAAAAAATACATAGGCCTCTCCCAGGCAGTTAACGTCTTTCGGCTGAAATGATGATGATGATGATGAAAAAAAATATTATCCGGTGGATGAGGTTCAATTGAGTAAATTTTTGCCAAGTCCTACATTCCAAGTCGTACTCGATTCCACCTCGAATCATCAAATTGCTTGTCATTTTTTGTCATTGAATCGAGGGTTGCCGTTGTCATGTGAATGAGTCGAATGGCAGTCCTACAAACTGACATAGAATATAGGCCCTTTCTATTCTCTTTTATTCTTGTTGTTTTTTTTATGTTTTTTTTTTCTTTCTTTTTATCTCTTTTTTTTTCCATTAATTTTTTAGGGTTCCGTACCCAAAGGGTAAAAATGGGACCCTATTACTAAGACTCTGCGGTCCGTCTGTCTGTCTGTCTGTCTGTCTGTCTGTCTGTCACCAGGCTGTATCTCATGAACCGTGATAGCCAGACAGTTGACATTTTCACAGATGATGTATTTCTGTTGCCGCTATAAAAACCAATACTAAAAACAGAATAAAATAAATATTTAAGTGGGGCTCCCATACAACAAACGTGCTTTTCTTGCCGTTTTTCGCGATAATGGTGCGGAACCCTTCGTGCACGAGTCCGACTCGCACTTGGCCGGTTTTTTTTATTTTTCTTTTTGTATTATAAAGACTTCTTTAATTCAAAGTTAATAAGATCTAGGTTCTAACAAATAACCGCCACAAACGCACCTTAATTTCAGGATCTCGTAACAAAGCCGGCCTTAAAACAATTGCCTCGAGAGTGGATGTCCTGCAATTTATATTTTTATCAAATACAAAGGCAGCATAGTGGGCGGCCATAAAATATAAATAATGGTTGCTCTGATAGCCCTGTCGACTTCACCGCGGGAAAACTCGAATAGCGTGTGGCGAATAGATCCTTTTTTTTAGTTTCCTAGTATGAACTGGATTAGGTTATACCGCGAGTATCATAAAACTTGATGTTATGATCCTGGGATGTAAATTTTTTTGGTTATTTCTATTCATACATATTCAAGCGACTGAATTTGAATAGGAACTTGGGTTAGATTTGACAAACACCTTTTTGATTTCTTTAAATTTTTTCGGTTTTAACTTCGTGTGATTATTATGAGCCAGTACTGTCACACTGCAGGGCCTTCCCCTCTTCACCTCCTCTCCGTCTTCTTACTTTTTTCGTACTCTTGCGACTTTATGCCAGTCCTTTGGAGATTATTAAATTAATATTGTCACCGTTACTCAACCAGCATCAAGCTAATGCTTGTGATATTGTTTCCACAAGAAGTAGAACAAAACTCTTTCCTAAGAATAAGACCTTCATTTTCAAGGCTTATTCCAACAGTGGACTATTCCAGGTGTTGACTGGAATTCTCAATTGTGTTTCCTTAGAATTAATTAATTCTGTCTCCGTTACAAACGTCACAGTCTTTATAAATAAACTACCATTCGCACAACTTCACATCACGCCATCGATCAGATCTCGCAAGAACAAGTTAGCCAAACAAGTTGTAAGAATCAGTTCTGAAATATAGATTACCAGAGTTGTCCTAACTTAAGAGTAACTTAGTAGAACCAGAGATAATATAATACTAGCATACAGATGCCTCATCCCATACAAAGAAACCGTGCCGACGTAACTAGCGTTTTTCATCTGATTATACCGATTAATTTTTGTAAATTGATCGCGTTCCGTTCCACGGCGGTAGATAGATCAACATCTATATCCGAGGCAAGGAACGGAACGGAACCGAACGCGATCGATGTACTAAATATAGTTTATAGAGGTTAAAACTGGGTTTTTAGTTATACCGCTTTTTGTAATAAGAATGTCGAGGTCATGTCGAAAAATTAAAATGGCAACAGCCAGATCAAACTAAGGGGTAAGTTCAATGCGAAGTGTTGTTACACCTGGGATTCCCGATAGTGTATAATAAAACGTGGCTTAAATTGAATTTATGCTCGAATGCCACAAGTTGATAGTTTTTCGATATAACTATATATATATTTTTTAAGGCATTACATTGTAAATATCATTTGTCTTAAGTACCATAATGCTAACATTTGTATTTAATGCAGTGACAGTTGATTGCTTTTTGTTTATTTGTTTTAATTTTATTATTTTATTTTGACAATTTTTATAACTCTAAATACAAGAAATTTTATTTTTATGATAATGTTGCTGACAATTTAATACTAGGTTGGATTTATTTTTAATTTAATGTTTATGATTGTAATTTTATTTTGATTTGGAATGGATATTTTTTTAAATAATTTAATGTTTTATGAAAGCAATAGTATGTTTTAAAAAAAATTACCATTTAATAAATTTTGTTTTTATGATAATGTTGCTGACAATTTAATACTAGTTTTAACTTATTTTTAATTTAATGTTTATGATTGTAATTTTATTTTAATTTGGAATGGATATTTCTTATATAATTAATGTTTATGAATGCAATATTATGGACATAATAGTCCATAATATTGCATTCATAAAACATTAAATTCAGAAAATAAGTGAATTATTATTTATTAATATTGGGTTTCATGTGCATTTACTGGATAGATGTATATAATATGTTAAAGGTATTTGTCGGCTATTTGTTTTGGTATTTTGTTACTAATAGTTTTGAGTTTGTCCACTGTCTCACTCTCACCTAACCTAGCAAAATATCTTACGTATAAGTAGGCGATGATGTGATCGACGGTGAAGCACGTTTCCCTAGCCTAGAAGAACCTATCATCACTCATAACGTTTACTAATTAATTTGAAAATATTTATTAATTAGACGAGACGTCTAGAGAGAAGTAGACTAGCTTTTGACGGCGCCTTTGCTTGCGTCAACCGAACAATATCCCACGAAAACAGAAGTAATCGAGATAAAAGTAATCTACGTCCTAATCCGTGGTGTGCCCATTTTCTTAAATTTATCCAAATCCCTTCAGCCGTTAAGACGTGATTGAAATGCAAAAACCTACAAACACATTTTACATTTATAATATACGCAGGATATAATATACGTATTGATATAATATACTGGATCTGTGTACGTTTTTTTCCTAGGTCAATTTATATCCTTTTAAAAAAATACCAAATCCATTGCTGAAAATAATCATCAAAATGTCTTAAACGTGCCAGAGCCCAAATCTCTGTAATTGGCAACTAACTAATCTGGTTGAGTTCTACGCGATGAATTTTCCAATTTGGAAATTGAAAAATTGAAAAATTAGCTGGACGAAAACGTAATAGCATTTCCGGTTAGTCCTGTGATTAATAATATTTCAGATGAAAATTGCAATCACATTTTCACCATCAGATTAGCTCGAAAGTTTCCTTTGATGAAAATGGTCTGCTGTCGTAAATTGCGTAGGTACTCGTATGTTTGCGGAATATAAATGAATTCATTCTAAATACTCTCAGGCACTGTAATTTGTATTAGCTTTTTGAAATGTTAGTTTCGTATTTGTATTGTAGGCTGTACCAAAAATTAGCGTAAAGTTTTACTATGACATAAGATTATCAATTTTAATCACCTACGTATCTAAAAGACTATTCTAGTTTCTATCAACGATGGCGATGGTCTAAATACCATATATGTAAGTAATTTATTATGTGACATTTCGTTGATGCTAACATTAATAGATTGTATTATTTAGTTCAACTCATCTTTGAGTGTGGCACTGTGTGGGTAAGCGTGGCGCTATGTGTGGGCACAGATATTATAATACTAGCATACAGATGCCTCCTCCCATACCAAGAAACCGTGCCGACGTAACTAGCGTTTTTCGTTTTATTAAACCGATTATTTTTTGTACATCGGTCGCGGTCGGTTGCATTCCACTGCGATAGATAGATGGTGTTAGCAGCGACTTGCAAGTATAGGGTTTACTCGGTTCGTGAAAATTGTTGTCTTTAAATACATTGACGATTTGTTTTATAGTTTTTTTTTGCTAGTTTTTACAGTTTCATTGCAACAAAATGTGTTACAATACAAATGTAACAAAACCCGCACCATCTATTGGCATCAATTTTAAATGATCCGTTAAAATAATCTTTGAAATGTGAATTAAGACCCCAATATTCCATAATTTTGTGCTTAGGAGAGTTGATTAAGCAAAGAACATTCAATTTTTATGTTCAATTCCAGAAAATGTTAATTTGACAAACAATTCAATAAAAATCTGTTCATATCACGCCATCTAGAGAGATTTATTTGAACCAAATTTTCTCTCTTAGCGCTGGGACCCCGTGGGGTGGGTATAGTGCGGGACACGTAAGTTGAACCAAAATGTATTATCGTTCTCTTGAAATTAAACAATTTAAACTGAAATAAATCCCTTTTCTAAGATCTAATCATTTACAATATACAAATTGCCAACTGTTAAGCCACATAGAAAGGTTTCATTTCGTCTAATTTCAAGAGAACGATAATACATTTTGGGTCAACTTACGTGTCCTGCACTATAACTTTGTTTGCTCGGATAACGACTGCCGCGTCACTGCCACACAACTGAAAGCTGTATAATTACAAGCGCACGCACACATGGCGCCGTGTGCAAAGATGAGTTGGACTATCTATGCTTGTCTAGAGGTTTAGAATTATTACAATGTTCAACGTAATGAAAAACGGGTTTATTGTTCGTATTTAGTTGTATTTAGAAAGACAAAAGCTGTCAACAATTCCTTCAAATGATAAAAGAATGTGTAACTTTTACAATATTGCCCTTTTCACAGCCACCCACATCATTTATTTCATTACAACTGGCAATTTGGCTGTTCATTTGAAATCAAAACAAACTCAGCTTTTCCATAATGAAATTATATTTAGAAAATTAATTAATTTTCTCTTACTCGTTGGAAGGTAAAATGAATAACTGTTGCAATGTAATATATTTTGTGAAGCCTATTTAATTTTAATATCGGTACTGTTTAGCATCGGACCCAATCAGTTTCTAAATTATAGTCATCATTGGTTTTAATTAGGTTTCGCACGAATTTGGGACCGGGAAATTGTAATTCCAATTTGCCTCTCTCATTTCCCGTGTTCGTAGTTATGTATATTTATAATTGGTGTGTTGTCTTGGCATGGATACGTGGTGACGAACATTTATAACAAGCTTTTACTTACAAGTTAAGTCGGTACCCCGAGCAAAACGCCGCGCAAGCCCTTGTTTGTGCTGTTTTTAGGAGCTATCTACTCGTTATTTAAAAAGAAATATCAATTAATAAAAATACTTTAAAAATCTACCTAATATTGATTCTAAAATGGTAGATTTAGTTTTTTTTTTAAATGTCGTACATATTTCACTAATCTCCTTCCAAAAAAACATAAAAATGAGAAATAATTATTGATATTATGCATCTCCTCGTAAAGTGTTCATTAATTATTTTTTGTACTAACACTAATGGATAGACAATTTAATAACGAACATTTTTGTAGATTTTTTTTTTCAAAAGACCAAAATTCGAATTTATAAAGATTTTATTCTAAAATCTGGGCGTATTAACTGCTGTAATTCATGCGCCACCAGTGCCGCTAGACCAATAGGAATGCTCATATCTCATGCCGATTTTTTGGTCAGGGTACCGTCTTAACTTTCAAAAACTTGGTTTGTTAGTAAGTACCTAAATAAGTGGTCGTCAAATCTTGGGCCACAGATATTATTATACTTGCATACAGGGGGGTAACCACAAGCTCTTAGAGTAAGGTTATTTTGAGATCGAGTAAGTGACAGATGTATACAAGTCAGATACATCTGTCCCTTACTCGATCTCAAAATAACCTTACTCTAAGAGCTTGTGGTCACCCCCCTGATGCCTCATCCCATGCAAAGAAACCATGCCACGTATTTCATCTGATTATACCGATTATTTTTTGTTAATCGTTCGCGTTCGGTTCCGTTCTACGGCGATAGATAGATCACCATCTAATAATCAGTATAATCAGTACAGTACGTCGGGACAATTTCTTTGTATGGGATGAGACACCACTGACTAGGGTTACCATCTCGAAAATTGAAAAGTCTTGACAAAAAGCCGGACATTTATAATAATGGCCAGAAATTTTAGTTACAAAATAGTAAATAATTAATTGTTTGAGCTTAAGTTGATGTTTATGTTAGAGTTACGATGTTTTGAGACTGATTAAATATAAGTTTAATCAATCAATTGAAGACTGATTCCGTCCTTGTATTATTTAAATAGCAAATAGTGCAAATAGGAATAGTATATATTAGATATTATTATAATAAGAGATGTAGGCGATATACATATACACACATTTTATCATAGCATTGGTAGTGTAGGCAAAATAAACGCTGTTAAACAAAATGTTGCCATCGAAGCAACAAATTCGAACGAACTAGAAGGCCGGCAAAGTCCGGTTAGGACGCCAAATGTCTGGACATGTCCGAATGAATTCGGAAGAATGGTAACCCGATCCCCAACCGATTGAGCTGAAATTTTTAAACACGTCTGGTTCGATGACAATGCACGGTAAGCTAAAATTAATATATTGCTGGTTTTTTTTTTATAAATAAATATTATTGTTCAATAGTTTAACTGTTATTCTAAATCCGCATACCTTGAAATTGTTTATATACTTGAGCTAATTTGCAACAATTTTGACCTGGATAACTTGGAGTCTAAATTAAGTTGTATTCGATTTATCGAATCGAATTCCAATCTAAATTCTGCTTCGTAATCGTGATTGGACCTGAGGTTCTAGAGAAGTGATATTTTATCAAAGAAAACGTGGTGATAGCGATTGGAAAAATGAAAAAAAAAGCATAGAAAACTTACCTTTTTCATGTAACAAAAACAAGCTCAACATAGAATAGGTATTAATCAAGAAAACAAAAAGTAAAAACAAAAATTGACCGTTCATCAGTTCCGATACAATTGCAATGTTAAGAAAATTGTTTTACAAACCTTATTATCCTCAGAAGAATGCACCTATTTGTGAGTATTATCTTGAGATGTCTTTTTTTATAATCTATAGGCTCGCGGTTGACCACTATCTCTTCTGACGGTAAGCGATGATGTGGTCGACGGTGAAGCACGCTTGCCAAAAAAAAACCCAGTCACTCTTGACTTAAGGAGATAGATTGTAGAGATGAGATTCTTGAAAAGACACCTAATGTCCATATTCTTAATTACTTATTATTTAAAATTTTACAAACTAAAATGCAGCTGATCTTGACTCTGGCTATTATTACTCTGCAGAACTCATAATTGCTATCCCCTTGGTATATAAAGCTAATTGATATAAAAAGTTTTTTATGTGGAATGCCTTTAAATCTGTCACTTTCGTGGTACTTGAGTTCTCAGATTGCTAACGCTATACATTGTTTTCACAAATCCAATTAGAAAAATGGTTAAAAGTGGATTGCGGGAGTTATTATATTACATTTTATGTAAATTCCAAGATGTGAAAGAACAGGACAATGTCATTCTTAGCCAAAAACAACAATGTTTACAAGATATAGACGTGTACGTCGAGCTAATAATTTTGATATTTTTGCATAATAAATTATTTAAGTAAGAACATTGTTCAGAATACTCATACGCTTTGAAAAGAATACTCTAATGTTTTTTACAAGAAGATTGCGTCAAATTACAATATTGGAAGCAAAACACTAAACTTTTTGTGGTTTTGCAGTACTCAAACACTGAGAAAACGGTCCCTCACAATGATAAAACTGTGTCAAATCCACACTGCATCCTACTAAGTGACTATTCTTCACCAGGAATTAATCATCAATATAAATAAAATAACCTATCAGAAACACAAAAAAAAAACAACTATCAAAATCAATTTTCATAGTGCAGATTGTGCTACCGTACCAAAATTTCGGTTTTCGCAATTTTTTGGAAAAATGCATAGTTATAATAGCCTTATTCTATTAAATCATGACTTGAAGGAAGAAGAATAAGTCGAAAATACAATTTCTTCATGTTTTCGAATTTACCTATCTTTTTTAGGGTTCCGTAGCCAAATGGCAAAAAACGGAACCCTTATAGATTCGTCATGTCTGTCTGTCTGTCTGTCTGTCTGTCCGTCCGTATGTCACAGCCACTTTTATCCGAAACTATAAGAACTATGCTGTTGAAACTTGGTAAGTAGATGCATTCTGTGAACCGCATTAAGATTTTCACTCTAAAATAGAAAAAAAAACAATAAATTTTGGGGATCCCCATACTTGAAACTGAAACTAAATTTTTTTCTCCATCAAACCCATACGTGTGGGTGTGGGTGTGTATCTATGGATAGGTCTTCAAAAATGATATTGAGGTTTCTAGTATCATTTTTTTCTAAACTGAATAGTTTGCGCGAGAGACACTTCCAAAGTGGTAAAATGTGTCCCCCCCCCCCTGTAACTTCTAAAATAAGAGAATGATAAAACTAAAAAAAATATATGATGTACATTACCATGTAAACTACCAACGAAAATTGGTTTGAACGAGATCTAGTAAGGAGTTTTTTTTTAATACGTCATAAATCGTAAACCACAATTTAGCAAGTACGGAACCCTGGAGTCCGACTCGCAACGAATTTACCTATCTTTATTTTATACCAATTTTCGTCTCTCCAGGAATCATTAAAATAAATCGGTTTTCCCAGAAAGGTAAGTATCTATTAAACATGTATTCTGTGAACGTGATACAAGCGATATTGACAAATCATATTGATATATTGTTGGTACGTGAGGTGTCACGTATATACAAGGTGATTTCGCTTGTTTATCCCTCATATCTTTTGCATGAGTGATCAGAAGTGCTTTATTCATTGCTCTGTGGTGTTCGGGTAGACTGAGATATAGAGCTTGTTTTTAGGGTTCCGTAGCCAAATGGCAAAAAACGGAACCCTTATAGATTCGTCATGTCTGTCTGTGTGTCTGTCTGTCTGTCCGTCCGTATGTCACAGCCACTTTATTCTGAGACTATAAGAACTATGCTGTTGAAACTTGGTGAGTAGATGTATTCTGTGAACCGCATTAAGATTTTCACTCAAAAATAGAAAAAAAACAATAAATTTTGGGGGTCCCCATACTTGAAACTGAAACTATTTTTTTTTTTTCCATCAAACCCATACATACGTGTGGGGTATCTATGGATAGGTCTTCAAAAATGATATTGAGGTTTCTAATATAATTTTTTTCTAAACTGAATAGTTTGCGCGAGAGACACTTCCAAAGTGGTAAAATGTGTGTCCCCCCCTGTAACTTCTAAAATAAGAGGATGATTAAACTAAAAAAATATATGATGTACATTACCATGTAAACTACCACTGAAAATTGGTTTGAACGAGATCTAGTAAGTTATTTTTTTTTAATACGTCATAAATTGTAAACCACAATTTACCAAATACGGAACCCTTCGTGCGCGAGTCCGACTCGCACTTGGCCGGTTTTTTTATCGACATATTCACTTGTCTTTGTCCCATGATATAACAACTCGGAGCAGGAAAGTGAGGAGACCCAGTCCCAAATAATGGGACCAGGCAAGAAAAAAGCAAAATATCGACTTGTCCTTAATACCTTTTCAAAACTTATCCATATAATTATAATGGCTAGAAATTTTAAAAGACAGAGATTTGGAAGGAGGGAAGTTAGGCTATTGCCCAACATTGGACCTATAATTTTGACTAACAATAAACTGTTTGTTAAAAAACCTGGTCTGTGGGTACTCTACTTTGAATGATTATGACGTCATAATACCAATACACAATTTAGTACATAAAAAAAATCTTCTTAGACTTTGTTGACCTTTGAACCTGACCAAATATTGTAAGTCACTTGTAATACCAATATAAAAAAGATTTCAGTCTATTTTTATTACCTCATCATACCCAAACCAAAATATTCATATCAGCCGACCTCCTTTCAAACTCGCCCACAAATAGCAATTCACATTTACACTTTAACCCATACGTGGCCACCACCATTCCCTAAGGAGCCCGAACTGGGGGATTATCGTTTTTCTGTCACGAAGAAGATTTTCGCAAACCCTGACACTTAGCTCCCAAGCTATCAGGAAACACATGACAAAGGTACACTTTTGACACGTGATTATCTTCTTACACACAATAAAAGGTTTTTACTTGTACTTCAAAATTCTGACAATCGTGATCCATGTTTAATAACGTGCCTCAAAAAGGGTCTGAGAATGTGAAACGTAATTTTCTGCAACCTTTAAATTTTAAACGGACGTGGAGTGGGTTTCTACTTTAGGAACCGGAATTTATAATATTACATGAGTAGGTAAAGGGTTGGGCTTTTATTGTTTAGCTGTGTCTGATTGAAAATGGGAGCCCGTGTTATTAGATTGTTGGTTTATCTTTAGTTACCCTCATTTTGTATCTATTTAGGAAATATTTTGGTACGTTAATAGTATTTTGCAAATGGTATTTAACGTGTCTACCAAGTAAAACACGTTAAACCGTTGGTCCTGGTTCTTTTGTAGATCTTTGATAATTGTTACGAGTAGTCTAGAGCTAGGTGGAGCGATGAACTGATCAAGATTGTGGGAATCTGCGAATACGAAATGCACAGAACCGATCAGTGTGGCGACGCTTGGGGGAGGCCTATATCCAACAATGCATGTCTTTTGGCTGTGATGATGAGAGCTGACTGAACTGAGCTGCATTCGGTTATACTGTAACGGTTTGGGAATACTTTTATTGCGCGTACAGCTAAGGAGTCGAATTGCATGATCTTATTCCGCCTAGCCTATTTCATCATCGGACTACAAGACGCACGGCAATGCGCCATTGGTAAATGATTAATGATGTTATTTCTGTAAGTTGGTTTGTACAAACGCTTTTACATGTCTAACATATTTTTTTAAAAACTAGATGAGGTCGGCATTTCCTATCTGACTACTCTGAGAAGAAAGGCCGAAACAAACTCAGAGGTCACAGTCTCTTTTAAAGTCCTGACAAAATCTTGGTTAGATCATGTGAAGACCATGTAGACTGATCTCTGAAATGGTCTTTTGAGGAAAGAACCAGCCAGATTGAGTGGACCGGTCCAGTCAGTGCACGCATTTGTCAATAACCGAGCAGCTCAACTCAGAATTTAAGGCGCTCAACGATTCGACGAACAATACCAATGAAAGGCCATTCGGGTAGGCCGCATAAACTACTCAAACTGCCAGACCATGATTAAAAACTAAGATAAATTAAAAACAAAATAATCCACATAGTCTTCACATTCACAATAATTATAATAAAATAATATAATACTTTAAAAAGTAAATATTATTGTCATTGCAAGAAAACAAATTTAAAAAAAAACCGGCCAAGTGCGAGTCGGACTCGCGCACGAAGGGTTCCGTACTTGGTAAATTGCGGTTTACGATTTATGACGTATTAAAAAAAAACTAGTTATTAGATCTCGTTCAAACCAATTTTCGCTGGTAGTTTACATAGAAATGTACATCATATATTTTTTTTAGTTTTATCATTCTCTTATTTTAGAAGTTACAGGGGGGGGGACACACATTTTACCACTTTGGCAGAGTCTCTCGCGCAAACTATTCAGTTTAGAAAAAAATGATATTAGAAACCTCACTATCATTTTTGAAGACCTATCCATAGATACCCCACACGTATGGGTTTGATGAAAAAAAATATTTTTAGTTTTAGTTTCAAGTATGGGAACCCCCCCCCCTATCGTGAGGAAACCGGCATGTCTTAGAACCAAAAATTCGACGACATGTGACATCCAACAACCCGCACTGGGCCCGCGTGGTGGATTACTGCCCATTCCCTCTCACAGAGAGGAGGCCTGTGTCCCAGCAGTGGGAACATTAATAGGCTGATGATGTGATGTGATGGGAACCCCCAAAATTTATTGTTTTTTTTTTATTTTTGTGTTAAAATCTTAATGCGGTTCACAGAATACATCTACTTACCAAGTTTCAACAGCATAGTTCTTATAGTCTCAGAATAAAGTGGCTGTGACATACGGACGGACAGACAGACAGACACACAGACAGACATGACGAATCTATAAGGGTTCCGTTTTTTGCCATTTGGCTACGGAACCCTAAAAATGTATAAAAAATAACAAAATTCATAGTGCAAAATATAATAAAAAAAACAAATTAATTGGAGCAGCTCACTCCCAAGCCGTTTTATCCTCAATGTAATCATTAATGCTATAAAACGCTTTTTGGCACAACTTACGTTTAATGAATGATTTGAATTTATTAAGACTTAGATTTGTTACGTGGCTTGGAAGCTTATTATAAAAGCGTACACATTGACATCTAAACGAGCCACCTATTTTCTTGAGCCTTGTTGTAGGTACTACAAATTTGTGTTTGTGCCTAGTATTTATATTATGGATATCACTGTATTTTTAAACAATTTTATATTTTTATGGGCATATAAAATATTTTCATAAATATACTGAGAAGGCACAGTCATTTAAATTTCTCTCTGAGAGAGTGTCTCGGGCTTAATTTATAAATTGATCGAACAGCTCTTTTCTGCAAAACAAAGATAGTCTGGATGTCGGCGGCATTTCCCCACAACAGAATGCCGTACGACATTACACTATGAAAATAGCTAAAGTATACTAAACGGGCTCTCTTACACATGGTACATGGTGGACATTTCACCCATACGCACTAAACGTTTTGCAAATACTTTCATTATGCGTACAGCTAAGGAGTGGAATTCTCTGCCGGAGTCTGTGTTCCCCGATAACTAAAACCTAGGAGTCTTTAAGTCAAGAGTGAATAGCTTACTTTTTGGCAAGCGTGCCTTATCGTTGACCACATCATCGCTTACCATCAGGTGAGATAGTGGTCAAACGCGAGCCTATCTATAATAAACCCAGCCGGGAGTCTGTATTTTCTGATAGCTACAACCTGGGAATCTTCAAGTCAAGAGTGAATAGGTTACTTCTAGGCAAACGTGCTAGACCGTTGACCACATCATCGCTTACCATCAGGTAAGATATTGGTCAAACGTGAGCAAACAAAAGAAGAAAATACTGGAAGCCAGCAGTGACAGTTACGTAAAGGTAAGACCGAAGATGAGCCACTTCAGGCCTCTTTTATGATTAAGTGGTAAGTAAATATCCCCACAGCAACGATAGAACCATGCATAATACCTGATATAACTTAACTCCTTCAATTCAACGCACTATCGAACTTAAGCCCCTCCTGAAAGGAACTTTCAGATCCCAGCATTAACGGTCGGCAAGTTAGGATAGCGATCCTAAAACCCAGACTTTGCGCACCATTAGTCACAGTGGATATTGAGAGCATTTGTATTAAAATGGGCTCTTCTCTATTCCTCGAAATGTTAGCGAATTTTCCATTCCTATTGATTGTACAGTCACCAACGTAAATAACTCACACTTACTCTAAATCCGAAAGCAATTTTCTCGTGAGAATAACGATCGTCACTGTGAGAAAAGACTTTTATACACTGTAAGTTTGGTTAAAACTTACCAAAGGATTGGTTACTGGTTACGAAATTATTGGGACTTGGCACAGATAATATAATACTAGCATAGACTTGGGAATATTGCCTACTAGCAATAAAACAGTTGCTTTTTGCTATTTCATTTTTTTTTCATTTATTACAGATTATATTTCTAATAGTAAAAATTTGCTTAAATGACAAAACATGTTCGGTTTTTTATTTTTTTTATTGTAATGGTTTTTTGGTGGTTGTTTTCGATAATACTGTCCCATAAAGGGTTATATTTGAGGGTACTTTATATATTACAATGTGTGTGCCAATTGCCTAGGTACTACAAAACTTTGTTGTGGTCGATTCGCAAACCGATAAATTAACTGCATGCAAATCGCCACAGAAAAATGTATATTTTTAAAAGGGGTTTATTCGCAAGTATCGGGCTAGTTAAATTCGTGCGAATTGTCCAATAACCCTCCATAAAGTTTCGGCTTTAGGCTTTTTAATATTGTGCAATTGCCTTTTATTTATGCTCATGACTGTAGCTATATTTAAATTTTCTCCGTTCCCATTTTCTTGGCATAAAACGTGCACTAGCTGCTACAGAAATCTTGTGGAAGAAAACCCAAGTCAGAATTTACTTGACCCAATTTAAACTATATGACCTCTTCAATAACCTGCAATGCAAGTGTTGGTCATTGACGCAGTATTCGACTGTATATGCAAACTTTCTGCCAAAGAAAATATAATTATTGGATTTTTCCGTCTACCATTTCTCCATAGTGCCTGGATTCTCGATTTAATGCTGGTTGAGGGCAATATATTTGTCCACATATATTTGTGTACATGGGACTAAAACCAAATTGGCGACATGTGGTTTTACTGATAAAGCTCTGCCTTTACCCTACTGTGAAAACAGGAGTGGTCTTATGATATATTAAAACACTAGTGGATGCCTCGTGGTTTCCGTTCCCGTGGGAATACAGGGATAAAAGGTAGCTTATATCACCCGGGGATAGTGTAGCTTCTCAATGGTGAAAGAATTTTTTAAATCGGTCCAGTAGTTTTTAAGTTTATTCGTTACATACAAAAATACAAATATTTCCTCTAAAACTTTACCCCGCACTAGGAATTTCTTCCTGTATCGTGGGTGCGTTTACAAACATTTAAACTCACATACACCGGAACAACTATCTGTAGGAATCGAACCCGCGACACGCAGCGCAGCAGCCGATCGCTCAAACACTACACCAACCGTGTCGTCAGATAATAGTTACATAACACAAAATATATAAGAACAACATAAGAAAACTTTTGATCCAATATGTTCACGAGAAAATATAAAACAAATATCGTTTACAATATAGAGGTGTGAGAAATAAAACAGACATAATCCAGCTTCAATATAACTTCTAGGAATATGTTCGCAAAGTCTGTTTTGTTCGTAAAAGTTTGAAAGGGCTTAAATATTTGAGGACAAAATTATGTAACGAAAATCTAAGTATAATTTTATTTTTATTCAGAAACAGGTATGAGAATGAAAATAATAAAAAGAATAAAGTTTTCAAATGTTTTTTTAGAGTTTATTTCGTTTATAATAAAACGTCTTTCATTCAACTCATAAAAAATCAAATTGAAACTTATTTATGACATTAGTTGGTACCTACTGTTATTTGAAAAGTAATTTATTTCTTTGACACTTTAAGTGTAATTATTTACAAAGTCATGAATTTTTTATTCTCTTTTTGGGACAATTCTTAGTAAATTAAAAACTTTACTAAGAAAACCCAATTCTAGGTTAAGCTCGCCTCGCACATAGGTACACCTATATCACCAAATAAAAATTGGATAGTTCTTTATATATTCAAAAGCAGATGCTTTGACCTCTTGAAAAATTCTCAATGAATTAAAAGTCACCCTCTGTATAGGCTTGTATCCTCGTACCCTTGAATTAAATAAGCTATATTTTATCAAGCCATAAATATGATTAAGCAAAAGTAAGCACAACCCTTTATCCTAGATATTAATTAAATTTTCATAAAGGTAATCTAGAGATTGATCCTAAATCAACTTTGTACTAAAAATTATTCTTCCATACATATTGCTTTAGGCTTCAAAAACAAGATTCTATCATCAATATTCTGTAGGTGTTTTAATTAAGAACGTGACAGAAGGGTTCATTAATTAAAAGTTATTCATTTAAAAATATTTCGTTTTAAGGATTGGGTGGGACTGGTTATTTTTAGTCCTTATCAAAGGATTGTAGACGTAGATTAGATAAAACTGTTATCTACTCAGACAGTTTTCTTTAGGATAGGAAATCTAAAGGTATTATTAACACATAAATATACCTGCTACTATAATAATTATAATTATTGCAAAGTCGAGGGTATCACTGAATGTCACTCGTACTTTAGAAAACGATAAAGTCTAAGTTGTCAATATGACAGTTAGATACGATGCGACATATGTCAAACTGACGTTTAAGTTATTGTTAACCTGTCAGGCGCTATTGTTATTGTATTGATACGGGCAGCTGTCGTAGAGATCAAGCTATCATTTATGAAGTATAGTTAGACCTCAATCAAGTTTCAATTTACTCAGACTTTTTGCCAATTACAATTAATTTCGCTGACTTTTTTTGGTCTTAAGCACGAAACTTTTCCCGTCATCTACAATATCCTAAAGATATTCTATAGAAAAAGAAACATATTCCGCACAAATTGTAATAAATTGAAATAGCAGTCGCATTTCTTTCTGCTTTTTCTTTTCATTCTCAAACTTTCAATAGTATCCTTGCCTGCTCACATAGGAATGCAATAAACTTGAAGTATAACCGATGCCATATTTACAATAAAAAGAAACTAATAAAACGTAGTACGGTACCGCTAGTTCCATTTAACTTCGTTGAAAAAGTTAGCAGGAACGCTGCGCGCTGGTATATTACCTTAGGAAAACTTAGGTGTGTACTTACCGAGATTATCGGCTCGATATAGGGGAAATATGGCCACCCATAACACCACCAAAAGGCCCGTTGTCCTCTCCATTTTGCACACACTGTCAGTTCCGCATATTTGAGTCTAGTTCAGACGCTTCTTTGGTTCTGAACGTCATAATTGCACTGTCTTTGGAAATCGGTGTTTTTGAAAGGCTCATGCGGTTTTAGGCTGAATCTGCAACAAAGAAACTTATGATTAGACTTAAAGTAAGGATCTACTTAGCTCTTTGGTACTTTGGTTTTTACGTCTGGGAATGACCATATAACCTGGAAAAACTGGATGTAGTGTGAAAACTGAACGGATAAAAACCGCGTGACACACTGCGCGCTGGTAAGATAGGATTAAGGCGATAACAAGACTCACGGTGCCCTGAAATGAGAAGAACCGAAAACAGAGTTTGCTTGGAGACAGTTCGTCAGTGAATCCGTCTTAACTTTTAAGGATGGGCACGACCTTCAGTAAGCAATAGCAGTTGCTGAAGAAGAAAGTAAGGATTGCGTAGTATCTTTCCCGTATGGAGCTATACATGAATACATCGGATTAATATTTTCCACTCACCACTAAACGTTTCTAAGACCGTAAAATTGTACGTCCTTAGTTATTCTAGTAACCCATAATTTATGTTACAAAAAAATATCGCGGAAACCTAGACTTAATAGTCTCAAATTGCCAACACGTAGTAAACTAGCGGGGTGATGAATGTCTACTCATTGTTTTATGAAAATAAACCTGTAAAGGAAAATATTGTCGAAAGACTGCCTTTTTTTTTGTAATTATACTTCAAGATTATATTATTGTATATTGAATGTGATGATTTTTATTTACATAGATAAAAATATATACAGTTTATAAAATATTATAACAACATATTAATCAAGCCTAAAAAAATAAAACATGGCGTCGAAAAACCCCCTTCTATCGTTGTCCACTGGTATTGTGCCCAAAAGACTGGCAGCATTGCCACATTGTATGGCAATACTTATCCTCTGACCAAAGTTATAGCCAGCCTTTGGGTCACGCAAAGTGTCAACTATGAATGTTCCTTTTCTTTAGCCTGTGCTGTCCTACTCATGAACAAACAAACGCTTGCCTGCAGTTTTCGCAAATCTTATTTATTTCACTAACATTAACATTAGAAGCGCGGTATTTACCATGTTTACTGTTTGTTGCGAGTTTCCGATATTTCGGTGCTGTTGCAAGCATGACCATGGATAAACTGAAGTTATTGCGGGTGGGTGTTTATGAGGAGACAAATGGGTCTACCCTCTTTCTTGTTCGTTTCGTTTTTTGTTTATCCATTCGAGAGCTTGGAAACCAGTGGTTCAGCTAAGCAGGTAAAACCCGAAAAAGTGCCGAAAAAAGTTTGCAAGCGGACACAGTGAGTTTCGTGTGTCGAAACAGAATCGAGTTGTGAGTGACAGTGGTAGCAGTACTGAGTGCAAAAAACTGATACAGAGATACAGATGACAGAAAAGGGTAGACCGATTTGTATCCTCATAAACACCCACCCGCAATAACTTCAGTTTATCCGTGAACATGGGGCTTGCAACAGCACCGAAATATAGGAAATTTGCAACAAACAGTAAACATGGTAAATATCCCGCTTCTAATGTTAATGTTAGTGACCATGACAGTTTAAATCCTATCTACTGACCTAATAACATAACATAATATCAAGTCTGCAGTCCCCAAAGAGATTGTTTTTTTAAAAAACCTTGTCCAAATCTAGGAATTTCTCCTGTATCATGGCTGCGTTTATAAACATTATAAACTCACATACACAAGACACCCAGAGCTGGCACATCTATCTGTAGGTCATACAAATTTCTGTTCCGTGCTGGCATCGAACCCGCGACACACAGTGCAGCAGTCAATCTCTCAACCATTGCGCCAACCACGAAAACAAACAGAGAGGAGTAAGAGGAGAGAGAGGAGCGAGGGGTACAGAGAGAAAGAGGTTTGCGGGAGGGAGAAGTGCGCCTGTAGTACACCCACACTTAGCCAGATATGTTTAAGTTCCATAGTCGCAAGCCTAACGCCATCAACAGGGCACAAAGTCCAGACTCCAAGCAGCTACAGAGTAAGAAAGAAAAAATAAAAGATACATTTATTTAGCACAGTCTAAAAGACACACAACATAATATTAAATACATCCGATAAAATACAAATAAATATAAATTAAAAAGTGTAAGTCTGATGTAAGCCAAATATCTAACAGTTGCCTAAAACTATTGCTAACTGAAAATGGCTTAATTAAGTCATAAGTCGTTTAAACCTAGTATAATGTGTTAACTGCTGCCATAATTGCTACTGGCCCACTTTGAACCGCGTCAACACTATGTAAATTAAGTTAAATCTCCCGCAATGATATGTCGGGTTCCGTGTCCCGGAAAACCAGGAAATAAGGCCAAGTTATCCATACTAATAGTATAAATGCGAAAATAACTCTGTTTGCATGTTTGTTTGTTACCTTTTCACGACTAAACGGATGAACCGATTTAGATGAAATTTGATACGGTGATTGTTTTAGACCCTGGAAAGGCCACAGGATAGATTTTTTCCGGTAGTGTGTTCCCTTGTTATGATACAACACTTTATACGCGGGTGAATCCGAGGACAGAAGCTAGTATTATAAATGCGAAAAAACGCTTGTTTTTTTTTTTTTTTTTTTCTAAACTGATGATTCGATTTAGATGAAATTTGGCACGGATATAGTTTGAAAACCAGGGAAGGACACAAAATAGTTTTATCCCGATAGTGTCTTCCCTTAGGATGATAAAACTCTTTTAAGCAGGCGAAAACGCGGGCAGAAGCTAGTTCTTCAAAACGAGGAAATAAGGCCAAGTTATTCCTCATAAATGCTTAAAGACTGCTCCGCTATGTAAATCTCACGTTAATGGGGCCACGCAACCACGGGTAATTGTTTTATAAAATTGAGAGAAGTTGCATAAATCTGTAGTTCATTAAGTTCGCTGGTTAAGAACGTTTGATCGTTAGTGGTAACGTAATAGTTTGTAACTATAGTCAGAACTGCATGCAATTAACATTAAATAATTTGAGTATTAAGTTATGTATTTATCAAACTCTATCTTAGGCTTTAACCTGTCAAACTTTGGCATTAAAGTAGGCTATAACACTTTCTTAACGTCAAATACTCAATCAAAGAGGGCTACCCTTTTGAGCCCACCAGTCGGCGCCACTGGCGAGTAAGGTCCTTAAAAATATAGCTGTTAAACGTTATTATTACACTCATGGAAGCAAAGTTTCAATTAAAATCATATCGTGCCGTAGAATTGCGATTAAATACAGCCCTTTTTTTCCCAAAAAAAATTCGGGTCATAAAACTCTATTAATGCAGTGGTTTGGTAAAACCCGTAGGTACCTATTTTAATCCGCCATATTTGGAAATTATTCTCAATAATGAAAAGGTAGGTAGTAAATAAACTCTCCCTAAAAGCCAACTACGAAATTTGACATTTGGAAGACCTCATTCTACACCAGCGCCCCTAGCAGCAAATTCAAACGCGGTAACCCTCATTAAGAAACCCGTTCTAACAATAAACTCTAGACTATCGTTAAGGGTTTAGTTTGCAAAACCTATTACAACTGTTCTTGTTATTGTAATGTAATATTTATATGTCGTTTTGTGGCAATCAAATACTTTTTCTTTCTTTTCATCCTTTTTAGGGTTCCGTAGCCAAATGGGTAAATACGGAACCCTTATAGATTCGTCATGTCTGTCTGTCTGTCTGTCCGTCCGTATGTCACAGCCACTTTTTCCGAAACTATAAGAACTATGCTGTTGAAACTTGGTAAGTATTCTGTGAACCGCAATAAGATTTTCACATAAAAATAGAAAAAAAAACAAAAAATTTTGGGGTTCCCATACTTGAAACTGAAACTAATAATTTTTTTTTTCTTCAAACCCATACGTGTGGGGTAACTATGAATAGGTCTTCAAAAATTATATTGAGGTTTCTAATATAATTTTTTTCTAAACCGAATAGTTTGCGCGAGAAACACTTCCAAAGTGGTAAAATGTGTCGCCCCCCCCCTGTAACTTCTAAAATAAGAGAATGATAAAACTAAAAAAAATACATGATGTATATTACCATGTAAACTATCAACGAAAATTGGTTTGAACGAGATCTAGTAAGTAGTTTTTTTTTAATACGTCATAATTCGTAAACCGCAATTTACCAAGTACGGAACTCTTCGTGCGCGAGTCCGACTCGCACTTGACCGGTTTTTTATTTCTAGACTTAAGACAAAGTGACATCCTATCACCATTAGTGATTTTCGATATGTTAAAATGATAGGAATTGACCTTGTGACATTTCGGTAGCATAGATATTGCCAGACAACCCCAGTAATTTATGCCACTATCTAGTATAATTCATGAATAATTCATATTTATCAAAAAATATAACCTGCAGATTTTAGCAATGGAATTTCGTACACTTCTCGTACAATTTAATTGATGCTTTTGCAAAACCTCTCGGGAAATGAATACCCGGCGTGATAATGTAGGTGGGTGTTCATTTGCGAATGAAATCTGATCTTAGGCTCAATTAGTTATGTAAATACACAGTAATGGGAAACCAGGCGTCTCGTATTCCAGTAATATTTTAATATTATTTTGGCGTGGGGGCGAGATGTAGATACTTATACAAGGCGAATATTTCCAAACTTTTTCGCAACGGTTTTTTTTTGTAGGTGTTGTCACTTCATGGTACCTTAATGCTAATTAACACTGTTCTTAGTATTTTCTAAAACTTTTCCACAAGGGATGCCATAAAAGAGCGTTAAGATTCACTAAGCTATTAGCATTGAAAATCTTCGTCAGTAATGTCAAGTGCTTCATCATCATCATCATCATCAGCCTGTTTAATTTTCCCACTGCTGGAACACAGACCTCCTCTCTGTGAGCGAGAATAGGCCGTAAATCCGCAATCCACCACGCGAACCCAATACGGTTTGGTGGATGTCACATGTATTCGAATTTTTGGTTCTAGGATATGCTGGTTTCCTCACAATGTTTTCATTCACCGTTTTGAGAGCAGTGGTTGCGTAATAATTTGAACAAAGTAAAGCGCTTGCATGGGTTTGAACCCACGATCTAAAAGTTGTAAGACGAGGCCGATATCACTAGGCCACCACTGCACTGCCAAGTGCTTATTACACGCCAATATAATTTGGCGAAATGGGGGATTATTGATTCGTCCAACACTCGGTGCGAGTGTGGTGCCCCTGTACAGACTATGTCCCACTTGCTGGAGTGTCCTGGCTGTCCATTCACTTGCACCCTGGAAGACCTGTACGGTGCTTCTGACGCTGCTATAAGCGTGGCCGCCTACTGGGCCCAGACTATCTAATTAAATGTGCCATCGAATCGAAAAGAAGAAGAAGAAGAAGATTACACGCCATCAGCGTGCAAGTATGAAAGTAAAAAAAAATAAAAGTAGAATTTGTAGGTACATCGTAACAGATAGCCTTCTGTAGTTTTTGCCTATCCGTTATTTATTTATTTACTTATTATTATAATCTTTATTTATCTTCTTTCTTATTTATTACATTTTTAAATATTAAATAAAAAGAAAACAGTAAACATTTAAAAATATTAAAAATAGAGGCCAACCGGTATCGGGAACAGGGTCCAAGCTACCGGTGGGTAGGGCGACAGGAACCTCCTCACAATGCGAGCCGTATCGAGGAGTATTGCCTTCTGTATCAGACCCTTGATCCAACCGCCCAATGACAGCCTCGACAGACGGTCGTCGAGGCTCTTGGCCATCAGGCCGTTGGCCGTAACGACAATCGGCACAATGATCGCCGAGTCCACATTCCACATGTCATGTTATTATTATTATTCGTTCATTTATTTATTCTGAATAATAATTGTGTGTACAATACACACAATTATTTTTACAGGTAGAACCCAAGGTTATAAAAGTAGTCATACAAAGCAACACTCAGAGACGCCCCTCGAAAACTGATAATCGTATAGCCATCTCGCTACTGATCTATGGAAGTGTAAATAGGCCCCGTACTCATTTAACACGAAATAAATCTTGAAAGTAGGTCATAAGTAAGAGAAAACATCCGGATGGCCCCTTTGCTCGGAAAATAAACGCGAAAATGATATCAGCAGTTCTTCCCTAATAGTAAATCTTAATATTTTCCTTATTCAATCTATTATTAAATCTCGATCCTCTCTAAGAACAACTTAAAAACATTTATCCGTTTGGGAATAATATTTTCTCAGAAAGTTCTATGTCGAACAGTTTTCTTTGGTACACTAGTTAATATTAAAATCATACCTCGATTCGAGAGCTGAATATTCAATAGACCTTCGAATTTCAGGTCTTAAAGTAAAGCATAAGTTTTGCCAAGCTACTGTTAAGTTTGAAAGAAGTTGTAAATAAGTTTGTTTATATCAAGTCTTCGTGTGTTTATTTAGGTAGTGGTTTTCAATATTCTGTTCATAGTCTACTACGATAGCTTACTTAAATGTGGGTTGGTAAATCAGACACACAGATACAGTACTCAAAACAGTAAAGGAAAAAATAGCGAGGAAACCGGCATGTTCTAGAACCAAAAATTCGAAGACATGTAACATCCACTAATCCGCACTGGGCCCGCGTGGTGGATTACGGCTCATTCCCTCTCACAGAGAGGAGGCCTGTGTGCCAGCAGTGGGAACATTAAAGGTTGATGATGAAGCCAGACGTAGGTACTCTGAGGCCCTAGACAAAGCCCTGTCTATACAAAGTGACATTTTTTTTTACTAGGAATGACGATTTCCAAAAAGTCAAAATGAAAAAAAAAAAAAAAAAATTTGTGACCAGCACAGGAGACACGAGATAAGCAAAAACACTAAAATTAAACAATAATATGAATAAAAAAAATAAAAACCCCGTGCGAGACCAAAAAAGCGTGGTCTAACCCAAAAAAATTGGACTTGTGACAATCAGTCATCGCTGTGTAGAGTCCCTGGACACTGGGAACACGCTACCAGTGGTGTCTTATCTCTTACAAAGAAACTGTCCCGACTAACTGTACTGATTATTTTTTGTGCATAGATCGCGTTCGGTTCCGTTCCACAGATATACATAGATGGTGATCTATCTATCGCCGTGGAACGGAACCGAACGCGATCGATTTACAAAAAATCATTGGTATAATCAGATGTAAAACGCTAGTTACGACGGCACGGTTTTTTTGTATAGGATAAGGCATCTGTATGCTAGTATTTTATTATCTGTGACGCTACTAAACCTGACTGGCTGAAAAATATATATTATTATGACAAGTGGGATTAAAATATTTATTTTGTTTTTTTTGGTTCCAATTACTTCCTATATAGTTTTATTTATGGACAAACTTTTATTTTTCAATCGATAGGCTCGCGTTTGACCACTATCTCGCCTGATGGTAAGCGATGATGTGGTCTACGGTGAAGCACGCTTGCCTGGTAGAAGTAACCTATTCACTCTTTTGACTTAAAGACCCCAAGACTATTTGCTTGTTAAAGTATCGGAAAAATAATCAGCATACGGCTAATAAGATGTCTAGATATTCACATTTATAAACGAAAAAAATAAAATTGTTTTAATTAGGCACTCATTGATACTGCCGATATTTTACCTTTCGGCCACCTCTTGTTATTTCTCACGCTAAAATTACTGATCCATTACCAGCAGTATACCTAAAATATCAAGTTACGGAAGGCCGTAATGGTTACGAAAACTAGGTTAGTTTGTAAAAGAAACACGAAGGTCTAAGGTTTAGCTCACACTGAGACGCGTCGTGAAGCGACATGACGATGCTTTTAGGGACCCGTTGTTTCGCCGTTGTGTATATTTCAAAAAGATTTACAGGAAAATTCATGCAACCAGTTTGCCATCGACACGCTCTAATAAATATTTGGTCAAGTCTGTAAATATTATATTTGGCCCAGACTTTGTTGTGGCGCAACTCCTCTTTAAAATCGTATCTTGTAATATATAACGTCAACATAACGTTTACGTCAATTTCGGTTTGTCAGAAAATATAAGCGCTTTGACAGACGCCTGGACCTGTTTGACAGACTTCTGAAATGATGTGCAGTGCACGTCATTTCAGGAGGTGCAAGTCATTTCCGAAAATCCTTATTCACCAGGCGCTGCACGGGCGAAGCATAGTTGCGTCACGCTTCGTTGCGATTGTGCCTCGATATTACGGGTTACGTTTTCTTTTGTTTTAAATCACTGATGAAAATTTTTGTATCGCTATTTTAAAAAGTACTTGCGTACGTTGCTTCGCATGGCCTCGCGGTGTGAGCTAACCCTTATACAAAATGTTTAATAATGTGAGCTTTTAAAGCAAAGTAATTTAATATAATATTTAAACACTGAACTTAATTATATTGTACGGCTTAACGTTTATTTAACTTATTATAATTTCAGCGTAACATAACATGGAGAGCTTCATGTTTCAACATGAAGACTCTTTATAATATGAAATGAATAACTTCGTGGTTAGGTAAAATAATATTATATTCAGAAAACTGGAGGGCTTTTCCATATCTAACAGTAGGACTATTGATTGGAACCACGTTTCGCAGATTTCGGGAACACTTGTCTTGCAAATTACTAGTTATTTGTCTGATTGTATCAATGCTAGCATTGCCAGCTTTGATAGAGTAGTGTAGATAATGCCTATACTTTGATAGTATATGCTACTGGCATATACTATCGATTTGGGCACACTGCTGCGTGTCGTGTGTTCGATGCCCGCACGGCACAATTATTTGTGTGAACTACAAATAGTTGTTACGACTCTGCTCTGCTCTGGGTGTTGTGTATGTGAATTTATATGTTTGTAAACGCACCCACGATGATACAGGAAGAAATTCAAAGTGTGGGCAAAGATAATATAAAAAAATGTTTGTTACATATTATGGGATTAATTGATTCCACTCAATAGCATAATATATTCACCATACTGTTCTCTTCACTCAATAATTGCCATTGATATAGCGTCTCAGATGAATCAATTATTTAATTTGATATTATAACGCAAACATCTGTAGCTTCCGCCACCGTTATGTCTTCGGATGTCTTCACTTGTTTTATTTCATACCAGTTTACTTAGAGGTAAGTAGCTACATCTAATACTATAGATACAATATTGAAAAATATACCAAACTAGCTTCTGCCAGCGGTTTCGCCCGCGTGAAAGTCCAAAATTATCCCGAAGGAACATATTCTCGGTATAAAAAGTATCCATCCAGCCGTTTGAGCGTGTAGAAGTAACAAACATACAAACACACTGTGATGATAAGTACCTTTGCGACCGTGCACTGCTCGGGTGAAAATAGAGAAACCGAAGTTTTGGAGCCGTTTCCGAGATTCAGATTATATATATTTACATATAAACAAGAATTAAAAACATATTACAATAGTTATTTATGCTACAAGTGCGGAAGGTAGGTGATTTCCGATGAGTGGCATTTTTATTCACGAGCGAGCGAAGCGAGTGAGTGGATAAATCGACACGAGTCGGAAATCATCTTACGTACGTGTATCATACAACATTTTACTATGCACTGTGCGAGGAAATAAATAAATTAATAAAATGAAATTAATAAAATGGCGGGCTTATTCAAGCGCGTTCAGCATATCCACAGATTAACTAATAGTTCCTCGGGCATATCTACTGCGCAAGTGCGAATAGCTGTCACATCGTAACGCAATAAGGCACGAGCAAAATATACGTTCTGCCAAACATATTTAATGAATCTTTAAAATTAATTTATTGATCAAAATCTAAATCTAGAGTAATTTACGCCTAAAATAAAGTATTAGTTTTATTTTACCTTTTAAATGAATGATAATCTGTACATAACTAATTTTTAAAACTTTTCTCAAATAATAAAAACTCTATGCGTCGGGCTGACGTTGGAGTTAAAAATTAAAAAAGTACAGGAAAGTAAAAAGCACTAGTGAAAAAAAGTGACACTTTCCGCACAGTTTGGCTGCTTGGAAAACCGCTCTTTTCGAGGACATGCATTGTAAATAATATAATATTATAGCAGACATTCTAAATTCTAGTATCCATTAAAGACGGAAGAAAAGTATGATGGACGGCCCTTGTGTGGTTATAACAAAGTTACGTTTCGAGGACATAAATACTAATGGCTTATCTATTACGTAGTTTGTTTCCAGTATTGTTTTTTCCACGTCTCGCAACATTTTGCTTTCAATTCATTTTGAGCTAAATCGAGAAACTCATTACACACAATAACTTTTGTAATCTATCATGATTATACCAACTTCCTATTTTGGCCCCGTTTCAAATAATATATCACATTCCTGGAATAGAAATGCCGAGTTTTGTAACTTATATTTTCAACAGATATGGATATTGTTTTCAGTTTTCACGAGTACAACCCTTGCTAAACTTATCTGAGATCATTTTGTCGAGTTGAAAAATAAATGGTTAAACATATTTCGAATTACACAATAATAAATACCGTGGCGTTTTAAATCTGAACAAGTTCAAAAACAATCTTAAGTAAAACATATATTGGAAAGGATAACATACTTGGACGTAACGACTGATCCGGTAACGATAAATGTAATTTCATTGATAAATGTAAGTCACAATTTGTTTGTTTTAGCTGCACTGTTGTTGAGTATCACAGGAAAGAAAGAAATAATATTTTTTCAGCTACACTATATTATGATAACTTCTTTTTAAGATTAAAAACGCACGATTCTTGTAATGAATAATAATAATTCTTCAGTCATGTGAGTGAAACGGGTAGCAAGTAACACAAATAAACAAAAATCAAATTACTTTAAATAAGCAAGTGAAGGAATCGATTACAAAACAGCATAAAACAATAAAAAGACAGAAAATATACAGCGTAGTAGCGCCTCAGATAAAAGACAATATCCCTAGCTAAGAGAATCCAACCGTTCTTGGCAGCTGTAGGCAAGAGCGGAGATTTAAAAAGCAGATACCGATCACAATACAGTCCAGTTGCAACGATACTTTTGCTGGAAACTCGATAAAGTGCTGGCAAAACATTGGAAATATAAATATTGTAAATCTAATTCTGTTACAATATTATCATGGCTGCAGATCGTGATCGTTTCTTGTAGTTACGTAGCCACTTTATGAACTTTATGTACACACAAATAGGTATTTTATTAAAATTTTAAAACTGAACATTTATAATAAGAACTATCATAGAGCCTCCCATTAGGTGGACCGATGACCTGGTGAAGTCACGGGACCCATCAATATGGCGATGCTTGGGGGAGGCTTATGTCCAGCACCGGACGTCTTTCGCCTGATTTGATGATGATGATGATGACAATGATAGAGCAGATGTATTCCGAACCTGTTTCCTTTCTTTATGATACAGAAGTATCGGTACTCGTGCTGAAATTGCGTAAATTTTACACGTTGGTGAGCCAAATACAAAATTCTAATGAAGAGTAAATCTACTGACTGTTTTCTACAACCTAACATAACATTATAACAAGTTTGTGTTGCCCGAAAAGTTCGGCAGCGGTTTACCTAATAACACCCACATTTTACATGCAGTCTTGGTTAAAGCCCACGTAATTATAAACATATTAGGATACCTTTATACTAATTTTTTTATTAAAAAACTATTATTTCAGACAAAGTCCATAGGATTAGTAACAATTTACTTAAAAACTAATTTTAGTAGATACAGATATAAAACTAAAATAAAAAAGTTTTTACAAAAAAATACTACCGACTTCCAAATAAAAAACTACAAAGTGAAAAATAACTTTATTTTTGGAAGTCGGTGTGTTTATTTTTCCCCGTTTTTTTGCGATATGGACACCGACTTCCAAAAATAAAGTTATTTTTCACTTTGTATTTTTTTATTTGGAAGTCGGTAGTATTTTTTTGTAAAAACTTTTTATTTTTCACTTTTTAGTTTTACCTACCTAATAGGCAAGTAGTTTAGTAAGGTACCTATACTCACAGAATAGATTTCCTGAATATCATGAAACTGAACATAACCGGTGAAATGAGAGATCTGCGTACCCCTTTAGAACGTACTGGCGTGATGTTATGTCATGGAATGGTATAAACAATAAACAGACATGCGATTGCAGCAATCCCGAGAGATTTGCCGTTATTTATTGAAGAGTTCTGTTGTATATCTCCGAAGTTCTTCATCAGACCTTCACCAAATTAAAATGGGACCAATTTCGAAACATACTCTTTCATACAAAAAAATAATTTTCAAAATCGGTCTACAATTGCCGGAGTTATCGGTGAACGTACATAAAAAAAAAACATACAAGAAGTCGAACATAGAACCTCCTCCTTTTTGGTAAGTCGGTTAACTAAAAACATATAGCTAACACTTTAGCGAGGAGATGCATCCACCTCTACATCATCGGAAAATCCCACCGATCTGCGAACACACTGAGAATAGTGTTGGTACCGCCGCGAACACGCGTCATCAGAGAGGCACATCTTTTTCTAATAATGGCGGCGAAACCATCAATGTTTGTGTCCGCAAACATCCCTGACGCACTGCAACGACACGGCAGCCTCAACAGTACTCTCAGTGTATTATTATATTGGACGCGCAGGTCGCTGTATGCCCGCTGAGTGAAACTGATCCACAGGCTGCACGTGTAGAAGGACTGACAGTAAGCTTTGAAAAGCGTTACTTTACTATATAGGTATACTTGATTGTTCGGAAAAATGGAAAAATCAGGTTTGATAACATGTTGGAAGTCACACCCATTTCATGTCATATACAACTCTCCAATTTAACAACACGCTCTTGCACAAACCAGGCAACATTTTTATGAAAATAAAAATATGTAAAACGAAATTTTGCAGTATACTCCACAATAACATAAGTTCCCAATCTTTACTGTGTGTGTGTTATCTGGTTTAGTGTAAGAACAAAAGAGGGTGATTCGGCAGAGTATTAAAAGAACAATTCGGTTTCAGGCAGTTAACTTCACAGATGTTTCCAGAAAGTTTGTAGGCTTTAATGGACCTGGCCCACTTTTAAACAGACCTGGAATACTTTCATGCTAATTTTATTCTGTCTTCAGTAAGGTTCTTGATGTGGAAAATTTGGGATAGACATTATTTAATTTTAATGTGTTAATCCTTGTTTTAAATTAAACTATAAAAAAAAACCTGAAAATTATGCACACAATAATTTATATTATGAAGACTTGAAATGAGAACATAAAGAAAGGGGGCCATCCGATGCATTGAGAACCATCTGTTTCTTTCATTTTAGATAAGATGTTTAAAAACTCAGAATTTGGATTTCTATTCCTTTTAGGTGAGAGTACATAAGAAATAGACGACATTGAATGAATCTTTAATGTCTGACAAAACCATCTATTTATTATTGTACACAAACATATTAACAATAAAAACTTTCTTTCAAAATAAAACTGTAATCACCATAAACTCGTCATACCCTGCCTCACCATACTACGTAGTTCCAAAAACGGAGCTCAGCCAAATTCTCAATTAACGTTACATTTTAGATTACTTCCCACAGTTCATTCCATCCTTGTCAGAGTTTCCGAAGCGCTTCGGCGATCTCCCTTATTTATGCACCCTCATCCCGTAAAGTATAATCCCATGAAAATAAAATTCACTAATTAAAGTAGATTAGAGAAGCACTGGCAGATAATGTGGGGTTAATTATTAATTTTATTACAGGGGCTGGTGACGTAAAGTGGAATAATATAAGAAGGATACTTTTGCAGAGACCTACAGTGCATTTACATTTTAGAGTCAGGAGAATATTCCTGTTTTTTCTATCGCGCAAACGGGTTAAAACAAAAAATATTGAAAAACGGAAAGCATTAAATTTCAGTTAAAATGGAAACTGTATTTTTATTCCTGCCATACAATCGAATTATACCAACAAATATTAACTCACACTTATAAAAAAGTGAAGAAAAGTCAATAATAAAGTATTAATAAATCTTTTTACAAGAAAATACAACCGTCTTTCAAATAAAAACACTACAAAGTTAAAAATTACTTTAATTTCGGAAGACCGTGTCAAAAAAAAAAACACGAAACGAAAATTGGAACACCAGCAAAAGAAGAAAAAAGGGTACCTATGTGTCAATAAAATTATCTGCAAAACATGATCAGTGCGAGAGCCAAAAAAATATACAATAATATATCCACAAATTCGTAGCAACATGAAAGAAAATACCTACTGAAAGACTCGACTAATCCTACACACTCTCCTAACAAAACGAAATCTTAAGCCAACAACATTTTCTAATTGATGTAACACTTATTATTCAGGACACGTCTCGCGAACCACTATACACACTCCCCCACAGAGTAAACAGGGCATAAACTTTAATATAAACAAAACAAAGGCAGAGAGGCCTTAAGTTCAACTCCCAATTCCTTGGTATATAATACGATGTTACATTGTTTTTGTACATAGTATGGTTTATGTAGGCTTTGAAATTCTGAATCTGTAATTATTGGGATAATGCAGATTTACAGTTTTAATCAGTGGGTATATTTAAGTGGGTTTTAAAGGCAAGGTGAAGAAAAACATCGTGAGGAAATCGGCATGTTCTAAGACCAAAAATTCAAAGACATGTAACATCTACCAACCCGCACTGTGCCCGCGTGGTAGATTATAGGTCTCTATGAGAGAAGGCCTGTGTCCCAGCAGTTGGAACATTCAAAGGTTGATGATGTGATGTGATGTGTGAAAAGACAATATTTTTTCATTAACTAGTCTGTAACCGTTCCTCTGAAAAGCAAAACCACGCTAGGTAAAGTTTAAATATCAGGTAGGTTCATTTTTATCAAACAAAAGTAAAGTAGATAAGATTGTGATCACGAAAAAAGTCATTTTTACGTTACTCTTATGAGTTTCATTATTTTCCATACGAATGATTTATGGGTAAGATTTAATAAAGTTAATTTAAAAATCAAAAACCCGCTCCTTAAGCCGTCGGGTTTTTGATTTTTAAATTATTTTTTTTTATTTACAACTTTTAGTTATATTTTTTTTTCAAATATTGAAATATAAGAAGAGAAATAAAAAATTGAGACCTTCTCAATATGGCGCCCAAAAACCGCCATTACCGCCATAGTTTTTTTTTATTTCACTTTTCTAAAAACACTCGGGCGGTGAAGATGTGTCTAACGATGTCTTAATTATATAAATCCGTCTAGCGGTTTGCAAGATATGAGGTAATAAAGAATATTACATATATACAAACATACAAGATACGCGCGAAAAACATAACCCTTTTTCTGTTACCGCAATAACAAATGCATTTTTTGTTACCCGAGTCGGGTAGCAAAAAAATGTATTTTGTATAAATCCTTTCATAGCTCAAGATTCTAAATTTTTCTTGCAGATGCTATTAACTGAGGAAGATTTGGCATCTCTCGCAAGCTTGTTCTAATAAAAATAAGTAAAATATCTATACAAATAAACTAAACAAAATCATGCCTTAAATTAAACCCAATTCCTTTCTATATAAAAAGTCATTAATTGAGACAAACGTTAAACCATTTCGTTCGTAAAGTGAGTCGCTCCTGCGATTGCCTTCATTTATTCTGATGAGTTTTATGGGAGAGTGTGTTTCGTAAACACAGAGGGTTCCGTATTCCGTAAGTGTTCGGTGTATTTTTGGAAGTTTATTTAACTTGGCTCTGTTTTTTGTGGTCCTTGAGTTGGTTGGAATTCAGCGGTACTAGAGTAAATAAGTTGATCCCGCAGTAATTCTTTGGCAGAGGATATTTTGATAGCGAACATCAACGAATTTTAATTTAAGGTTACACTGCTCGAAAATTCTTCCATACAAATGTAGTCTAGCGATTACTCCACTGTTTGACGATGTACGTTCAAAATAAAAAAAATGATATCAATTTGTCTCATCATTATCTAGCCCTGTATGGAAACAAAAAAGTAAAAAAAATATATTTGAAAGTTATAAAATAGTAAAATAAAATTCATTTATTTCAGGTCTTAAACCCATATCAGAGAACATCTTTAAATTATTCAATAAAAAATACAAAATCATTAATAGATAAATACAAACAAATAAATACAACATCAACACATCAAATAAATTCAAATTCATATTAAATTATCATATTAATTACATTAGTCTCTTACGTGCGACACTATATGTAACAGATATTATGAGCGTTGAAAGTTCCATATTTCAACACTAATTTCAACGCATCCTTGGGCGGCAATAAATACCATAAGAAGAAGGGAAATAGCAAAACGGCCTCCATACAGGGATAGATTAAGAAGAATTCAACAATATAAATAATTTTATTTTGAAAATATATATTTAGTTGTTTTTCCATGATATCTTGACTCCCAAAGGTCTGTTTATAAAAATTCACGCACTCGTTTTCATCTTAAATTATCATCCATTTCGATATTAATTTGCAAAAGTGATAATTCGTACATGAACTAGCTTCTTACTGCTCATCACAGCATCTATATCTTTCGCACGTGTTGGAAGAGATAGCATGCATTTTAACCTCGCGCACAAAAAGTTCGTGCCGTCGACTAGGGGAACCTTAAAGCATGTTTCATTTGGAAATTAAACGGTTTCTCAAGTTTTTCAAAGTCGGTTTCTCAAGTAATAACTGCTATTCATAAAGTTGAAAAAACCGGCCAAGTGCGAGTCGGACTCGCGCACGAAGGGTTCCGTACCATTATCGCAAAAAACGAAAAAAATCACGTTGTGTGTGTTTGTTGTATGGGAGGGGCCCCCATACAACAAACGTGATTTTTTCCGTACTTAAATATTTATTTTATTCTGTTTTTAGTATTTTTTTGTTATAGCGGCAACACAAATACATCACCTGTGAAAATTTCAACTGTCTAGCTAACTACTACCCTTGAGAAAGTAGTAGTACTTTTACATTGTTATTTACAGGAAATGCTCTTGTCATTGTTGTAAGACAATGACTCTGATTTCCCATGTAAAGGTACCGTATTTTCATATCTTTCAACGTAAAATAAAATTATTCATTGAAAATCTTTTCTAAAACAAGCTATTTTTATATTGTTCTCAGAAAATCCTTTTATTTGATATCCACATCATGGCAGTGCACAAAAAATAACAAGTCCGCCGCGTTGGTCCGTCCACCACATTTAATTTGGAATGACGTCACTTAGCTAACCATGCATTATCATCCAAACAAAATGTGTATGCCAATTTTTTTTTATCTTTATTGGTGGTGGATAATTGCTTTAAAATTCAGTTGCAAGATTTGACCCGAACACACTTACATACATACATTGCAAGTTAAATAAGCTTGTAAAATACAAGCGCGGTCATAAGCATAACTACACAAATACTGTATAAAGTTCACGTATTTTATGAGAGAGATGTAAGAAATAAGAATCCATGTTTTAATAGCATACCGTATTCCCTAATATCGAGATAAAAACATAGCGGTATTATTATAAACGAACCAAAATAAAAATATAATACAACAAAATTTTCTGATTAAGTTCTGTAGTAACAAACAAAATAAAAAGTTGATTTCCCTGACGGAACCCTGAAACACGCGTCTTTTTTTTCTGGCGTAAAGAAAGTTAATGCTGCTATTCTGAGTAGCATTGTGATTTTTGTTCCTATGCATAGGGGTTTAAACAAGACTGCAATAAAGACAAAAGAATGTGAATTAATTGAATTAGTACCGAAGTTTCTTTGTCGTAGAAATGTCTAGCATTATTCATGGAATGATAAATAAGGAAAATTGTAGAAGGTTTAAGGCTTTTCATACTTTGATACTACACGCTCATTTTAATTTTAGCTCCCTCTTGTGAATTTTAATTAGAATAATATTCAAAGCTTATGGGTACTCTCTTTGATATAATTAGTATTCTTATAGAACAAAAGTGCAAGGAATCAGTGTAGTTTAAATATATAGATAATGAAATAGAAAAGAAAGATATAAAGCTTTAAGTCCTGAGAAAACGATTGTCTCATTTGACTAACAGTTCTTGGAAGGTAACATGCAAATTTTCCTTGAGGTATTTTCAAGTGCCTCATTTTCCATGCATTTTCTTGATAAGAAACTGTAGAGAGAATCGGCTTTTCAAGACTAGAGAGAAAGAAAATTCTTTATTCAAAATTCGTTTCACTGCTGATGACGTCACCAGATTCGCAATTTAAAAAACCTCAATCTTAACACCAATTTTTGACCAAACATTTGAGACCAGTATCGCGATTCATACCATATTTTTCGGAAACCGGAGAACATGGTAGGTAGATATTTGCAATTTTCCTTATTTTAACGTTGGAATGGCCAAAGAGACCGAGATTGAACTGGCTTGAACAAAAGACCGCCGGAAGTTTGGAGTTCCTGAGCGCAGAATGCATGAACAAAATGCATGAAAACAGTAGGATAAAAAGAAGTTTATAGAATTGAACTTAACTGGAGCCAGAATGAATGTAGCGTATAAAGAATGAGTGTGTTTGTTGTGAATTTTGTTGGTTAGGAATATGTTTTGAAAATAAAATCTATTGCGTCTGGCACAATTTTATTATGATTTAGTTCTCAATATTAGATTGTGTACTATGGAAGGGTCTAGCGGAGGTCTATGCTGATAAAAAAAAAGAATAAATTGATATGCACAAAATAATGTAAAATTTGTTATAAATTAAGACTATTTGAATTTTAAGTAGTTACCTCAAAACAATTGCAATATTTCATTGTTTCAGAATGTAAACTATTTAAAGAGCTTATTCGGTAAATGTTTCCTTAGTGATATACATAGGAAATTTGTAAAAAAGAAAAATTTGCCAAAGGACCTTCTAAGACATCTTTCTTGACTATGAAAAACAAAAAAGTTATAAAAATAAATGTTGCTCGTATGAAAATATTCCCTCACAAGTAAAATTTCACAATTAAAAAAAAACCCCCGACGCATTTATCTTGCGACAAGTAAAATTTCAAAATTTAAAAACCCCCGACACATTTATCTTGCGAAAACACCCCGATTCACAAAGTTAAACGCGCATAACTTTTGAACGGCTAAACCGATTTAATTCAAACATAGCTAAGAACACTTTCGACAAAATCACCTTTCAAACAAAAAAAACTAATTCGAAATCGGTTCATCCGTTTAGGCGCTATGATGCCACAGACAGACACACAGATACACACAACACACGTCAAACTTATAACACCCCTTCTTTTTCCGGCGGGGGTTAAAAAACAACTGCGTGAGGTTTAAATTCTCCTTCGTAGAAAATTTATCTGCAATATACAGGTGGCAATTATATATTGAAGTTAAGTTTTCTACGATTACCGTTACCGAAAGAATATTGCCGTTAGAATGTTCCCACTACTGGGACACAGGCCTCCTCTCTTTGAGAGGGGATGGGCCGTAATCCACTACGCGGGCCCAGTGCAGGTAGTTGGATGTCACATGTCTTCGAATTTTTGGTTCTAGGACATGCCGGTTTCCTCACGATGTTTTCCTTCAGCGTTTGAAGAGAGCAATGGTGGTGAAATAATTTACACAAAGTAAAGCCTAAGTATTTTGTACCCCTTCACAACGTTGTTCTTTTTTAACCCTAAGGTTGACTGGTAGAGAATGCCTTGTGGCATTAAGTCCGCCTATGTACCACTTTTGTACATGAAGTTTAAATAAATAAAGCCCCTGCCTGGGTTCGCACTTTTAAGTCGCGGCCGATACCACTGGACCACCACTGCGCACTAGATACTGATACAATTTCTCATAAATACATTTTCCGTATATTTCATAAATTCTATTGGTTTAGAATTATGACGTATGGTTTCGTTAGAATTAGCTTCAAATAAACAACATTATCTTCAGTACAAGCCTAGATTTTGTGGTTTTAATTTTAATCTAATAGAAATTTGAACTTATTTAATTAATTTCTCTTTAGAGAGCTTCATATAGTTACTAGATTCTGCCCGCGGCTTCACCCGTCAGAAAACTGTTTTATTTTCTCAAGGGAGCATTAAACAAAGTCTATCGAGATAAAAGTATTATATGTGGTATATTTTCATGGTCCATGTTATAAACTATCTGTGCTCAAAATTCTGTAAACATACGTTCAGCTGTGTATGCGTGATTTAAACAACACCACACAAACTTTCACATATAATATGAGTAGGTTTGTTTAACACACACTTTTTTTACCCGACTACACGTCAGCAAAGATGGGGTTATAATTTGCATCTGAATTAATCTTTATCTTATTACCCTCGAATAATAGTATTATTCTGACTGCATGTTATCATTTTCTAATAATTTTGGCTTTGGTCTATACCCTATACCAGCGGTTCTCAAACATTTTTAGCAATGGAACCCTTTTGGAAACCTAAATTCTTGACGGAGCCCTAAAATAAGTTTGTTGCCTAAAACTAAAATACGTTTGTTGCCTAAAATAATAAAAATAAGCTTATGGGTACTTATTCTTTATTAGTAATCAAATAATCATGTCATAATAATTACTTATATCTAATTAAGCTAATGAGAGGTATAAAACTGTTTTTTTTGTCATTCATTATTTTATATCAGGCTTGATAGAAGAGAGTTGAAGTCTCATATCAGGTTTGGCATCCATTGGCACACCATGAACTTAACAATGGATTATTATAACTGATTCAAAGCTAGTTCGCTAGATTTCACTGTTTTACAATTTACTTGCTTAAAAAATATTATAATGTTACTGAATGTCGTTTAGTAACAAAATTTTCTGTGCAACCCTAATTTTTTATTGGTATATTTTTAATTATGACCTGTATTTTTGTGGAGCTCCAACAGAGGCGCCATGGAGCCCTAGGGTTTCGCGGAGCACACTTTGAGTAAGGCTGCCCTATACAACCGATAAACTGTAAAATAATCCTTTAAACCGGCTTCATTGAAATTTATAGTTTCTGATCCATAAAACCTAGCCAAACGCTTTAAGCCAGCGTACTCATAAAAATGAGATATGGGTAAGGCATTAATTCTCGGCTCGTACGATGAAGAGCTGAAATACACCTTAAAGCTGAGTTTGCTATATAGACCTGGTATTTGTATAGCAGTAAGCTAAGGTGCTGGAGAAGTAAATTCTAGGCAACTGTTAACTAACTTTAATAATTCTCAGTAAATCGAAACTATGTATAATAACTGTAACTAAGACAGATAAATGTCGTATCTTGAAGAAATTAAAAAAAAATCAGCCATGTCAACAGCCACGGGCCTCACAAAGGTATCTCATGGTGCAGGTGTAAATTTAAAGAATATAGTAGAATGCCTAATAAAACGTTCATATTTTCATGCATTACACACATATTTTTTTTATTAATTTTGTAACACAGAAGAAAAAAAACTGAACTAACACAGCAGAAAATTTAAGTTTTTACAAAGGCTTCTAGGAAATCTTCTATCGGGTAAGAAAGCTCTTTGATACTTCCAAACCATTTTAAAAATTGTTACAAAATTATCATCATTCATTTACTGTCTATGAAGTCAACTGCCTAATAGTGTAATAATATATATGAAGTTCCCAAAACCAATAACTATTCAGGTCACGAAAACCGCTTCTCTGACACTATTGATCAATATAACATAGCAAAACAACATACATTACTCCAACACCCACGCTTGTCACTGACGTTGCCAATTCAGCTTCCATAAGGAGCCCTCAAATATATTTAGGCACATACTAGTCTTTGCCAGCGACTTCATCTGCGTGTAATTCGAGAATTATGTCTCGGGAACGTATAATATCAGAATAAAAAGTATCATGATTATGTTCTGATCCAGGACATTCATCCAAATTTCTAACTACCAAAGGCAAGTCGTTGAGGCATGATGTATGAAAAAAATCTAAACATACATACTATTACAATATAACTAGGAAGAAGGATACTTACATAACATAACAATTTAATTAAAAAAGAAAGAAAAAAATAAAATAAAAAAGCTAGCCTAAGAATGATATCAGGTACCTATAGATAAACACTCTAAAATCTGAAAAGTATCTAGTTGCGGAGTCCATTTAATGGGATGGACAGAAAAGATATTATTATTGCATTTGATGCAAATTATAATACTTATACTATACTAACTAATTACGCAGCAAACACCTAGTTTTATGAAAGAACACCCAATATCTATGTCACATTCATTAAAAAGTGGTTTTCGAATCACAAACGAATAGACAAAAACTTCTTGCAATTTTAAGGAAATCTAACCATATCGGTCATCGAAAGTTCATTGTCTTAACAAAGTGCTTCAGTCCCTGTCAGAGAAACATGTTTGTTTCTTCAGATTGGATCTCCCAAGTAGGTACTACAAGAAGGCTCTCTGAAGCGATCCTTTGATCACTGAGGTGCTGATTATAACAAATACCTCACTGTCAAATATCAAAGGAACGCCATTGTCTGATTTTAATAAGCTTATTTTCAATTCCTACGCATTAATAAACTTGATTCCAGCTTCGAGAAGAAATATAGGCAAGGCAGAATATCATGAAGTTGAAATATTTCAAGACCGACGTCTTTGTCCAAATTTTAGTATTCACGGCAGGTAAAGTGTCTCAGGTAGTTTAATTTGGAAATTGTCAGGCGTAGCAAATGAATTATTTCAGTCTGATTCAAATCTTTATTATAACAAATCAATTGATAACTGACTTATTTATTAGGTTCGCTCTATTTTAAAGTGTCAAGAATCAGTGCGATAACATAGTTCAAAGAAAATATATCGCTATAAAATGGAGAAAATCTTCACGCACGTAATAAGACAGGAAACCACAAACCACCCATCCAATTACGAGCCCGATTGGCAGTAGCTTAACCACAGTTCAGTGAACAAATCCACGATTAAACTCGTCCTACAGGATATATCTCGTTTCAGTTACAGATTGTTTAATTCAGAAGTATTGCTCCCAAAGCTTTTAAGTGATTGGACTTCGAAAAACAAATGAGTGAAAAGCTCTTTTTATTTGTCACTCTGGAGCCAACATTTTGAGTGAATCAAGTGAAGTGAATCGTTGCGTAATTTGCCTTTTACCTAAATTGAGCATCGAAAAGTTCAATCGGCTCGTCTTCGAATATTTATCAAAGAGCCCCATTAACATTGTAAACTACGCCACTATAAACTCCTCCAAAATTTGCAAGTCGGCTGAATTATTAGGTACGTGTTACGATCTAAAGCAATAAGTTCGCGAGGATCAAATTTTGAGTAAAGGGACGATTTTGGAAGCTAGTTACTGATACTTTAATAGTTCAATTACCAATTCTGAACACCGAATAATAAACGTTATTTACTATATTGATAGCGTGTATTATTGAGTACTATGTCTGTCAAAACCTGTTATATGCCGAAACTGATGAGGATAATACAAGATAATTATTTTCTCATATAATATCGTCACCACTGCCAAGAAGTATGACAATAACATGGTAGGTACTATTAAGGGTTTCGGGGACAAAGGTTGGCAAGGCGTAAAATAGAAACTTAATATGATGCCGGGATATTTATATCACACGAGGCATGGATCAGAGGTTATTTATGTGTTATAGCAGATAATGGGTGGATTGTCCACTTCAACAATGTGGGTAGACCCTTGGGTCGTGAGCTTGTTATTCGTTTCTTGATATTGTTAAGGTTTGTCTAATAATAATCATTTATTTTAATTTCAATAACGGTTTACATTCAAGTTATACATACACAGTATCCTATTGTGAGGTTCAATGTTTATTACACTGGACCCCTGGACACCTACTCTGTCTTGTGACTCAGACGTCAGGACTCCTCTATTTTGAGCCTTCTAATTCAGTCACTCTAGTAATCTAATACTATGATGTCTTAAAACCAACATGATTCCAGTGTGAGAGAAAGACGGAGCCATACAAGACGAATAGAACTATCTCTTTTCCCCAGCGGATGTTTTGGTATTGGCACCTAGTAGTACGGGGGGCCGATTCTACTAACCACATTGTGTACAGGCTAAATCACGAAAATTAATTCCACAAGTGAACAGCGAAAATACTACTCATCCTCGCAAATAAAGAATCCTATTCTTATATGCCTATGATATAAAATTCGTGCTCACCCATTTCTTCTGTCTCGGCAGATAATGGATGATTCTCATGATGAGACAGCCCTGCTGGATCGTGTGAAATGAAATTATAAAGGAGTAGTAAAAAGTGAAATAAAACAGAGAGATAACTTCTTTCAGGTGACGCCGAGTTTTATTGTGTCAAAGATAAAAATATATTATTATGTGGAGGTAAAACAATTGGATTAAATTTTTGCTACTTTGCTGTGATGAAGAATACTGATTAAGATTGAATGAAAGAAATAATTTTAATGTTCAAATATAGGGGTGTCCATTCAGTTCACCAACAATTTATTTATAAATTAATACTTGACAAGCAACGATTGGCAAAAACATGATTTGTCATTTCATCATTATACAACAACAAGTTTGCCAAATAATTCACTTAGGAATATAGTTATCCGATTTTTTTTTTTAGTATCGTATTATTTGACAAACAATGTATCTTTTTTTCATTTTATCTCATAAAGCATCGTTAGGAATAAAAAAGTTTTACATATTGACTTGATATGACGTGTCATTCATTCCGTTCTTCTAGTAGTTAGTAGTTGTCTACACTTCATGGTTAAAATAGGTCGAATCTGTTCCAAAACCGAATTAGGGAACCCTGACTTCACGTACTCTTTTGACTGCTACCCCTAGAGTGTATATAAAAACCGAAGGCTACCAGCAAGTCGAAGCTGCGGAAGTGAGCATGGGTGCCTATGCTTCGTTACGTAAGGGCGAAGGGGTTGCACTTCCCGCAGCGCCGGCGACGATGCAGAAGCAAAGTTCAATAAAATTATGCAAAGAATACCGATATTATCACTTTGTGAGTGGTTTAGAAAATAATATTTAGTTTAAATATGATTTTTCCCAAAGAGTTTAAATATTATTTTAATGAATAAATATCATCAAAATAATTTGTAAAGAAAAGCATTTGCCAAATAAATGTTTGTAAATTGAGTGTTTATAAAATAAAACATTTGCGGAGTAGGTAGTTTGTGAAATAAATAGTGTACGAAACGTTGGTTGTAAACTAAAAAAATGTCAATGGTGTTTTGGTGACACATTAGGGAACCGGTTTTACCAGTTTAGTCTAGCACAAAATCATTTCTGTATTTCCCAAAGGGTAGTGTACCTATATTCTATATGTACACTTATATGATCACCTATTTCCACCAACCGGGTAGCACTTCGGACCGTCATAGAAAATTCTACATGAAAATACAAAACACTGCCCGACCGGGGCATCAAACGCAGGTCCTCATCCTCACCAGTAGCGCTGTTTCAGAACACTAGGCGAGCAAAGCATTTTGTCTAATCTCTTTTAAACTTTATAAATTGGTTTTCTTTTCAAAGTATTTATGAGAGTTATGTAAAGTAGGTATCTACTTAATTAATTGAGCCCACTCTAGCTCATAGAATTAAATTCTCTGTCATTAACAATACTACATTCACGTCTTAGAAATGTCCTAATGTGGTTATTATATTGCTAAATATCACCCTTAGGTAGACTGGGTAACACATGCCGCTATCACTTTACCTACCTCTTCAGAGCAAACTGCTTGACTTAAGAAATGTATCTGATAGTACTTTTGGTAACTAATACTATTACAAGGAGCTCTTAAACCACAATTATAATCTAGCCTAACTGATCTGCCTATATCCTAATGTATTTGGTGACATTCCAACATAATGTTCCTTTTATAATCCTGTCGTTATAGCATTCTAGAGGCCCTAGTCAAGCGACATTCTATTATCGAAAGCGTGGCAAAAGCGATTGGAAAAATGTCAAAAAATGTCGGAATGCCAAACACGATCGAAATGTCACGTGATCATTTTGGCATTTCGACCGTCGCTGAAATCGAAATACATTTGTCTAGAGCCTCTGCTATATCAACCCCTTTCCAAGCTACCACCGCTAATGTTTTTCTTTCACCGTCTTTAATAAAAGGAAATTATTTTAATTAGAATCTAACTTTAACTAGCCACTACTATTTTTAGAGTAAACACCAATTTATGAAACTCTGCGTCATCGCCGCAAACAGGATTTCCATACTAATTGCTATAATAAATAAATAAAATAAAATAAAAAAGTAAATTTACATAAAACATAAGATGTAAAGTTTTGATTAATACATTTTGATTTTTATAATGAATTATTTAAGATTTACAAAACTGTTATTCAATTTGATAACAAAATTTAAAACGAATATCAATTGCTGTAATGCGGAGGACATTTTCAAACTCGAGAGTTTCACATCGAGTGAGTAAAAATAGTAAACGGAGCTTCCAAATAAAAGCTTGAAAAAGCAGCTCGGGGTATATTCGAAACCAAAAAAACCCTAAACGACTAAAATATTTTAAAACACAATTTATGAATGCATAAACGTATCAAAAGCTTTGCATGAATCCCAAATTCAGAATCAAAATTCGATTCAAAGCTGACAGTTTTCAATACTCATCAAAAATCTAGTTTAAAGTCGAAATTAGATTTTTGTTAGTTTAATATCGAGATTAATGCGAGCATTGTCATGAAACATAGATCAAAAATTGTAATCGCGAATTACATCTAAAATCCTAAAACCCAATCCTCGTGTTAATATCCAGAGCACAAAACAAGCTCGACACTTTCGTGCAAACTAAAATAGACCATATTTTATCACAAAAAATAAGGCAGAAAATAAAATATTGAACGAGCTTGTACGTGTATATTTGCATGTAAATAAAGCTACGTTTTATGTATCTACCAATTTAACACGCCTGACAAGTTACGCAAAATTTTTAGCTTCAGCTCTGACCGAGCAATTGTGCGTTCACGCGCACTGAAATTCTTGAAAGGTCCCTAATTTAATTATAATTATAAATAGAAACATACGTGAAGTCGCGTTTTTATCTTTATTATTATAAATTATCGGTTTCAATTAAGATTTACGCTACTCGTTAGTCTTATCCTGAAAGCAATTATATTTTCAGAAGAATATTTCATGCTAATCTCCGACTTCATTATCTCCTTTTAGATTCTGACTGATTACTTTCATCATTTCCAGGAAATATCGTCTTTAGTAGCCAGATGACATTTACTAAAAATAACTCGGATCTCTTTGAATCAAAGGGAAAGGGCGCTTTAGTCCCTTACGTTTAGGTTACCCATCAGATAAGCCGGCAGTTACAACGGGCGAATTTAATTATTTCTAAAATTAGTTTTGCTTAAATTAACGCTAACTAAGCCGAATATTCGGCTAATGCACAATCAACGTACCTTCCAACGCATAAATTAATTACGGCAATCCAGCCAGTCTTTAATTTATTTGCAACCAAAACCAAAATTCATTAAGAACCACACCGCACTAATCAACGTGGCACATCATCAAACAAATCACGTATTAAAGTTTCACATTTTAGCACTGAAGTTTAAAATACGCTCACGTAAAATACGCGGTTGATTCATCCAGTATTCAGGGATACAGGGTACACGTGCGACTGTGACGGGATCGCGCGGGCGACTGACACTCTGGGATGTTTCAGCGAGAATCAACGCGGCAAAACTGCGCAGAGACGCAACGAAGGGATCTTTTATGGTGTTCTAATATCGGTCAGTCGGTACATCGATGAGTATCCTGCTAATTAAAACTAATCTCCACTATTGCCATGTATAAATCGTTGGAAAATAAAGTATTTCCAAGATGTATTTGTTAGATTTTGAAACGTGTAACTTTTGTTATTGCAAGAAAACTACTAGACTGAAACGAAATTGTTTTACATTACCGAGAAAGTTCGCATGTAACAAGCTTTTGTTCTGCTGTCTGTCTTGAAAGTTTGAATAAACATGTAACCACTCCGTGGAGATTTTGGGAAAATTTTACTGTATTCCAATTGATATGCTTGTATAACTTAGTTAAGGGTTACGTAGTTTTTCTCAGTATCATTTACCGAGTTCTTAACTAAGGTTTGACCCATAATGGTATAATATTAATACTAACTTATACAAGCTAGAAGTAATGAGCGTATATCTCATAAACTACTTCTCGTAAAGTTGCAGACTCGGAAATTTATTCCTTACTTCCTCAGTGTAACTTCAAATTCAAATTCAAATTAAATTAATTGCATCCATAATGTACACACAGGTGGTAAATATAAGTTACAGAAACAATTATGGACCCTGTCGGGCACAGCAACATTCTAGATACAGTCAGTGTCTAGGAGAGAGGAATAGCGCTCAATATTATTACAAATAAAAATATTTTCCTTATCTATTAACATTTTAGCTATCTATTCCCTTTCTATTTGTTTTGTTTAATGTACTAATACGTAAATCTTTTTATTTTCATGTCAAATTAAATATTAATCTTAAATATTAATTATTCGTTTGAGTTTTTATATTACAATAAGTATATTTGATTTAGATAGATTATATTGAATAAAATTAATACATAATAAAATTTAAAATGTCCATATTATATTTTAAGTCAATTATTTATTAATGTCATTTTAATTTTTTTTTTAGTTAACAGTTGTCATTATTTTTACTTTAATTTGTCTGTCAGATATTCGTCAATTGTGTAATAGCTTTTACTAATTAAGAATTGTTTTAATTTATTAATAAAAATATTGGTTTTACTTACTTGTTTTATATATTCCGGTAATTTGTTATATATTTTTATCGACATAGCATACGGACTAGAAGAGTGTAATTTGAGGCGGGAGGAAGGTAGATCTTATCTGTTTTTATGGCGCAACGAATAATTTTTTTGTATGTCTTCCCGTGTGCTGTAAGACTCTGGGTATTTGCGGACTAGTTTACATAATTCTAATATATAAATATTAACTAAGGTGAGGATTTTATGTTTCTTAAAGTAAGGTTTGCAACTATCTGACTGTTCTATGTTAGTTATTATTCGTATCAGCTTTTTTTGTAGGATGAATAGGGAGGGAGTGTCCGTGCTATTTCCCCATAATATTACGCATAATATTAACTTAAACGTGTATTTTTACGTTCTACAGTATGGTTAACTATGCTATAATAATATCATACTATAGCTTAGCAACTTTATTATTAGCAGTTTTTCCAAAATTGATAATGTTTATAGGTCAGGAGTTTCAGATTTGAGTGTTTGGAGCTAAGAATGAGTCAAATTGGCAGGTTTTCAGAGTAAAAAAGAGTTCCACAAATACTCAACTTCAAATTTTTTCTACAGAAATCAGGAGTTATATTCAGCAGTGAATAGAATATAAGATGATCATGATGCACGTAATTTTGCTGAATGACTTATTTTTCTTCTTTTCGTATCAATTAACTATACTGTACCTACCAAATGTTATCTGATTAGTTATAAGTTATCAGGACAGCTGCAGCTCTTATTGGCTTCGCTTTTCGGGGGCAGCAAAGCCCCGATTTGCTTCTAATAAATTCTACTATTTCTAAAATCTGCTTTCAGAGGCCCTATATAAGTGACATTCTAGCAACGAAAGCATTGTGGTTGCGCGCTTGGTAAAACTTAAAAAAAAAACAAAAGCCTGACTGTTTAAGAAGCGAAATAAAAATATTTTTGTAAACAAGAAGAAAATCATGCTGTGCAGTCGGTGGATCGGGTGGTTAGCCAGCTCGCGAATATGTATCCTCCGACAAAACAGCAAATTTTTTTTCTTCTTTAAATGTTTTTAGTTCACTTCTTAAGCAATCGGGTTTTTGATTTTAAATTAACTTTTTTATTTACAACTTTTTAGTTTTTTTTTTAACATAGACGTGGTATATATTTTTGTAACCATCTCTAAAAAACCTTCATTTTGATACGCTACTCGATGGGTATGGTAGAAAAAAAATTGGGTCTCCCACAATATGGCACCCAAAAGCTGCCAATTTTGTTTTTTTTTTCAACGACACTTATCTAAGAACACTTGGGCGGTCAAGAAGTTTAATTTTCAAAATCCGTCTAGCGGTTTGAAATATTAAACATATTACAAACATACAAGATAAGCGTGAAAAACATAACCCATTCCTTGCAGTCGGGTAAATAGTATGGGATTGCCAAGCATTGTCGAAATTACACATGACCAATCTCTTACATTTTGGCATTTCTATAATCACTCAAATCCTCAGGTTGTACTTGATGGGCAGCAACCAGCAATGCCCCAATTTCTTCAATTAAAATCAACAATTTCTAAAGTCTGCACTTAGTTAAGTAATCGCCTGAATTCGCGTCTGAAAAGCCAGCCACAGTCTTCGTTCAAACTAAATAATTCATTGTATTTCAAATTCAGAGCTCTGTCAGACTGGCAAACAACGAACTGTGCTTACCGACTCATATGTGTTTTGTTTAATTAAAACTATTCGTTCAGATTCTATTCATCTTGGAGTCAGCAAAGTAAACTTTGACTTACACAGTTTTGGCGTGCGTCTTGCATTATTAAGTTTGATGTCAATTTAAGAAGATAAATAAAATCACATCACACTAATATTATAAAGGTGAAAGTTTGTGGAGGTATGTGGGTGGGTGTGTGTGTTTGTATGTTTGTTCTCCAGGCTCAAACGGCTGGATGGATCGAGATGAAATTTGGAACAGAGATAGATTATAATATGGAATAGCACATAGGATACTTTTTATCCCGGGAATATGTTCCCTTTCGATATTCGCGTGGGCGAAGCCGCTAGCAGATGCTAGTATTTTATAAACGTAAAAGTATGTTTTAATGTTTAGACGGCTTCCAAACTTTATTGACAACAAATCAATCTGCCTAGCCTTTTCCCAACTATATTGGGGTCGGCTTCCAGTCTTACCGGATTCGGCTGAGTACCAGTGTTTTACATGGAGCGACTGCCTATCTGACCTCCACAACCCAGTAACTGGGTAACACAGTACCCCTTGGCAAGACTGGTGTCAGATCTCAAGCTTCTGACTACTCGTAACGACTGTCAAAGATCTTCAAATGACAGCCGGGACCAACGGCTTAACGTGCTTTCCGAGGCACGGAGGAAACTCGGTATGTTGAAATGGTCACCCATCCACGGACCGGCCTTGTCAAGCGTTGCTTAACCTTGATAATCGACCAGTGCGGCTGTTAGTATTTAGCCACGAGCTCAGCTCACGAGCTTTATTGACAACAAATATTAATCCTAATTTGGAACATAATATAATAACATGAATTAGTACTTTATGTTCCCGCTGGGATAATTTTTTTCTTTCACAAGGGTCACTGCAGGCAAAAATTTGAACCTAAGAGCGTAATTTTATATTTTGCGATAGGCTTGACCATTATATCACCTGATGGTAAGCAATAATGTGGTTAAAAGTCTGAAATAATTGGTTTTGCATTAACCTAGTGACATTTTGGTTGTGCATTTCAATTCTATACATTTTGCAATTTTAGAGAATTGTTATATATGATAAAAAATGCACTTTATCAAGGTCCTCAGATTTGTAACAAGTAAATAGTGGTTATGATTTTTAGTAAGATGGTTCTGAAGCATCATCATGGCTTGTGTAGTTTCTTTTTTCTTTTTGAATGAGCCAGCTCTTGCAGCGCCCAGACTAATTTGGGAGTACTGGCAAATGGACTATATCACTGTGTGTCAGTTTTCAAAGCTTTGTTGTTGAAAACTTGAGTGCTTCCCATTAAACTTTAACGTATGCGAAAGCCGGGTTAAGTCCGATTTTCAGCACCTAAAAGTAACCAAGTTAAGTCAAACTTGGCAAAATTACTTTTGATAATATATTCAAACTACGAGTATTATTATTATAACAAGCCCTTAATGTTCTGCTCTCAAAACTGTGACGGAAAACATAGAGAAGAAACTCATGCTAGAACTAAAAAAAACAAAGGCATTTGACATCTAACAATCCGCACTCTATTACTATTATCCTATTCCCTCTCACATAGAGGAGGCCTGTGTCCCAGCAGTGGGCAAATTATAAGCTGATTATTTTCATGCTATGTTGTAATATCCCACTGCAGGGCAAAAGTCGCTTTACTGTATGCCAATTATATGTGTCTAGGTCTACTGAGGTTATGCACTATGAAACTTTGTGAAAGTATTTTACTAGGAGAGATATCAAAAAAATGTGAGGCTCCTAGCAGCTTAGAAAAAGCAACAAACCCGTTGCGTGGTTTGGATTAGCACGCTAATTACGTAAGTGAATTCGGCAAGGCAAAGGGTTTGACCGCATGAACGAGTATACCAATTCTCTTTAAATAATCAGGTAGTTCCAAAAAATATTGGATGCTTTCATTGATGAAGATACTCTTTTCAAAAGAGTCCAATATTTTTTGGCAATACCTAATTATTTAAAGACCCTTTGCCTTGCCGCAGTCACTTACGCAATCAACCCGTCATCTTTGTCTGAGCCTGCCATGATGTCATCTGCTATGTATAGGGATTCTCAGGGTAGTGAGTTTGGCTCATTTTTTGTCCGACATGTTGCAGATATGTCCAATATAATAATATATAATATGAGCAGAGTTGGTTATTTTGTATATAATTTAGTTTAGATATTTTAGTTTAGATATTTTAGTTTATAATTTAAGTTTTTCTAATTTCTCCGAAATGACAAAGGCCTCCTCCAAATGCTTCCATTTCTGCCTATCCCTAGCGACTCTTGTCCATGTAGCGCCTACTACCGTCTTTATTTTATCTGCCCATCTTCTGAATAACCTACCCCGTTTTCGTTTCTTGTGACTTGTAAACCAGTATGTAATTGTTTTTAACCATCTTTCTTTTTCCTTATTATATGTTCTGTCCATTTCCATTTGAGCTTTTTTATAGTTACAATAACATCCTTTGTTCTTGTGTGATAAGTCCAATAGTCCACCCTAATTCAATTTTAGAAAACATTAATCAGAAAAGCGGTATGCTCATTATCATATATCATGAATTTGCTAATGACCGCTATAAGAAACGATTTAAGAAGACATTACTACTTTTGGCAAGCATACCAAAGAAACCATGGCATGCTCTTTACTGCCCCTTTTAGTCTTAATCCTGAAGTTACTACCCTCATTATTAAACACCCACAGAAAAGATAAGGTTGCCCCAAACATGACTTAACTGTGACACAAATAGACACAGGCATATCAAGATCCAAGGCCGATCTCTATCCTTAGATGATTAATTTGAACCTTTTTACCCGACTGCCGAAGGAGGTGTTTATCAGTCTATGTATGTATGTATGTATGTATGTATGTATGTATGTATGTATGTATGTATGTATGTATGTATGTATGTTTGTTCCTATGTGGCGTTCCAGAGACCAAACGCGTTGGCCGATTTTGATGATTCATACGTCAGTCGATGCGTCTTAACCCTGCGAGTGTCATAGGCTACATTAAAATTGGATAATAGAAAAATGGCGGACTTTGGGTGCCATATTGTGGGGGCCCAAATTTTTTTTTTCTTCCAATCCCATCGTGTGGGATATCAAAATAAAGGGTTTTAAGAGGTGATTTCAAAAATATATAACACTTATATGTTTAAATGTACCTTATTCGAAAAAAACTAACTAAAAAGTTATAAATAAAAAAACTTAATTCAAAAAATCAAAAAACCCGACTGCTTCAAAAGCGAACTAAAAAGTCGTAAAAAAGGAAAAAATCATGCTGTGCAGGCGGAGGATACACCAGATTTTGGTCAGTCAGCCCGCGAATATGTATCCTCCGACTGCACAGCATGATTTTTTCCTTTTTTACGACTTTTTAGTTCGCTTTTGAAGCAGTCGGGTTTTTTGATTTTTTGAATTAAGTTTTTTTTTTGCATAATTGGATAGGACGTGTGAACATCGAAATTTTTTTTTTCGGCATACCATCCAAGCAAAATATTATATTTCCCGACATAATGGTTTAGCTTTCCAAGAAAATGTGAAGTGTAATGGAAAAAGCAAGAGGGTTGTAGGTATATGTTATTTTTGCATAATATTTACGTATTTTGTCTGTTCAAGTCTTAGAATTTTCTTTGAAGATCTTAAAAGGAAACTTATGGTTAAAGAAGGTATACTCACGAGGTTAATTGAGAGCAAATTCCAAGGTATCTAACAAAAGTTTTATGGTAATTTACTTTGTAATTTATTTGATAACCAACCACAAACACTGCTCTTAAGGTTGAACTAGTCGACGGCACGAACTATTTTGTGCGCGGGGTTAAAATGCATGCTATCTTATCCGACAACACGTTCGAAAGAAATAGATGCTGTGATGAGGAGTAAGAAGCTAGTTCGTGTACGAATTAGCACTTTTGCAAATTTGTAGCGAAATTAATGATGATCTAGGACGAAAACGAGCGCGCGATTTTTTATAAACAGACCTTTTGGGAGTCTAGATATCATGAAAAAACTACTAAATGTATATTTTCAAAATAAAATTATTTGCATTGTTGAATTATTTATCTATCCCTGTATGGAGGCCGTTTTGCAATTTTCCTTCTTCTTATGGTATTTATCTCCGACCAAAGATGCGTTAAAATTAGTGTTGAAATATGGAACTTTCGACGCTCATAACATTCAAATATATTATATTTTTACATTTTTGTTTCCATACAGGACTAGATAATGATGAGACAAATTGATATAAGTTTTTATTTTGTACGTACATCGTCAAACAGTGGAGTAATATCTAGACTACGTTTGTATGGAAGAATTTTCAACTAGTGTAACCTTAAGACGGTGAAAGTAAACATCGTGAAGAAACATCAAGTACCAAAAAAATACTACCGACTTTCAAATGAAAAATGATAAAGCGAAAAATAACTAAATTTTTGGAAGTCGGTGTCATTCGTAGGAACCATTATTTTTGTGATATGGACACCGACTTCCAAAACTTAAGTTATTTTTCACTACGTAGTTTTTCATTTGGAAGTCGGTAGTATTTTTTTGCAAAAAAGTTTTTTTATATTTCCCTTTTTAGTTTTTCCCACTTAATAGATACGCAAGTTGTTTAGTAAGGTCCCTATAACGCCAGAAAAGATTAACCGAATAACATGAAACTTGAACATAAACGGTAAAACAAGTAAAATTTCACAATTTAAAAAACCCCCGACACATTTATCTTGCGAAAACACCCCGTTTCAAACAGTAAAATGGCCATAACTTTTGAACGGCTAAACCGATTTTATTCAAACATAGCTAAGAACACTCTCGACAAAATTACCTTTCAAAAAAAAAATCTAAATCGAAATCGGTTCATCTGTTTAGGCGCTATGATGCCACAGACAGACACACAGATACACAGCAACACACGTGAAACTTATAACACCCCTCTTTTTCCGGTGGGGGTTAACAAGTATAATTTCAAAATTTTTAAAAACCCCCGACCCATTTATCTTACGAAAACACCCCGATTCAAACAGTAAAACGTCCATAACTTTTGAACGGCTGAACTGATTTTATTCAAACATAGCTAAGAACACTCTCGACAAAATTACCTTTCAAACAAAAAAAAATTAATCGAAATCGGTTCATCCGTTTAGGCGCTATGATGCCACAGACAGACACACAGATACACAGCAACACACGTGAAACTTATAACACCCCTCTTTTTTCGGCGGGGGTTAATGAGAGATCTGCGTACCCCTTTAGAGCGTACTGGCGTGATGTTATGTTATGGAATAGTATAATAAATAAACAGACATGTCAGTGGTCAAGCGCAAGCCTATAGACGATAAAAAAAAATGCGATAGCAGCAATCCCGAGAGTTTTGCCCTTTTTTATTAAACAGTTCTGTTGTATATCTCCGAAGTTCTTAATCAGACCTTCAACAAATTAAAATGGGTCCAATTTCGAAACAAACTCTTTCAAACAAAAAAATATTTTTTTAAATCGGTCCACAATTGTCGGACATATCGGTGAACAAACACAAAAAAACACAAAAGAAAAAAAAACATAAAGTCGAACTTAGAACCTCCTCCTTTTTGTTAAGTCGGTTAAAAAGGAAATATCCAAGTACCAACATTTCGAAAACACTGGATCTTTCTGGTTTGTCCTGTATGTTTTTTGTGGTGTACAATAAATAAATAAATAAGAGGATTATGGCCCAGTTTTGTATCTCAGCAATAGAAACGTGATTAAGTTTTAATATGCTTCAAACCTTAAATCACAATCACACAGAGCAAAAAACCTTTAGTACTATTAAAAAAAACACGATATGATTAGTTATCTAATGAACATGAAGTGAGCAGATAAACAATTCAAATAAAGGTGATCACACCACAGTGGGAGTGTGACGTTCACAAGCTAAGGTCACCTTAGTTTTCATGGTGAAATGTTTACAGAATAAACCGGCTATTCTTTTCTGTAATAAAACAGGCTTTTTCCTTGCAATATGATCTATTACAATAAAACTAACATGCTACTATATAACCGTGTCATCACTCAACTAGTAACTGCGTTGTGCAGGAACAATAATCTTACTTGATTTATTGTATCTAACAAAGTTTCATAGGAAGGTACTTACATAATGATGTTTGCAACCTTGCACAATTCCATCACAATTTTCAAGGTAGGCACTTAATATGGTTAAAATCACGAAACTGATTCACCCTGTTCTCCGTTCTAGTATAAACTATGCTGCAGTTGAACAGTTTTCGATCATCACAAAGTTATTTACAGTGTAAGATTTTGACATAATCATTATTTAACCAAATACATACATTCCGTATGGATATGGAATGTATGAATGAGAAGCTCATGGCTAAATAATAACAGCCGCACGGGTCGATCTTCAAGGTCAAGCAACGCTTGCCGAGGTCGGTCCGTGGATGGGTAACCATTTCAACATAGCGAGTTTCCTCCATGCCTCGGAAAGCACGGTAAGCCGTTGGTCTTGGCTGTCATTTGAAGATCGTTACGGGAAGTCAGAAGCTTGAGATCTGACGCCAGTCTTGCCAAGGGGTATCGTGTTACCCAGTTACTGGGTTGTGGAGGTCAGATAGGCAGTCGCTCCATGTAAAAACACTGGTAATCAGCTGAATCCGGTAAGACTGGAAGCCGACCCCAACAATAATTGGGAAAAGGCTAGGCAGGTGAATGATGAACCAATTGGAAGTTAAGATAGGAAGTCGTTCCAAGAAAATAATAGATTTCATCTGCCAACACAAGCATAGTTGGTTAAAGGCTAGACTACTACATTATAATATAAGGCATTATTTATTGTTGTTAGTCTGTATTGAGCCAAACATATTGAATACTAGCTGTTCCCCGCAGCTTCGCTCCCGTAGCCTACCCCACAGGAGAAGTTTAAAAAAAAAACTACCTATGTCACTCCGGAATAATGTAGCTTTCTACAGGCCAAAGAATTTACATAACAAACAAACTTACAAAAAAACAATATTTTTAATTTTTTTTTTTATGCTTTATTGTACACCTTAAAATACATTTATAACAAGAAACTTAAAATTATAAAATAATAATATTATAATATAAGGTATTATTTTATTATTGTTAGTCTGTATTGAGCCAAACATAATATTGAATACTAACTGTTCTCCTCGGTTTAGCTCCCGTTGCCCACCCCACAGAACTGGTATAAAAAACACTACCGATGTCACTCCGGAATAATGTAGCTTTCTATAGGCCAAATAATTTATAAATCGATTAAATAGTTTTAAGTTTATTCTTTACAAAATTACAAAAAATCTAATCTTCCATCTTTATAATATTATTGTGGTTTTAGAGATATCTACTGGTTATAACGAGAATCCTATTTTTGGCTTTGCCGTAAGTAATCGGCAGGCTTTTTACATATCATTTGCAAGAGCAAAACGATAGCGATCAAACGCTATATGTCATAAAAGTTGGAATTACCTGCAGTGTATCTGTGGTAGGTCCTATACAAGCGTTTGCTAATCGCTCGCTGTTTGTTAAATGCACTTATTAAAAAAAAAACCGCCGACCACTCTAAAACTTTTGTATTGAAGAGCAATTATTGCGCAAAAATCGCTATCGTTTTGCTCTTGCAAAAGATACGTAATAAGCCTGCGGCAGGCTTATTACGTATGAAACAGCAATTAACAATATTTGCGCAAAGATTGTACAATCATCGCGCGAATATCGCTTTACGTCAAAAAATTGGAAGGCATATTTTTGCGAAATAATTGCTCTTCAATCGCGAATCTGCATTATATATGAGCTATAGCCACACCATAATAATTTTACGACAGCACTGCTAACAATAAAAATCTATTAACTGAAATGTGCATTTATCGCAAGGTGATCGCGTTAATTTCGTATTACGTATGGTTTTTGACAGCAGAGCGACAGCGATCGGCGAGCAAATGTGGCTGTCAAATTGCGATTACTTTTTCCCTTGTTGTTGGTCGATTGCCAATCGCTCGCTGATGGCTGAGTAGGTACAGAAGTTTTTGAGTTTTTGGCGGCTTTTTTCGTATGTTATTTTGTGGCTACTTTAATTATCCGCAAATTAGAATAATAATATAAGAATAAATATTGAAATAACAAATTCCTAGTGAATATTGTAAATGTAAATGACAAATTGGTGTTGTTTTGAGTTTCTAATGTCTACGCAACTGGACTATTTGTTGAATCATTGAAACAGAAGTGATCACGGTAAAGTGGAGGATTTTTTTATATA